>WEKX01007024.1:646-16334 GCA_013390025.1 Pitta sordida
GACTCCACCACCTCCCCGGGCAGCCCATTCCAATATGCGATTACTCTCTCTGTGAAGAACCGCTTCCTAATGTTAAGATTGAACCTCCCCTGGCGTAGCTTGAGGCCGTGCCCTCTCGTTCTGGTGTCGTCAGCCTGGAAGAAGAGGTCCACACCCATCTGCCTGCAACCTCCCCGCAGGTAGTTGTAAACAGCAATGAGGTCCCCTCTGAGCCTCCTCTTCTCCAGACTGAACAGTCCCAGCTCCTGTAGTCGCTCCTCATAGGGCCTACCCTCCAGTCCATTCACCATCCTCGTTGCCCTTCTCTGGACCCTCTCAAGCAGCTCAACGTCCCTCTTGAACTGGGGAGCCCAGAACTGCACACAGTACTCAAGATGAGGTCTGACCAGCGCTGTGTACAGGGGAAGGACAACCTCCCTGGACCTAAATGAATCCTTTATATTTCTCACTTATATCTTGCCTTGTTATGCCTGTTTGCCTGTTATTTTTTCAGTTTTTTCCTCCAGGAAATGTTGTGGGTGAATCTCTGGCAACCAGCCAGGTTCAAACCATGATAAAGGATCAAATACTTTTAATAAAGATGATATGTGAAACATATTGAATACTTATGTGTTTGCTGAGAATTTGTACACTTTTGTTTAAGAAATCATAATGATTGAATGCAAGGGTCCATTTTATTTAAAATGCATCAATAAAGTTTTATGCCTAATTACAAAAACAGAGTGCAATAATTAACAGCCTAAGTCATCAAGGAAGTCAAGCTCAGAACATGTTTTTACACAAAGTAAGAAAATACAGCAGCTGCTGGAGCAAAGCCTACCTGAAGACTTGGGCAAAGGAGACTTTGACTGTGTGTGTTTGTCCATTTCTGGCTCCAGCTAAGATAATGATCATTGAAATATGAGCTGAAAAACAAAGAAGTAGCAGACAAAATCCATCACATAACCACTGCAGGCTTCAGAGTTATGTAAGACATCTGGAGCAGCGAAATAGTGGATCACAAAGCTCCTGGCGTCAGCTGCTACCTGGCCTTAGATGAGGAGAGTTACAGAGACAGATGGGCCGAGAACTGCATCATCAGTGTATGCTAACTACCTGAAATGCAACACAGTAGCAAAAGCAATAGTTCTGTTACAAACACATGTTCACATGTGTCCAACACTGTCTCCAAACAAAGCCTGCACTGTGGCCATAGTGTATGGAGGTCACCTGTACAACTGCTGGCCTGAGTATTCCTGGGGCCCATGCTGGACTGGGCTGTACCGGAGTGTGGGGCAGCTGCTGGTTCGTGAGAGTGAGAAGCGTGTCAGTGTATCTCAGAATGGAAATCTTAGAGTAGTAATTGTAATCCGCTCACTTTACGCATCATGCATAGAAAATTCAAGTCTTACTGTGCGTCCCTGAGCAGTACTGTTTTGCTCAGGCAAACATAAAACCAACACTCACCATGACAACAGTAAAGATTTCATAGAAGCATTACATGCTCCAGAAGAAAATATGTGATGTTATTTCTCCACATAGCAGAAGAAAATCTGTCTGTGTTTACACAGAAGAAAATTTTTGTAATAAGAAGCATTTTTCATTGATTAGAAGAAGATTTATTGTAGTAAATATAGGAAATGTCTAAGAGCACTAGAGACAAGAAGTAGTCGCTTTTTTAAAATCCTTTTTTTGCACAGAAGAAAATAAATACCGTCAATCATTTTCTACTACCTGTTCCCCATATAATGGCTTCACATCTTCGTGGTGTGATTAAGGAGGCCCATTCTGGAACTGCGCATGTGTGACCTGACACGCATGAATATTCAAATTAGACATTCATGAATATTCAAATCAACCCCCATGCCACGCTGCATGGACCAAGGGTGCACTGCTCTGCCTGTGGAGAGCTGCGCCAGCCCTGCTCCAGGCTGTTCTGCCCCCCCACCCCAACCTCGACTCCACTAGGGGATGCACTGGCCCCCACCCTCCCTCAGCTCTGCTCAGGCCGCACCAGACCTCCGCTTCCCTTGGGGTCGTGCCACCCATCCCCCCTCCCCTCGGGGCCACGCCAGGCCCCCACTCCCCTCAGGGCTGCTCAGGGCTGCTGGGACAGAGGAGCAGGTGGCTCCCCGCACCCATGTCCCTGGTCAAGCAGAAAAGGGTTTTTCCTGGCATGAGGTGGCCACGGGCGCCAGGAAGCACTTACACAAACAACGATACACAGCAAGGCAGTGCCAAAACAGCATCTGAGTGTCAGGGGACAGTGTGAGGGTGTGGGGAAAATTTGCATATTAATGAGCTGCCATTCTATGCAGATGGAGGGCTTCACGGGACATGAACAAGACCTGTGGTACCATGGTACAGGAGACCTGACTGTATAGTACAATTACCAATGCACATGAAGCCTGAAAATAACTTCTAAGTTTAAATGTGATGTAAGTCATTTTGTTGTGTGCAAGTCTTTAGGAGAATCATTGTAAGACAAGTCATTGTGGTCAAATATGTCCTAAGTGTCAGCAGAGGACAATAATCTCTAAGAACCTATTCTTGCTACCAGAAGAAATTGGATACATGTTCTGTAATTTATGGAGAAAATCATCGCAGTCTCTTTTGTAAGACTACTCAGTGAAAAATAAAGATATTCAGGTTCAACATAATGACTGACCTCCAAGCGCTATTTCAGTGTTTTGCACTATATTTCCCACTAAATAGTATGAGGGGAGTAGGTAGTTATACATAAAAGTTCATTAGAATTGCACAACTGACACATGAGAGAGTATGGCAGATGGTAAACCAAAACCCTCTTCACACAATATTTTGGGTTTGAAGGTAATTGCTGGAAATCTAGCTTGTATAGCTGTTTATCAAAAATGTACGGTGAGTGTAAGAGAAGACAAGTGTGATAATTACGAATGTGCTTGTTTGTGACACTTCAAGGGAGAAGCAGAGAATTGAGACTTTGCCAAGAATCACTGCTGTTAACTCTCCTCAGTATCAGGTCTCTCTTTTAAATAAGGCAAGCATTTGGCAAATACAGCTTCAACTGTACTTTCTATAAGGAGAGAGCAGAATCACTTATTTCACACTGTGGTGTTTGGCTTATACGCAATTCTTGGTGTGCCTGTAGTAACAAGCATAAATGTAGAGTCAATATTATAATGAAGGCAGACATGAATGGTGACATGTTTACAGCATTCCAGACTCTATTTGAAGACTTTGTGTGTATTCCAGGAAAACAAACCATAAAAATGAACTCAAGTGTTACACTAGTAGGAAGGTACTCAGGAGAGTAAACTAAAGCGTACTAAAAAGACAGTTAAGCTCTACTGGAGAACATCAAGTTAGAGAGTTGCAGAGACTGAGTGACAATTGCTGTCAGATCTGAAAAGACTCAGATAAAAATGTTTGGGTTCTTGTAAATCTAACTGTTGTTACAAGACAAGTCTTAGCATATCATTGAGGAAAACAAAAAACAATAGAGAGAAAAAATGCAGTGGAATTGGTTTCATAATTCAGTATTTCTTCTGGCTAAAAAAGCAAAAGCAGAAAAAAATCTGTAACTGTAGACTTTACTGTAGAAAGTTTTTAGAAAAGTTAGGTTTGATGGAGAACTATTTGTATATGGGAAACCCCGGTGTGCAGTGGCAGAAATCTGAAGACTGTTACATTAGTTCATCTTAGACCAAGAGAGAAGATATAAAAGAAAATCGTATAGAAAACTCAACCTTTTAGTAAAATAATAACATAGAAAAAGTTGAAATCGGGTACTACATATAAAGACATCCCAAAGTGATATTGTCAGTAAGTAATGTAATTTTGTAAAGGACTTTGGAAATAATTAACTCTTTGGAGAAATTGTACAATTTAAATTATGCAGGGTAGTACTTGGTAACCTCATTCCATCCTTTTATAGAAACATGTATAGTCATTTATCAAAACGTTAGTTATCTTTCAAAATGTTAGCATGAGGAAGTATATGGGGTCCTAGTACTCCCTTGTAAATAGCTGAACACATAGGTGGTTTTAGTTTCCTTCCTTTAACAGTGGATTAAAATTTCATGTTGAGATAAAATTTCTAGTAGTGTAAAGCATGCCTTCACTGATATCTTGCAAACAGGCTGTTTATTTCTCAGTGCTTGTGGTGCAC
Organism: Pitta sordida; assembly: GCA_013390025.1. Classification (NCBI taxonomy): domain Eukaryota; kingdom Metazoa; phylum Chordata; class Aves; order Passeriformes; family Pittidae; genus Pitta; species Pitta sordida. Next base: position 4,776 of record WEKX01007024.1, read on the forward strand.
ATTCAAAACAGTCAGCCCAAGAAATAATCCTGTAAAAGAAATGAAAATACCATAGTGTTGTTTTGGCTATGGTCAACTTCATCAGTACATCTGTGAGAAAGATAGAAATGCAGACAATAATTACAAGTCACTTAAGGTCACTTTTAGAAACATTTTGATAAACAATGTTTTGGCTCCAACATAGGGAAAGTAAGTTACTACTACAAAAATGCCAAATGAAAGCTGGGTTCAAATCATGCAAGTTTTCAAAAGCAGTAGATGTCTTTCTTAGAGCATATTAACATTATGAAAAAGACTGAAGCATGGAAGTCAAATCATGGACAAGGTATGCACGAACATTTGGGACACATTGTGGTGTATTCCATGTCACAATGACTGATCTGTGATATTTGGTTCCCCTTCATGCATACCACTATGATGGAGAGCAAATATTGGCCAAGTGACACTTCAGTCACAACAAATACGAAAACATTACAGAGATTGACATATCACATCTTAAAATGGTGTCCCTTGGCAACATTGTTGTTTCAGTAGGGATCCACTGCTATTCTCTCCCCATGCTTTTTTCTCTTTAACAATATAAATGTACTAGATTTCACTTTGAAGTTCACAGGTTCACAAGTTATTGTGAGTTGGAAGGGACCCATAGGATCATCTAGTCCAACTCCCAAGTGAACGCCCACACAGGGATTGAACCCACCAGTGTGGAACCATGGGCACCATGCTCCATCTACTCAAGCCTCCCATCATCTAGGCCACGTCAGTGAGCTCCTCATCCAGCCTCTTCTTAATCAACTCCAGGGATGGTGACTCCACCACCTCTCTGGGCAGATCATTTCACTGAGACATCACTCTCTTTGTGAAAAAGCTCATCCTAATATCCAGTCTAAACCTCCTCTGGCATAGCTTGAGGCCACATCTGCTTGCTCTGGTGCTGGCAGCCTGAGAGAAGAGATTTGCACCCACCCGACTGCAACCTCCCCTCAGGCAGTTGTAAACAGCAAGGAGGTCACCTCTGAGCCTCCTCTTCTCCAGGCTGAACAACCCCAGTTCCCATAGTCACTCCCCATAGGGCTTGTTCTCCAGTCCTTTCACCATCCTTGTCACCCTTCTCTGGACCCTCTCGAGCAGCTCAACATCCTTCTTAAACTGGGGAGCCCAGAACTGGACACAGTACTCAAGATGTGGTCTGACCAGTGCCGAGCACAGGGGAGGGATAACTTCCCTAGTGCAACTGACCACACTGTTCCTGTTACAGGCCAGGANCATCATCAACCAGGTGAATCACCAGTTTATAAAAGGAGATTAGGTTGGTCAGGCAAGACCTACGTCTCCTAAATCCGTGCTGACTAGATCTAATGTCATGGTTATTTTGCAGATGATACTTAATAGCACACATCATCTTTTCAGGCCTTCTTGTGGATGGGTGTCACATTAGCCAATGTCCAGTCTTGTGGTACATTACCAGTAAGTCAGGTCTGTTGGTAAATTATGGAGAGTGGCGTAGCTAGTTCATCAGCTAGTTTTTCATCACCCTCGGATAGATCCCATCTGGTCGCATGGATTTATGAGGATCCAAGCCACTCAGCAAGTCTCTAACTACCTCCTCCTGTATTACAGGGGAGTTATATTAGACCCCTACCCCTTCCTCCAGTTCAGAAGTCCAGTTGTCCTGTAGGCAATCTGTCTTACTGTTAAAAACAGAGGCAAAGTAGGTGTTAAGTATTTCTGCCTTTTCCTCCTCTCTAATTACTATATTCCCCTCTGCATCCAATAGGGAGTGAAGGCTGTTACAGGCTTTTTTTTTTTTGCTGTTGATGTATTTGTAAAAGCATATCTTGTTGTCCTTTACAGAAACACCTAGTTTGAGTTCCATCTGGGGTTTTGCCTCTCTAATTTGTCTCCTGCATGACTTGACAACTTCCTTAAACCCCCCCCGATTTACCTCCCCTTTTTTCCAACGGCTGTACATCCTCCTTTTCCCCTAGTTCTTTCAGGAGCTCCTTGCTCATCCAGGCCACACTTCTACCCCTCCAACTCTTCTTTTGGCACATTGGGATGCCTACCCCTGTGCCCTCCTGAGCTCATTCTTAAGGTATGTCCAGCCTTTCTGGACCCCCTTGTCATTAAGAGCTGTTTTCCATGGTACCCTCCTAATTAAATCCTTAAACAGTCCAAAGTCTGCCCTCCAGAAGTCCACCATGGAGGTTTGGTTTGTACCCTTTCTCATCACACTGTTGTTGATTGATAATTGTCTGTTATCTCATGGTCACTTTCTGTTATTTTATCCAACTGAAACATATTATTTCGTTACTACCTGTACAATACTATCAGGATGAGAAAAAAACCCAACAACTGAACAAAAACCGGGTCAGAGTCCAGAGTTTGCCACTTGTCACCAGGACTGGACAGCAGCAACAGTCTCTTGCCAATGAAAGAGAAGAGGATCAGCTCCACTGAGGGGCAATGGAAGACCAACACAGTTGCAAGAGGGCAGACGAAAGCAGGGTGATGGCCACAGGGGGTCCAGGAAGAAGAGAGAGGCCGTTTCCGCACTGGGGGTTTTTTAATCCCCCACACAACAACAATCCATTTTTTCCCTGGCAGCCAATGAGCAACAAGTTAAAACTTCTGTTCTCATTTCAGTCTACTCTGGATGAGATGGTAGCCTATATCACAGCTCAGTGGTGGCCTCCATGGACCATCCCATGTGGCACCGCTGGCCAGGCGGGGACCGATGTTCATCCACCCCCAACAGTGGTGGCACCTGCCTGCCACCAGTGGTGCAGGCTCCCACAGGGCTACAGGAGGATGGCTATTCCCCAATTGCTCGAGTGCACGCAAAGCCGGGGGTCTGGAATGCACTGCCATCCCAGCTATCCCACCTGTGGTTCCCCTGTGGGCCAGACCAGCTGGCAGCACTCAGTGGTGGGGGAAATGGACAACAGCAGGAGCTGACACAGCCCGCAGCCACTCTGGCCCACCCCAGTATCATCCAATGAAAGAAATGGCTACCTAAGTTCACCCTGGGAGAAAAAATGGAAATAATTCAAAACAAGTACATATTGAAAATATCTCAAACACTAATCCATGAATCTCAGAATCACAGAATATTCTGAGTTGGAAGAGACCCACAAGGATCATCTAGTCCAACTCTTAAATGACACCACTGCCTCCCTGGCAGGAATCAAAGCCCCGGACTCCTAAAGTTATAGAGGTGACTTATGTAGAAGGAAAAAAAGATGACACAGATAAGACAAAATACATAGTTTATGCAGTATATGACGTATGCCCACAAAAGTACTGTCTTTTAAACACATAAATCATAGTAAGTGATGCTGTTTAATATCTTTATTTATAATATGAACAGGGGAATTGAGTTCACCATTAACAAGTTTGCAAGTGATACCTAAAGTTGGGTGCAAATGTTGAAATGGTAGAAGGGTCCTTCAGAGGGCCCCTGACAGGCTAGAGACATCAGCAGATTTTAAAAGTATGAGATTTTACAAGTCCAAGATTTAACAAGAACCAAGTGGGTTCTTCACTTTGGACATAACAATCCCATGCATCACTCTTGGCTGCAGGATGAGTGGATAGAGAGTGGCAAATTGGAAAGGGATTTGGGAGTAAGGGTTGACAGAAAACTAAATATGAGCCAACAGTGTGCCCAGGTGGCTATGAGGGCCAATGTCATCCTTGCCAGTATCAGGAACAGTGTGTTCAGTAGGACTAGGGAAGTTATTCTTCTAGTATACTTGGCACCGATCAGACTACATCTTGAGTACTGTGTCCAGTTCTGGGCTCCCCAGTTTAAGAAGGATGTTGAACTACTTGAGAGGGTCTAGAGAAGAGTGACAAGGATGGTGAAAGGACTGGAGAACAAGCCCTGTGGGGNGCCCTGTGGGGAGTGGCTGAGGGAGTTGGATTGTTCAGCCTGGAGGAGACTCAGAGGTTACCTCATTGCTGTCTGCAACTACCTGAAAGGAGGTTGCACTTGGGTGGGTGTAAATCTCTCAGGCTCCCAGCACCAGAACGAGAGGACATGGCCTTAAGGTACACCAAGGGAGGTTTAGACTGGATGTTAGGAAGAGGTTTTTCACAGAGAGTGATTTTTCAATAGAATGGTCTGCCTAGAGAGATGGTGGAGTCACCATCCCTGGAGGTGTTTAAGAAAAGACTAGATGAGGAACTCAGTGATAATAGGAGGCTCACATGGACAGAGCGTGGTGCCCATGGCTCCACCATTGTGGATTCGATCCTTGTGTGGGTGTTCGCTTGGGAGTTGGACTAAATGATCCTTGTGGGTCCCTTCCAACTCAGAATATCCTGTGAACCTGTGAAAGTCACTCACCCCCATGACTCATTTTTTAACACCATGAAGTGTATTTTTGAAATTAGAAGTTTTGGATTCTTTACTGAGATTTACATACAATGCTATGGAACTTGTCTATTTAGTGACCTACTCTTACATGGTTCTAATATGATGTGTCTTGTCTTATTACATGTCCTCAATCAAGAAATAGTTATTGTTCCTCAAATTTTAAAACACTGTTAGACTCTCTTTAAGTAACTGGATTTTTATATTCCTTCCCTCCAAAGAAAGTCATATTTTTTTATATTTTCTGATGCCAAAAAAATCTCTACTTTGCTATTTTTTTCAGTGGAACAAGGAAAAGCTTATGCTGAAAAAACTTACTCTCAAAATGTGGCTAACAATATGGCAGAACTGCTCGATGGGTTCTGAATAACACTGAAATTAGTTGATTGATATGCAGCTGAAGCAATTAAGGAAAACGACAGCATAGATGGTTGAAGGTATAAACAGTTAAGTCAAAACAAATGCCAAATGCTTAAGGTATTGCACAGTCTTTCTCCATAGGATTTTTTTTCTTTTCATAACACCGTTATCCTGGGCATTTTTAATATCACTTTATACACTGATTGAGGTGGGTGGGGGAAAATGATGCATTTTTTTTTATCAGCTACTGTGTGCTCTGATGATAGTAATCAGTTCTGACTCTTTGTCAGAAGAACTAGTGAGTAAGCACTAATTCACTTTTCTCTTGTGTGCTGTTATCTTCTAATGTGCATGCAGTTTCTATGATCTGAATAACCTTCACTGGTGATAAATGTCTGCACTTGGAACATCAGCTCTAAAAGAATGAGAAAGCAGACTGAATATCCCCCAAGAATTTTCACATTATCCCAAGGAACTGCAAATGAAATTAAAAGACTGTCCATATTAAATCATACTCAGTATTGGAAATGTTCAGTTGTACTGAACCTTGTCACGAGAATACTTTTAGAGGGAGTCTTTTAAAGTAGTTGAGCCAGGAAAGGACAATATATGAAACCATTTAAAAACCCCTGAAACCAAACAAACACAAAGGAAGGTTTGTTCACATTTTACTCCAATGTAGATGGAAAAGGAAACTGTTGCTTATTGAGAGGTCAAATATTTCATTCTTTCAGTGTCACAGAATAGTTAAAGTTGGAAGGGACCTCTGGAGATCATCTAGTCCAACTCCCCTTCTAGTGCTGGGTCATGTAGAGTAGGTGACACAGGAATGTAGCCAGATGGATTTTGAATGTCTCCAGAAAAGGAGACTCCACAATGTTCCTGGGCAGCCTGTTCCAGTGCTCTGCCACCCTCATGAAGAGAAGGTAACAGATTTCACAGAATATTCTGAGTTGAAAAGGACCTCCAAGGATCACCGAGGCCAACTCTTAGATGAATGGGTCATATAGGGATTGAACACATAAGCTTTGTGTTCTTAGCACCATGTCATAGCCAACAGAGATAATCTGAGGTAAATGTTGAGATGGAACTTGTTGTCTTTTAGCTTATCGTCATTACTCCATGTTCTGTCACTAAGCACCACTGAAATGAGCCTGGCACCATCCTCTTGACACCTGCCTTTAAGATATTTATTTGCATTATTGAAATCTCCTCTCAGTCTTCTCTTGTCTACATTAAACAAGTCCATCTCCCACAGTTTCTTCTAATAAGAGATGTTCCAGACCACTAATCATTCTTGTGGCTCTCCCCTGGACTCTCTCCAGTAGCTCCTTGTCTTTATTGAACTGTGGAGACTAGAACTGAACACAATACTGCAGATGTAGTCCCACTAGGGCCCAGTAGAGTGAGAGGATCACCTGTCTCAACCTGCTGGCCACATGCTTCCCGATGCACACCAGGATCCCCTTGGTCTTTGTGTCTGCAAGGTCATCCACCAAGACGTCCAGGTCCTTCTCTGCAGAGTAGATCAGTAGGCTCCAATCTATACCGGTACTTAGGATTATTCCTTCCAAAGTGCAGGATCCTATATTTGCCTTTGTTGTAAGTTATCACATTTCTTTCTGATCAACTTTACAGGCTAGCAAGGTACAACTGAATGTAAGCAAATGCTTCCAGCATATCATCTACTCCCCGCACTTTAGTGTCATCAGCAAACATGCTGAGGGTACATTCTGTGCCTTCATCCAGTACTGGTCTCTGGGGAATGACACTGCCTGCAGGCCTCCAACTAGATTCTGTTCCATTGATTATGACCCTCTCTGTCACTCAGATGGTTCGTGATCCACCTCTCTATCCATTCCTCTAATGAACACTTGCTGAACTTAGGAGGATGTTACGAGAGACGTTGTCAAAAGCATTGCTGAAATCAGGGTAGACAACATTCACTGCTCTCCCCTTATCGACCCATCCTGCTGTGCCATCACAGAACGCTATCAGATTGGTCAAGCATGATTTCCCATTGCTGAATATGCTGACTACGCCCAATGACCTTCTTTTCTTTAACATGCTTGGTGATGCCCTCCAGAATGATCTATTCCACCACCATTCAACCTATGGAGATGAGGCTGACTGGACAGTAGTTTCCCACATCCTGTTTCTAAAATTTTTCGAAGATGGGAGTTAACACAGGCCTTCATCCAGCCATCAAGCACTTCTCCTGTTCTCCATGTTTTTTCAAAGATTATGGACAGTGGCTTTGCAACAGCATCTGCTAGCTCTTTTGCCATACTTAACATCATGGTCCCTGGATATATGGGTATTAAGACTGTCTAACCCATCATTAAACCAACTCCTTATGACCAAGAGGAAATCAACGTTTCTCCAGTTTTACTCTCTTAACTCTAAGGTTTGGGATTCATGAGGGTTAGCCTCAGCAAAAAATTCCTCCCTCCCTCCCTCCCTCCCTGCTTGTCTGCCTTCCTNTCACCTGGAACCCGATAAAATGGAGTAGTATATTTTACAATGAAACAAATTTTAATTAATTGCTTGACACAGGAGCCTGTTCCATTGCCTAACCACCTTCTGAATGAAGAAATTTTTTCTAGTATGCAATCTGAACCAACTTCAGGCCATTCCCTTGTGTCCCATCACTGGTCACCACAAAGAAGAGATCAGTGCCCACTCCTCCCCTCCATCTCTCTCTCCCTCCCTCCCTGCCTTCCTGCTTTCCTGCCTGCCTTCCTGCCTTCCTGCCTGCCTTCCTGCCTTCCTGCCTGCCTTCCTGCCTGCCTTCCTGCCTTCCTGCCTGCCTGCCTGCCTTCCTTTTCTTTCCTGTATTTTACTTTTTCTCTTTTATTCTATTTTTGGCGTTACATTATAGATTCCAGATATACAGTAATTAAAGCTTCACAATAAAAGCGTCTGTGAAAAGGTCATTTTTAAGTGACAAGGGATTTCATCTGTTAGTGCTTTAGTCTATAAATGCATAATCTGTGTTACTTTTCATAGATATATCTAGACATACCCACTAATCTATAAATATGTATGTACACATTCATAAACTTTGTATATATATAAAGGAAATGTATTTAGATTGGAAAAATCTTCTTGAATCTGATCAGGTTTGTTAATGAAATAATGAGGTGCAGATACATGAAGTGGAGAAATCATCATGCTAAAAATAGCACATTTTGTAGGAAGTAAAGTAATAATCTGAAAATATTATTCAAGTGAGATGACAAATATTTCCCATTTCACTGAGTTTCATCAGAGTACTGCTTATCTATAATATGAGTTCAAACAATTAAAAAATTCTAGTGTTCTAAAACTGTGCCTCAAATCAGAATGTGCATGTCAACAGAAAGTATGGGCTGTTTACAGCCATGATGACTGAGTATTCCACCAGTTGTTTTCCAAATAACACTTGTGGAAGAAAAAAACCCCAACAAAGCAGTTACATATTTTACATAATTTATTCATGACTAGACATATTTCAAGACATTTTCCATGTCGGTCTATAAATAATGCTTAAATTGCCTTTCGCAAAACAAACAAAAGAAAGTGAAAAATGCCTAATTTACCTGGAAACTGTTAGAAATGTCAGCTAAAGCTCACTCGGAGGCCAAATAACTGAACACTCAATGGAAGACCTCAGAGTGTACCAAGAACGTGACACTTAAAAAGTATAGGAAAGCAATCATCAAGAAATCACCACCAGCCTGAACTGAAGGACATCAACAAAGAGTTGCAGTCAGAAGGCATCATACATATCCAGTATATCAATCATCATTCAGTTTATCTTGATACCACAGTAGGTGAAGATACTCCTAATGCATCTTACCATCATACAATGCACCTCATACTTTGCTAGGAGATACTGAACTGAAGATATATCTGTCAATAAAGAATATACAAGATGCAGTAGGATAAGCATAGCTTTCTCATTTCATTACTATGCCCATTAAACTCTCTTCACTGAGATAAATCTTTGTAGGCTGACATTATTCTTTAAAAACTGAGTGTATTCTGTAGTAGAAATGTTTATACGAAGTTCTTTGAACTAACAGCAAGGCTTTGATTGTTTTTTTAAGGATTTTGATATGTTTCCACTGTTTCTAGGAGTACTAACAGTGCATACCTACGGAGACAAGTCATTTGTACAAGACATCGTATTTGTTCTGGATAACAGTGATGTGGAAAAGGGCAAAAGTCTGTAAATATCATTCCATTTCTATTACGAACTATTAATTTAATACTGTTATAATGTTTTTTAATTTAATTCACCTCCAGAAAACCAAATCAACTTTTGGTGCAATGCAGCTTAGTGCTGCACTCTCTCCTTTTCAAAAAGATCTGTTTGTGGAAGTCAGTCCAAGGAAATGTTTAACATGCATACAATTTTGATGTTACAGAAACAAAATGAAAATTTCCATTCCCGCTTTGCCGTGTGCATTCTAGTCTTTGGAAAGATTAGACTATTCAAAACCAGACAATCTTCTTATGCTTATATTTAGTGCTGTGTTAATGGCTGTTGATCATTTGGGGAGAACTATATAATATTACATTTTAGATTTACAGATTAAACTCTGAATCTGGTAATGTGCTTGCTGGCCACTCCATTTGATTTTAATTGTCTTATTCTCAGTGTGACACTGACATCAACTTGTTTGTCTTAAATGACCTTTAACATTTTCAGGAAAACAACAACCATTCTCCTCCATGGTCTCCTTACCCACACTTCTTCTAGCATCGAAGTTGGTTCCAGACTAGAGAACACTCCTCCTTCACTGTGGGTTTCACCCACATATGCCGGGTCGATTCCTATTTCTTCCCATGTCTTTCAGGTGAGAGGAGGAAGAAATACACATTCTCTGATACCTCCTGAAATCAAGATTTTCCAAATACAGAGTAAAAATACTTGAACATAAAAGAACAGAAGTACCTATCACATTTTCTTAAAGGTCAAATACCCTTAAAGGCCAAAGCTGACTATGATTTGTGGACCAAGTGTGTTATTTGTCAGCATTATGAAAATGCATACTTTTGATTTATCTATCCACTGCTTTAGCTCTAGCAATCATTGTGGGCATCTTAACTGTTTGTAAACTGAAGGCTAAGGATGATGAAGAAGATTTAAAACAAGTTTTTTTTAGATCTATAGGAACTCTTCTTCTGTTTGCCAAATGTTCTAGAAGTGACTGTGCTACAGGAAAACCAGGCATGTGTCATGGGTTAATACAGTGAATCCTCTCTGTATCGCGACTTCTCCTTCACGACCTCACACATTTGCGATGTGAATTTATCGCAGTTTTGATTCCACCATTTGCGAATTTATGCCATTCGCGTACTGACTCTGCTCCACCGAGGGGCGCTGCCGGAGCTCCCTGTGGGGCGGCGCTGGCCTGGCCCCACTGGGACGGCCGGGAGTCCCGCTGTCCTGTTACTCTAAGCGCAGCTGGGGAACAGACCCCCCCGCGGGCGCGTGTTACTGTTTCTGTGGCTACAGGGAGGGANCGACCTGCCGTTCTTTGCGAAATTAATATTTTGCGGGGGCTGCCGCCTGTCCCGTTCCTCGCGATGGAGGAGGTATAACTGTACATATGTACCTGTTTTTCTTTTTGAATTTTTCCCATTTTCTCCCGGGTCGAGAGCGCTCCAATAATGGCGAGGGTCGGGGCGCAGCAGGGTCTAAGCGCTGGGAGGGCTGTGCCTCACTTCTGCGCTCTCACCCTGGGAGAAAATGGGAAAAATTCAAAAAGAAAACCAGGTACATTTGTATTAACTCATGACGTGATCCACCCCTGAATTTTTTCATTTCCAACCCGTTCCACCAGAACCAAACACACCCATACATATGTTAACATGAATGAAAATTAAACAGTACTGTATGCATGTTAGGCAGGAGTCACATTTCCCTGGGGCACACACCTTGTCTCTCCACTCTCTTGCATCACCCACCATGTATAACTGGGGCCCTGAGTTAAGACAACACCACGAATGGGTTTATCTTTGCCAGAGGCAGAATTAACCCAGACAGCTTTCCCCAACAGCTCCTTCAGATGTGTCACTGGGACTCTATCATTGTCTATTGTGTGGAGGGGCTCAGACTGGGCAGGGCCAGCTCAGTTGGTAGAACCTCTGGGGCTAACAAACCAGGTGGCCTCAGCAAGATGTTGGTCCCACTTCTTGAAAGTTCCCTTCCCCAGTGCTTCCAGGGTGGTTTTCAGAAGCCCGTTATGCCTCTCAACATTACCGGAGGCTGGTGCATGATATGGAATATGGAAGACCCACTCAATATAATGTTCCCTTGCCCAGGCAGCCACTAGGTTGTTTTTGAAATGAGTCCCATTATCAGACTCAACTCACTCAGGTGTTCAATGTCACCACAAGACTTGTCTCGGCAGGCCCAGGATGGTATTCCGAGCCGTCACATGTGGTACAAGGTACATTTCAAACCACCCAGTTGTGGCTTCCACCATGGTAAACACGTGAGCTTTACCTTGGCGGGTCTTTGACAGACTCATGTAATCTTCCTGCCAGGCTTCTCCATATCTGTAGTTAGTCCACCTCCCACCATACCACAGGGGTTTCACCCATTTGGCCTGCTACAGCGACGAACTTGCGACGAGCAACTGCTTTGGACGGAGGGACGTCCCGGCGCGACCCCCCCGGCGGCGATTGCACAATCATCCCAGCGTGGTCCCCGGAGTGAGCACCAGGGAGCGGGCCGGGGACACTACAGCGATGAACCTGCGATGAGCGACTGCTTTGGATGAAGGGACGTCCCGGCGCAACCCCCCTGGTGGCGATTGCGCAATCAT
>WEKX01007031.1:0-15231 GCA_013390025.1 Pitta sordida
TGGACCTCTTCCTTCAGGCTGGTGACAACAGAACGAGAGGATGCGGCCTCAAGCTACACCAGGGGAGGTTTAAACTTAATGTTAGGAAGCGGTTTTCACAGAGAGAGTGATAGCACATTGGAATGGACTCCCCAGGGATGTGGTGGAGTCACCGTCCCTGGATGTGTTTAAGAGTAGAGTCAATGAGGTGCTTAGTGACATGGTCTAGCTGGGGGGTGTAGGGCTGGATGATCCTGTGGGTCCCTTCCAGCTTGGTGTGGCCTGTTGGACTGTGAAGGAACTAGGTTTGTGTTTAGCGTCCTAGGATGTGCGTTCGGTCTCTGTACAGGTGTTAGATGGTGAGTTGGACTAGATGATCCTTATAGGTCCCTTCCAACTCATAATATTCTGTGATTTCTGTGAATTCTGTGAGAGTTTGCTGTATATATATCATTCATGCAGGTAGAATTAGACTGTTCACAAGATTTAACTCTTGAACTTTTTACATTTTTGTAAAAAATAGATGCTAGTGATTTCATCAAGTACAGTAATCCCTCGTTACTTTGCAGTTCACCATTTGACACTTCATTATGTGGTTTTTTTTTCCCCATGCAGTTTTCACCTTCCCCCATTCATGGTTTTTCCCCATGTCACGTGACCACTGGAGGGTCACATATGCATGGTGCCTGCCTCTGCCACAACAAGGGCAGGATCTGCCTGCTCTGGGAGGGAGCGAGCCAGTGGGGAGAGCCTCCAGGGGGACCTGCCTACCCCACAGGGGGATGAGGCAGTGGGGAGAGCCTCTGAGGGGACCTGCCACACTGCAGCTGTGGCGGGGACATGTCCCTCTGCTCCCTTGTCCTTTCTCTGTGGTGAGGAAGGGCAGAGAACACCCCGTTCATTCCCATGTCCTGGCACACGGTGCAGGGAGGGGCAGGTAATTCTTCTTGGAATTCGCTGGAGCTGAGTGGGCGGAGTGATGGGCAAGTAGCATTTACATATGTATGAGTCTCTGCTTTGCAGAATTCAGCTATCACAACATCCTTCTGAAACCACCACCCTACAATATTTGAGGGATTACTGTATTTTAAATGTCAGTGATCTTAATACAAAATAGGCTTTATCCTTTATTCCTGATTTAGAACCTGTCTTTCCTCCTCATACTTACCAGGAGTGCCTCCAGTTATGTGTCCAATTCTTCCTGACATTGAAAGAATTCTTTTGCTGTCTTCTTGAAATTCCTGCCTGTAATCATCACTAATTTTTACTGGTTATAACAATATTATAAAGAATTTTAAGGCTCAAATCACAAATGTGTTTTAAATAGAGATTTTTGTACCTTCAGGATTCCTCCCTTAAGATTTACTCCTTGTCTCTCTGGCTCTAGGACTACTTGGGGAACAAAAGGCTCCCCAGGAATCTGACTTCAAGACAGCAAGAATCTTCAGTTAAAAATGCTTCTCCCATTCTTGTTGTGTTGCTAAATAATGACAGAAATGAAAACGCTTAACCTATGTCTCTGAATTTGGCACAGTATTAGTAGAATTTATAGAATAACCAAACTGGCAGACTGACCATCAAAAAAACCACAATTATTATAGTGTTTTCACCATCATTTTTGATTTTTCCTTTAAGTTTATTTAAATAAAATGGCACATAGGCAAAGATTTCAGAAATGTGAATTTTATTGTGATTTATTTAATAGAAAATATAAATACAAAATTTTAAATAGAAAGTCTTGTCAAGTGAGGCATTGTGAAACTAAGTTCTGATCACTGAGCAATGTCTGATGGAATTGCTAATTAGATCACATATTTCTTCTTAGCTGTAGAACAAGGAATCTCACCACTGTAGAACAAGGAATCACATCAATGATTCCACTTTTCATCTGCAGAACAAGTTTTCAATCCCTTTTGTAACTGGTTAGTACAGTACAAGGTACAAATTTCTACTGATGCTGAATAGAAACATTTATGTATTTATAAGCTAATATTGCCTAGGGGAAAAAAGCCTCCAACTTTGATTTTTCCAGTATTTATCATCCATTCAAAAAACAGACAGTAGGAGGTAAGCCAGGTTATCTCAGACTTCTTGTGATGGGTTCAGTGGCAGAGTCCCAGCCAGCCTCATATGCAGCAGACTACCTATTCCAGTGGCAGCCACTTTTTCCACTTAACTCCTTTTTTCTGCTTGGAGTCAGTCCAGCCCAGTTCAGCTCTTTTGTAGGAATTGAGGAACCAGTATTGATTTCCCATTTAAGCCAAGCTTGCATAAGCCCACCACTGCCTCCCTTGCTATGAATAGGAGAAGCACTGGAGGAAACCAGCTGCAGCATTTTCAACGTGCAGAATTGCTTCTTTGAGCTGGATGTGAGCTGACTCATAAATTAGAAAAAAAAGAAAAAATAAAAAGGCAAAAATGACAGTAAAGATAAGCTTTCTTTTCAAGTCTGGTACACATTCAGCACTGCCTTCCTAGAAAGGATTCTCAGAGAACAGGGAATTTGCCTGTTAAAGTGAAGAAGGAGATTCTTATTATAGGCTTCAGTGCATTTGTCAGACAAGATAACAAAATCTTGGACCAAAGTGGCCTTAGAATAGTGAGGTAATAAGGGCTTTCCTGGGGAAAAAACCCAAAATTGCACTGATTTTTTTTTCCTTTTTTTTAAAATGAATGTGTGAAATCTGTTGTAACTGTCTTTACTGAGTGTTTATGGATTTAAGCTGAAGACTGCAGTGATGTTTGAGGATTCTCAGGCTCTACACCACAAAAGTTTTGTTATTGGATTCTGAGTTTTCAGCAGGCATCTGCTGAGATCAAAGGAAAAAAGTACCTCCGGATATTTTTAAGGAGTAGCAGTGAAGTTTTCCACATGTTTTAAAAGATAAATAATGTTAATAACATTGATACAAACTTTCCGAAGTAATTCAGGAATGAGCTTCAGATATCTAGGATACAGTTGCTGAAAATTGGAATACAGTTTGGTAAAAACTTGACACTATTTCCTGAAGAATAACATAGAAATTAAAATTTAAAAAAAATTGTGAATTCAAAGTCATCAAGACAATAGTTGACACCTGCACAGATTTATCAAGCTACCCCAAAAACCATACTTTTTGAGATTTCATTTCAAAATAGTTTAGCGGCTCTTTGACCTAATTTGCTCACTCTGTTCTTAGCTGTTCACAGTGCCTAAAATGGGAATCTGTATCTGGAGTCTGTCAGGGACAAGTTGTTGGAAGATCTTGCATGGAAACAGGATACCTAGTTTTCCTCCTGGCATATCACTGTTAAACACTTCAGAGTAACTATCCCCAGACACTGGAGAGTTCAGACACTACTTGTTCCTGATTTTAATTGAGAAATAAGCCACCAAACCCAGGTCATGACTGTTCTTGCCCCACATAAACACCATCAGTGCAGTGAGAGTAGTTCACCGTGGTTAATAAAGACAGAGAGTACAACCTGCAGCAACCTGATGGATGAAGCAATTTCAAACTCTACCACATGGATATAGGAAACCAGAAACAACTGCAGCTTCTTGGGAAGAAAAGACAAGTTTTGTGTTTTCAGCTTTTTTCCTATACAAAAAGTAACTGACAAAATTGAGTCCATTAAGATATTATGAAGTTTAGCTGTCAGCAACTATATTTTTGGTTAAATGTTCTTTGTCAGAGAACTTTATGCAAGAAGATTTCCCAAGAGAATGAAATTGAGAGTAAGTTAGATTATTTTCATGTAGTGGAATCAATAATCTGAGTTTCCTTTGTGAGTGGTCAGAAGAGCCAAAGATGTTTAGTTCTCAATTCTCAGGTATCTGCACCAAGGAATAATTAGCAGCTTAAGCTGCTGGTTTGATTGATGAGACTGCTGAGTGATTAGTTCTTCAGTTTTCCCTGACTTCAATTCCCATAGACTAGGGTTGGTGGAAAGAGAAGTTAATTTTAGGTTCTCTGATACTGATACTCACATTCTTTCTGTATTTATTAATAAATTTTATCTGCATTTTCATAGACTAAATCTGGAGACACTGATGAGAAGGTAAAAGACTTTACAGGGATTTTTTGTGAGTTTTTGAATTTGTGGCATCTGGTATACTTTAGGAAGAAAGACAGAACAGTTTCTGCCTAGCAGAAAAAGTCCGAGGAGGAGGCAGTAGTAGTATTTGAAGAGAGTGAGAGAGTTGTGGAAGGAGAGATGAACATCTGAGTCTTTTTGAGATGTAGTGCCCAAAGAGAGAGAAGAATAGGAACAAATGTCAACAGGAACAAACCAACCTTTTGCGATTTAATGTAGTCATAAAAAACTTATGTGTGGATAAGGAATATTTTAAACAGTGGCTCATATACAAAATGTCATTCACATCTACTGGGAAAAAAAAAAAAAAAGACTGGTGCCTGGGGCTATGCTAATTCTTTAATGTGATGGCATTCCTGTTCAGAGAGCTCTGTAAGCTTTCCAGGCTGCCAAGCATGCTTGGCACCCATGTCTTCAAGCACTATTCCTGCAAGGTTCCTGAGTACATTTTCATTTTAATGGGTTCTTAAGTCAAGCATCTCTGGCAAAACTTCCTAAAAAATGAGTGAGAGCTCATGCAAGGGACAATGACATTCTTTAATATTTACTGCACTAGAAATAACTTTTAAAAACAATACATGATACATAGAATGTTCTAGTTGTTCAAAAACGGCTGGTTTTAACAGAGTACTCTTGGTAAGTACAGTTAATATACTTTCTCTATATATTCCTTCAGTACTAAAGAGAAAATTGCTTAATATGTAATCTTGAGTAAATGTTTCCCCAGTTACATTCACTCTCTCTTTCTGATATGTTTTATTCCTGCCTCAGTATTTTTCTCCTTTTAATATTCTTAGCAGGCTGGATTTATGAGCCTATGAAAGTAAATAATAGGAAGTATCTTCTGAAGCCAGCTGCACTGGTGAACTCATTGAATTGCTGACCGAGTGCTGAACAATAATCGCACAAAGAGAAGAGCAAGAGAAACAAAAGAGCAAGAGACAAAATCACCTTCATTTTCAAAAAAAACATAGAAAATACCAATATCACACAGAAATTAAGAAGAAGGAAAATTAGGGAGAGTGAACCCACGGTTTGCTTCATTTTTCATTCTAACATCGTTTCAACCACAAAGAATGACAGTTTAAATGATCAAACAACTGTTTGTTAATGCATTATAGATAGTCATACACAATATGGCAGCTTTATACTTGTGTATTTACCCACCATGAATACAAAATATACTAAGAGTGACAGGTAATGTAGCCAAAGCTTCTACTTTCCGTAAGCATCTGTGTACTATGAATTATAAATGAGAGTCTTGTGTCCAAAGGTAGCAAGTAATGTAGATAATGCCATCTGAGTAAATGAATAAATGGGAAACAGATGCTTTTTGCATTCAGGGCACACAAGTACAGCCAGGAAGCCACCAGTACAGATTATAGATGCTGGTGAGACAGCTGTTGTCTGCATCCAGTGCCAGGTGCATTCCTACCTGGGCTGCACTGAACTATAAAAAAGGCCTTTCTCTTACTCCTTTTTAATAAGCTTCTAGAAGGATGAGGTATCTTCTTATGTAGATTCCTCTGGTGTTTGGCTTTCCTCAAGGCATTCCTAAAAAATCAAATCAGCAACATTATTAGAAGAGTCCTTTATAAGAGCTGGTGAAACTGCCAGAACGGAACTTTTAGTTTAAAATGGACATAAAATAGCTTTTATTTACTTTTTATGCAGGTCTCTTCAAGGTTGCTATTATTTTTTATTGAACAAATATTTTGCCTCAAGTCGAGATTACATGGCTTAAAATGTTACTGCTAGAAAGGCATTAAGAAATTTTATATATTTTTTCTTATATGTAAATTTACTTATAAGCAAAGAGGCAGGAGCCTAGACTCTGGTTAGGGAACTGGAAGGTTCTTGTTGTCAGTACAGACAGATCCCTTGATACCTAAGAGATAGGCTGAACTCCCCGGGTAAAATATTACACTTAACAGTACTGACAGTTAGTTTTCTTTGTGAGATATAGCTACAGGTATTCTTTAAAGTTCAGATAAGTTCATAATGCACCTGGGTTTACATTGCTTTATCAACTGTTCCTTTTCTGCATAATGCTATAGTTGTGTTGTTTCCATTTCCATGTGTGCTCAAGAAAACTGTCCTTTCCACTTGCAAAAAGAAAGGAAAAGAGGGCCTCACAGGTTCACAGGTTATTCTGAGTTGGAAGGGACCTGCAGGATCATCTAGTCCAACTCCCAAGCGAACACACACCCAGGGATCAGACCCACAAGCATGGAACCACGGGCACCACGCTCCATCCATCCAAGTCTCNTGACGACACAGCAACGAGAGGACATGGCCTTAAGCTGCACCAGGAGAGGTTTAGACTGAATGTAAGGAAGAGGTTTTTCACAGAAAAAGTGATCTCTCATTGGAATGGACTGCCCAGGGAGGTGGTGGAGTCGCCATCCCTGGAGGTGTTTAAGAGAAGACTTGATGAGGAGCTTAGTGACAGAATCTAGCTGGGAAGTGTTGGGCTGGATGGTCCTGTGGGTCCCTTCTGGCTCGGAGTGGCCTGTGAGCCTCTGAAGGAACTAGGTTTATGTTTACCACTCTGGGGTGTGTGTTCGGTCTCTGTATGGGCGTTAGCTAGTTTGTTGGACTAGATGATCCTTGTGGGTCCCTTCCAACTCATAGTATTCTGTGATTCTGTGATTCTGTGATAATGAAGACTGTTACCTTTGCCCAGGTCCCTCAGACAAAATTGTTTTGGAATGTTCATTACTGAATAATTAAATTCCCTTGAAAATGAAACCTCAACTTTTGCTCAAATATGATATTCTTAAATTATATCAGAGCTGTAGCTGTAGTATAGTCAAAACTCATACAGTCTTCTATTTAGGATGAGACTTTATTATCTTCAAAGAATTAGAAAAGCATCTATGATGGAAACATTTTTATGGAAATACTTATCCCATTGGCGTCTATTATCCAGATGGAAATGAGAAAACTTCTATTACATTTTGAAGTGATCCATACCTGTCTCTTTTTAAGTCAATAAACTGTATCTTTCACTGTAGTAGTTTGCGCATATTTTCAAAAATGACCTTTTGCAATTTGGCTGCTGAGGCACGTGATGGGACAGGTGACACAGGAATTGTAAGAAGAGGTGCAGACCAGTTTTTACTGCCAGACATGTCCTACCATGGAGGAATAAAATGGAGCCTGCAAAGCCTCTGGCTACACATAATATTTTATTGTTCTTTTTATCGCAAAACAGAATTCCCTTCCTAAATCAGTCACCCCTAATCACTTTCATTGATGCTGATGCTCAAACCACAGAAAAATATTATGAAGAGAAAGTCCCTCAGGTGGCTCTCAACCTCTGTGGAGGTGTGATCCCCTCTCTCACATCGTATGACAACATACAGACTGTTGAAAAACCACCTTGAAACAAACATAACATCACATGGATTCACAGAATAGAGGACATCAGGTGGGGGAGCACTGCGCTTGCTCTGTCTTTTTAAAAAAATGGAAAAAAAAAAACGACTACAGAAAAAGTACTTTGAAACTAGTAAAATAATCTTCTAAATAAACCACCAGTAGGGAATACCCACAGTCACTGAGGACAGCATGCTGTTCAGCGTATCAACAAAAATACATTTGGCCTGAGGCAATGCTCAGGGCAAACATATCCCAGATGGACTAGAGAGGCCCAAATACCTTCAGAGATGAAAATTTAATTAGAGGAAATGTCACTGCAGTGAACAAAAGGATTGCTTTAGTGATTTTTCATCATTGTTTACTACAAGTGAAGTATAGCTTTAAGTGTTAGGACAGGCTAAGTACAGGAGCGTTCTTAAGCACTGGAATGGATATGAAAGGAATGGATGTTCAAGGTCAGAGACAATCATCTGCACTTAAGGAGTGATCAAAAGGAGTAAACCATCAAATATTGACAGATAGCAATTTTTAATTGCTTCAGTGATGTCAAAAGGTGACAAAAGGTGTCAAAGGTGGTGCTTTCAAGCCACTAAGAAGGAAAAAAAATACCATTATGTTGTTCTTCGGGTTAGGGTTTTTGTTGCTTTGTTCTTGTTATTGTTGCCGCTGTCACATCCCAAGGATGATAAAAAGCTTGAATTTCTCTGAAACACACAATCACCCCTGAAAGTTGAGATGGCTCACTGGCTGCTTACCTCTTTGATA
This sequence comes from Pitta sordida, assembly GCA_013390025.1. NCBI lineage: Eukaryota > Metazoa > Chordata > Aves > Passeriformes > Pittidae > Pitta > Pitta sordida. Next base: position 8,206 of record WEKX01007031.1, read on the forward strand.
ATCCTTTGTTTATTATTAATTCTGATTCTTGCATAAGTCAGGGGTTGAAATTGTTGGAAAAGCAGTATAGGAATTATTGCAGCACAGTCAAAAGGAATCCACTCCCCTTAAATAAAAATATGTGATTTCTTGCATGAATTCTGAAATATGTTTAGGCTAAATTAAAAGGAAACAGGACATAGGAATTAAAAGGAAACAAGACATGTTTACATTCTAGAAAGTCTGTCAAACTATAGCATGTTCATTTGGATTTTACATTTTCAGAATGCAGAGGTAAATTTTTCAGTATGTGAATTTATGATCTTTTTTCATTTTCAGTCTTAATTTTTTTATTTTGTACAGAATACTCTCTGTTTAGCAAAATAAAATAATCACCCTAATTGAAATTATGTACATCATGATTTTCCCATCACCCATCAAAATACTGCTAATACTTTGTTACTAGCACTCTTTGTTTGCTCTTATATAACAGGAATTGCATACTATTATATGTGACAAAATAACTACAGAAATGGCATTTATGAAATATTCCTCACAGATGTCATCAATTTCAGTCAATTGATCTTCTTAAAAATATCAAGATCTCTACATACAGACAAAGGGTGATGAGATCCCATAAATAGGCCACTGTCTAAGTAAAAAAAATTAAGAAAGCATTATAGAAGTATAAAATGTAGAGTTATGTATAGATCAGTATACTTATTTGGTTAATAAAGTTGGTTAATGAAGTTAATAAGTTGTGTGTTTTACATTAGAACTTTGCTTTATACACGTATAATTTTGGTCTTTGCTAAATCCCTTTGATTTTACTCATGCTGTTGTGAGTTTGTTTTTCTAACACAGAGATGAGTACATATAAATTGGTTCTTTTTGTGTCTGCTGAAGCTTCTAGGGAACCTTGACACTGATTTTAGCAAAGTTTGGTTCAAACATTTGGAGTACCTTATTCACTTACTAATTTTACTGGGTAACGTGTGCTTTAATTTCAGGTGATTGATTCTGTTCTCTCCTGGTGCTATTGTTAACTATCACCTGTTACTCACACTTTTATATTCTAGCCCAAATAATCTCCCACTGACTGGAGGCACTATGCTTTTGCTGGCAGTCAGACTGGCTATGTTCTTCTACATTGTCTTGTTAGTCCTTTTCCTTTTCTTCACCTGCTTCCTTGTTTTAATTTGCTTTTCTTCTTTTAGTGGATACAGTTCTACAGAATGTTTAATCATGTGTGCAGAAACCTGTTAGATTGATGCCAAAGGGTCTGCCCAAAGGCAAGCTCTAAACACATTAGTGTTTGAAACATGAAATGGAGAGTCCAACCAGACTCTGATTAGGCAACATGCCATACTAAGCAGATATTAATGAATCTTGGCAACCAAATACGAGATATCAGTTTGCTTGCCATCCTTTCTCTGTTACAGATGGTTATCTGGAAAACTGTCCAAAAAGCAGAAATATACCATATGTAAAATAAACCCTCTCTTTTTATTTTCAAGTTCACAGACTATCATCTGAAAATTTCAGACTATTTACTACTTTTATAATTCATTATGAGCAAATACATCAATAGGCAAAAGTACCCAAATTATGTCACACTGAAGAAACTAATACTGTGCTTTATGAGGATGTGGTTATATTATGGATGCTATGGAATTCTGAACATTCCACACATATTCCATATATAAACCAAAAGGACAAATCTGTTCTATATCTATATATCAACACCCATATAATGGATGTACTGAGGTCAATAATGCCAAGTTAAACAATTAAATAGATATTTAAAGAAATACACCACCAAGCTAGATTAAAATACATTACAGAGATTCTGTATTGTATTTTACAAATTGTATATTCTGTATTCTATATTAAAGGCAGAGTAATTAATCACGAACGTGTATTTTGCTGTTCTAGTCTTATCAAAAGACTAGATACCAAAAGTTGTTGATAATAAATCTATCTTCAGCTGAAAGACAAAGCTGAAGGGGAAACTAATTCTAAGTATGTAGCCTTCTTTCTCTTCTGATTATCAACAGAGGAGATCACCCACTAACTACACAGTGATTACTAATTTAAAGTCAGTGTAGTAGAAGAGACAAATAAACCTCCTTAATCAGATGTAGGTGACACTCTCTGCAGAGACACAGATAACTTAAAAATAGACAGAAAACATCTGGATATATTCCATATGCAGTCACTTAATGAATTTCTTACTAATTATTTTTTGTAGAAAGCCATAATGAAGTTATTTCCAAAAGAACTGGACTACAAGAGATAAAAATAAATGCCTGAGAGCAAAAAAAATTCACAAATATACAAAAGGTGATTCCTTTGTAAGAAAAGCAGTTCAGAAATGCAAAATATTTCTATGTTTTGTTTTGCGTTATTTTACCTAACTGTTGAGTTACTTGCATAATCTTTTAAAATATTCCAATGACTTTTGTACCACATGAGCCATTTTGTGATGCTCCTACTCACAGTGAGCAGCACTTCACTTCAAAGTATTTGATCTAAATTTATTAAGACCACAAATGGTGGTCTTAAGTCCACAAATGGTGGAAGGCAACTACGAGCAACAGGAAAGCACTGCAAAATACCACTGAATGAGTGAAATTGCTCACATCATGTACAAAGCAGAAAAGAGGGGAAAGGCTAGGGAATAGTTTTTGATGTAACATGAGCAACAATTTTATATTCCTGCCATAAAATTCATATCCTAGAAAAGTTCCTAAGTGCCAAAACCATATATGAGATATATGAGAACTTTCGGCATGTAAGTCTTCACTCTGAAACAAACGTACTCACCGTCTGCATAAATCTGAAGGTAATAAAGCTCACTAGGTAGTCTCATCTAAATCTTTCACAGACCAAAATCCTTTAAATGTTTTAAAAAATTTACATGACTGATATTTTTCACTCATTCTCAGAGGGAAAGCATATTCTGAGTCCTAGCATAATCTTCAGAGTACATTAATGTGTTTTACATGGTGTACAGCTCCATCAGCATGATAGGATTTTTATTTTGCTTTTAGCTTTTTTATTTTTTAAATCCAGAATATGACGTCACATGTATATTTTTACTATATTGACTTTATCACTTTTACATGAAAAATCAGTTAAAATAAGAACACACACACTCACCTGCCGCGAACATCTGCAATCTATTATTTTGACTATTACAGATTTTCAATTAGATAATTAAGCATTCAAGGAGTAAAAACTTTCCATTACAAAAAGATTTTCAAGAACAAGGCTATGGATTCACAAAGGGTTTACTTGTGTTTTTTTCTACTAGTTCAGAGGAGCAGAGCCTTGTATGGGGATAGAGACAAGGAAACTTATATGCAACAGGGAGTCCGCTCATTTGATGGTTGATGGGGGAAGAGCTGTTGATGTGGTGTACCTGGATTTTAGTAAAGCCTTTGACACTGTCCCCCATAACAAACTCCTGGTGAAACTGTAGGCTTGTGGCTTGGATGGGTTTACAGTGGACTGGATCAGGAGTTGGTTGGATAACAGAGCACAGAGAGTGGTGGCTAATGGTGCTGTGTCCGGTTGGAGGCCAATCACTAGTGGGGTGCCTCAGGGTTCAGTGTTGGGACCTGTCCTGTTCAATATTTGTATTGATGATCTGGATGAAGGGATGGAGTCTATTATTAGCAAGTTTGCGGATGACACCAAGCTGGGGATAAATACTGATCTGGTGGAAGGTAGTAAAGCTTTGCAGAGAGACCTTGACAGGCTGGATAGGTGGGCTGAAACGAATGGCATGGGGTTCAACCAGTCTAAGTGTCGGGTCTTACACTACAGTTACAATAACCCCATGCAGAAGTATAGGCTGGGGGCAGAGCGGTTGCAGGATGATTAGGTGGAAAGGGACCTGGGAGTGCTGGTGGATAGAAAACTTAACATGAGGCAGCAGTGTGCCCAGGTGGCCAGAAAAGCTAATGGTATCCTGGCCTGCATCAGGAATAGTGTTGTCAGTAGGACTAGGGAAGTTATTCTCCCCCTGTCCTCGGCACTGGTTAGACCATATCTTGAGTACTGTGTTCAGTTCTGGGCTCCTCAGTTTATGAGGGATGTTGAGATCCTTGAGCGTGTCCANATATAACAAATATACATATATATATATACGTTTGAACAATAACAATAACAGTATATTAAAAATACCAACCCAGAATGGAACAATGACAACTATAAACAAGTGGGAAAACAAACAAGCACAAGGGGGTGCCTAGTTCAAGGGAAAACCAGGGCACCTCCAGGACTTCAGGGGCAGAAGAATAGGGTTCAGGGTAGGCAAACCAGTGGAGTAACAGCCAGTGATCCTTTCCTGAAATGTCCAAGGGGCTGCAGGGAGATGCAACGGTCAGCAGGGGAGAAGCTGTGTTGAGATGAGAAGTCCAAGGTCCGCGTTGTCCTGGGCAGAATGGCAGCGGTGAAAACAAGGCATCCTCAATCCGGAAGGTCCACAAACCTCTCTCCTGTGAGCCCAGGAGCTGTAGTTATGGGGCCTCGGGCCCCTGCCACATCACATGCCTTGTGGGCATGTCTTCACACGCCATTGGCAGTCACTCAGCCTGCCCTGGCCCTCAGGCCCTTCCCCATGTCACATGCCTTGCCGGGAGGGGAAGATAAGAAAGGAATCCTCCATTGTTTGTCAGGTGAAAAGGAGAAATGAAAAAAAACCCTCCCCATGCCATATGCCTTGCCAGGAAAGGGAGATAAGATACAGGATCCTCCACTGTTTGTCAAGTGAAGAGAAAGCCCCTCCCGTAGCCACATTCCTTTCAGGGGACAGAAGATAAGACACAGGGTCCTCCATGCCACATTCCTTTCAGGGGAGGGAAAAGGAGATAAGAAGAGAAAACCTATTGTCTGTTCCAGTATAAAAGGAGAAAAGTTTTACAATGGAACCAAAAAAGCTTTCCCCATGATATTGCTTTAGATTGTTTTCTAGATTATATTTATAACTATGAGGTAAAGATTTTTTATTTATGTATTTACAACTCAAGTCTGTATATCCAGATACCTTGAAAACCTAGGAGTGATGACATAACCTTCTAATAAAGACAATAGTGCTCAAATATGAATGGTGAATAAATTTGATCTTAAGAGAAAGCTTAACAAACCCCATAGGAATAATTAACATGTAAATCCTTTAATATGAAATTCATCTCACCAAGTAACCCAAGCACTGCCGCTGGTGTGGACTGGAGAAACAATAACCCAGCTATACCAAGTTAAACCAAACAACAAATAACATCTCACAGATAAATCAAAGAACTGAGTTTTAGACAAAGATTGACCTGTGTGCTCTGAATAGAAAAATTAAAGCACAAAGTGATGGTGCAGAATTTTTTGGAGGTTAATGGTACAAATGACTGTAAGAGGTAGAGAGGGATAACATATGAAATTGAACCTTCTGTTGTCAGGACCCATGCAGAATACTGGACAACATTGAGACTGAATTTATTATTGCAAATATACATGAAAAGGCAAAAAAAAAGAAACATATAAGAAAACAGAAATTCTGCATTAGCAGAATATAGAATCAACCAAACATTTGGGTATTATTACAGTGTTTGATATATTAATATGTGGCAAAACTGAATTAAAACAAAGGATGCCATTTAGCTAAAGATAGCAAGGTGAATGAACTTCTATTTGAATGCTAGCGTATTAGTATATATTAACACGCATATTAGCATATTAGCATAGATTACTAATTTAATATCTATAAACCCAAAGTAAATGTAGTTCCTTTTAATTAAGGTTGTTTTATCCTATCTAAGGTTGCTTGTACATCTAAGAATTGTCTATGGTTGGTCTAGCTGTCATATTTCAATCTGTGAACCAATCTTGGTTCATGTCTTCTTTCTCACATCTGATATTATTCTGATCTCCATCCTTTCCACTAGTGTGTCTAAAGCTAAATTGAATATAAACACCTTTGAGTTCTCACTAATATTTTGATTATTTAACATATATTCTTATATTAATTTTTATTTCTTTTTATAATTTTATCTTGTGCAATATATTAAGATTTCCTAGATTTCCTAGAAGAGGAAAAATCATAGGTCTAACATATTCAGTTGAACTTTTGTGGACTGTGCACACAAATCCAGTATACATTGCCAAATTCCAANCTAGATGTAGATGAGAGATTAGTTGGATTATAGGTTGGACTAGATGATCTTCAAGGTCCTTTCCAACCTTATCTATACTGTGATACTGTGATACTGTACTTCTATCTCTCCAGCACTCACTTTTCTGCTCATCAGGATCTCAGCCTTTTTTTTGTTGTCAGTGACATCAAACATCAGTTTTCAGTATCTGTTACTGTCTCCTAACTTCTGATCTATTCATCTGTTGCAGTCATTTGTGGTTAGTTAAGTTTTGGATGGTTAATCTCTCTTTCATTTAGCCTTCAGTCCTGCTTTCACAGAATCACAGAATATTCTGAGTTGGAAGGGACCCACAAGGATCATCGAGTCCAACTCTTGAACAGCACCACTGCCTCCCCATCGGGGAATTGAACCCCAGGCTCCTGCATGACAGGATGACAGGAGGGGACACTCACCACTATACTAAAGTTTCTTTCCATCAGTCATCTTCAATATCCAGAATGAGCCTTGTCCTTCTCTTTAGCTCTTTAACATATCTCTCTAACATATTTCCTGACAGCTGAGAGTTTTCTATCTCCCAAATAGCATTTAAATCTTTTTTTTCCTTCATTGATACCAGTATTGATAGAATTGAAATCTGTTATTCACATCAGAAATGCATTATTCTTCCAGTAGATTTATGTCATACAGTCTCTGCAACTTCATTTTTGAGACTACAGGTCTCAAGCACTTAGTGATATAAATCAAAATAGTAATTGGATGAGTATCCAGCACATAGCAAGGCTGACTCCCGAAGAACTAGGATGCCCATGAGGTCCACTTCCACTCTCAAGAGACAGGTGGTTTGGTCCCCATGGACAATCCTATTCTACTTTCAGCTTACTACCTTTCTCTCACT
>WEKX01007052.1:0-20903 GCA_013390025.1 Pitta sordida
CTGTTGCCATCCTGCTACCAACACCACACCACCCAGTTGGACCTCCTTTTAGTAACCCATCAGATGTACAACAGCAATAAGAAACAAGCACAAGATTTAAGGGATTTGCCTTGTTTTTCCAACAGCTGTTCAAAACTATGTAGTCCATCCCATCCTCTTCAGATAACTTGTACAGAAATAATGGCATCTATGCCTGGAAACTAGTCGTTGTCCACTTGGTGGGTAGTGTACACCTCACTTAATGAAGTGTACAAAACAAGTCTCTCGTCTCAGATAATTTTCCCAGGCTTTTGGAATAGTCACAGGTTCACAGGTTATTCCAAGTGGGAAGGGACCCATAGGATCATCTAGTCCAACTCCCAAGTGAACACCCACACAGGGATCAGACCCACAAGCTCGGAAGCATGGGCACCACACTCCATCCATCCAACCCTCCCATCATCTTGGCCATGTCATTGAGTTCCTCATCCAGTCTTTTCTTAAACACCTCCAAGGATAGTGACTCCACCACCACCCCAGACAGACCATTCCACTGAGACATCACTCTCTCTGTGAAAAAACTCTTCCTAACATCCAGTCTAAACCTCCCCTGGGGTAGCTTAAGGCCATGTCCTCTTGGAAGCCTGAGAGAAAACATTTACACCCACCCGACTGCAACTTTCCTTCAGGTAGTTGTAAACAGCAATGAAGTCACCTCTGAACCTCCTCTTCTCCAGGCTGAACAACTCCAGTTCCGTAGTCGCTCACCATAGGTCTTGTACTGCAGTACTTTCACCATCCTTGTCGCCCTTGTCGCCAAGATGTGGTCTGACCAGCACCGAGTACAGGGGAAAGATAACTGTCCTAGGCCAACTGACCACCCTGTTCCTGATACAGGCCAGGATGCCATTGGCCCTCTTAGCCACCTGGGGACACTGTTGGGTCATANGGTGTTATGCTCTGCGATGTGCTCTCGGTCTCTGTACGGGTGTTAGATGGTGAGTTGGACTAGATGATCCTTGTGGGTCCCTTCCAACTCATAATGTTCTGTGATTCTGTGATTCTGTAATATCATGGTTATTTTGCAAGTGCTGCGGAATAGCACACAAGACTATCTGTTCCATGATAGACAAACGAATAAGGCCTAGAAGGAATTTATCACACCTTAAGTAAGCTAGGCAGTTTTCTCATCCGCTCTCCTGGCTATACAGAAATACAACAACATCTTGCAATTTCGCATTTCAAATATTGCATCCTCACTGCTTCATGGGTTTTCTCCGAGGATATGTCTGTGGCAACACTCCTGCCTGTCCCAGGGTGGCGGCGCAGGGCGCAGAATGTGTCCCAGCGCTCCCTGAATGGCCAGCAGAGGCAGGCGAGGTGCCCCGAGCAACCTTGCCCCAGGACAGGTGGGCGTCAGACTGGGGCTGAGGATGTGTGACACCGGGTGGGCCACATTTATATATTGTATAAATCGTATTTCACAGTTTTCACATTTCATGGGGGTGGGTGTTTGAATCAAACCCCTGCAATATTCAAGGTACATATTACTGCATATAGAACTGGCTTTAGAGGAGAAACTGACATTTGGGGTCCCACTTCTCTGCTGCTGTAAACACATTTTCTCCTACAGCACATAGAGACTAGGAAAGGGCCAAGGAAATGGGTCACAATCCTTTGACAGGAAGTATACCGAAGGAAAGATGATCTTCTGCATATAAGGCTAGACTAAATAAAACATTAAAATGCAATGCCATGGAAAATGAGACATATGCTGGAGAATTAATGCAGTCTAGGTGGAGAACTGACACAGTTTATATGCTAGTATTGTTTTATACAATATACAATAACTGTTTCTCAATTATTCTGTCATTAGTGGCCATCTGTATGCCACATCTATATTTATCTCATACCTTCTAACAGCAAAAATCTTGGAAACCAGCTTGGAAAGATCTTTAGCATCTATCTTTACATATATTCAGTAACACTCATACTGACATATCAGGACTGGTAATACTTTTCAGCCAAAAGGCGAGAAAAACAGCTAACAAGAAGGAAGTATAATACTTCTTTTCAATTATCCTAAAGAGCTGCTATCATCCATAAAGGCAGATTAGTCTGAATTTCAGTAATTTACCTCTGTACTGAGGTTTCCCTCTCTTGGTCACCACAGTATAGATGATAGTTATTTTAGCGGTCTCAAAAAGGCTTTGAAAGTAATAAATAAAAATCAGAAATGAAATCTTAAAATGTGTCTTCTTTACCACTGTTTAGGCTGCATTTCTTTGTAGTTGACACAAAATCACCTTTTGAAAAACAGCGTGTTGAAAGAGTAATTTTCTCTATTATTTACATTTGTTAAAAAGACACACAGAAAGAGCAAATTATAACACAGACTATAGACAAAATACGATATTGATAATGTATTCAGACCTAGCTAGTAATTTTGCAGATTACCACAGGAAAAAAACAGGGAATGTGAGTCAGCTTGGTGACACATCCTACTGATATTACAGACACTATTTAATCCTCCCTCAATTAGTGAGGACTGATTAAGACTTAATCCTCTTGGGAGGTGTAACTTGGGGAAGTGTTCTTCATATTTCTGTTAGTGTTAGCCTGGCCTAGTTTTACATAGCATTGCAGGAAATCAGGAATATAAAAACAGTTCTTTGCCCTTGTTGAAAGAGGGCAGTTGTCAACAGCTGAAGGGTTCAGCTGCTGGAGGGTTCAGTTGCTTTTATCTGGCCTTAGATACAAATTTCATTATGTTGAAAAGCAACTGATTCATCTAGTTCAGGTGAACTTCTCTTGTTTCAGTCATCAACAGCTCTCAAGGCCTCTCTGGGCTCATAACACATCGGAACATACTCACCATCATCTGCTGAATATGAAATATTTCATCTCCAGTGGCAGAGAGTCGGTTTGGAAATGAAATGTCAAGAAAAGCTCCAGGGAGAGTGCTTGGTCCAGCATTGTAAACCTGTAAGAGAACAAATGCATACAAAAAAAATTACATGTATGACTTCTCATAAATGGGAAATGACTGTAGAATCAGAGTTGGTCATATAGGTAAATGTGAAAAAATTGAAGTACTTCACAGACTTCTCAGTGTCTTCAGACTAAGATTTCTTTTGAGTCGGCATGAAGTCAAAGGATAAGGTTACATTACGGTCTTTAGGCATAGCTCATATATCAAATGAGAAGCAGTTTTGCAGGATAATTAACAGTCATCAATATAAACAGCATACGACCTACTTTATACAGCAAGACACTGCTATTACTCTGACTGTTTTGATAATACAATCTGGAAGGTCGTAAGAGGTATTACTGTCTCAGATAATATTCTCATTTCCATCTGGTAACCACTGCATTATATTCTGCATATATTTTCCTTACGGAGCAGAAGCTAAATGATTATTGTGACTACTAGACTGTGGGTTTTCTGAGCAAGTCACCAGGAAATGCAAATGAACAACTTCCACTCAAGTTCTGGAGTTTCCTGTTGAACTCCTAGTGGAACACATTAGCTTTCTATCAACCTCCCTCAAAATTTCAACAAAAACTCAAAGAATTTCCCATCCACTAGTGAAATGTATCCAGTGAAACTTCCAAAATTCATTACTTTTTCCTGAAGAAAAATAATCAGTAACTTTTCATTTTTTAATATTTTTTTATTAGGAAAAATACTTCCTGGTTCATTCTAACAACCCAAATAAAAACACATACGGTAAAAACATTAAACTCATTAGAATATTTATTGACACTGAGACTCTACTGTCAAAAGATGTAGCAATCAGTTGTTGATTGTGTAAAGTACAAATATTAAAACCAAAAGGTCTTCATTCCTCAAACACTGCTTATATCTGAAGAAATGTCTGACTGCTAAAGAGAATCAGTTATCACTGCCAAATCCTCACAAAAACCCTGAGGCTCCAGGCAGGGGGAGAAATCCCGCTACAATGGACCATGATGTTTCAAACATAATGTTTCATCTCAGACATTTTAAAAACCTTAGTTCTCTCACTGGTATCAGATATAAAAGTACTGCAGAAAAGGCATTTTCACTGCATGTCCTGTTACTAGAAAAATGTATAGATCTGTTTCCTTATTAATATTTGACTTGGTACAGCTTTTCACATAAAAAATGGTATAAAACCCCATAATTTAAAAATCATCTCTTTTTTTTTTGTTAAGAAACTATTACTTTTCTCCATCTGGAGAAGTTCAATAAATTGCAGGAAAATAATTTAAAATAATTAAGCAAAGAGTGATGCAAACGATGTTGTGCCCATTAAGAGGCTAAACTTTCTCTCTGACATATACAGTTATGACACTTACCACATCACTGGAGAGCAGATTTGTGACTTGTTACAGCATAATTTTCTCCTTGTTTATGTAAAAAAAAAAATCATACTGCAACTTCTAAGTGTGTGCATGAGAGACAAGAGGATGGGTAGAACAAGGCTTTGCTAATACACAGATTCTCTCTCCCTTACCTTTTATCAATTTTTCTTTATTGAAAATATTCATCTAGTCAAAACATCAGTGCATCAGTAAAACTTGATCTAGTTTTATTGAATAACTGAGTGTGGCAGGGAAAGAGGAGGGAAGACCTATAAACCTTCAGGAATGAAATCAGAATCACAAGAATTAATAGCCTGGTTCACAAAAGATTTAACGTCCTAAAATCCTGCTTTCACTCCTTCTCAGTAAACAGCTACGGGCACTGCATGACAGTAGGGGCTTAATTACTCTGGACTGCAATCTGTCCATGGAGGCAGACATGTGTTATTCATTATGAGCTGAGTGGCATTCATGCCTGGGAGAACAGAAAGTGAGAAAAAAGGCAAAACATTATTTTTCACAATAAATGAACCTACCTCTGCATGACTTATCATTCCCTAGTTCCATCTAGCGTTCAAAAAGGATTTGAAGGGCTTGTAATTGATGTAGTCATGTCAGTGAAACACACCGTAAATTTCGGCCACATCACATGAGTTTGTTACAATAAATCATCCATATATCTTGCCATATTAGGAACCCTTCTAACTGCCATGTTAATACAGTAATCCCCTTGCATATTCACGGCTCGCATATGCACGTATTCAATTAATTGCGGTTGGATTTTCAGTGAGTTGCGAGACCGCACACGTGTGCAGAATGTCCTGGACCCCAGATTTCACGACCTCCACTTTAATGAGGTGCTACAGTGCGAACCACACTCCCAGGACCACCCCTCCAGATCTTATTAGTGGAGGGTGCGTGGCAGAGAGTAGTTGAATATTCATGGGTTCAGTATCTTCACAGATTTCATAACTCGCGGGACCTGCCGAGACCCGACTCCCAGCAAATTCCAGGGGATCACTGTATATAGGTAATAATTCAATAATGCTGAGATGTTATATATGTATAATGTAAGCTTATGACATCTCTGTCTTCAGTGTCATCACCTCTTCCTTGTTCTGTACTCTTACATAACTTTTTCATACTGGGGCGTCTAGCAAGTCTGAATCCCTTGCACAGTTATGTGTTTGTTCTCATGGATAAAGACTGCCCACTCCTCTGCCCAATGACCATGCCACTAAAAAGAATTACTGCTCCACTTCTAACCTGTGACTTCATTCAAGATGTTGCACTGGAGTAACTAGAGCTCTTTACTCAGCATGTGATGAAAGGGAAAAAGAGGAACAAATGGTAGTGGTTTCACGCCTATGGAAGTGATATGCCCCGCTTGCAATTCTTGTTATAATATATTCAGATAAAGGACAAATGCCATCCCTGCATGCTGTAAATATGGCAACCAATCAAGAATACATTGTTCAGCATTGTAGCAGGATGCTCTGCCTAGGTGGGAGTAAAACAGTTCAAACTATATCCAAAATAAAAGTTACCCATGATGGATGGAGAAGAGTGGTCATGCTGCTTTTAGTGTTGAAGAGTGCTGAGACCATCCTGATTCATGAATTCCAAAGCTAAACATTTAAACAGTATTTCCTGACAGAAACTGGCACCAGTGAGGATGTGGCAGACACAGTTCTTGATAAAGGAACAACATGATAGCACTGATAACTTGTCTAAAGCTGCCGAGCTAAAGGCTGCACAGCTGACACAGCTAGCCTAGAAACATATGACTAACAGTCAATCACTTTATGCTATAAAAGCTTAGTCCTGCTTTTTAATAGCAGGGACTTCTAACGTACCCCTTCTAGGAGAGAGTGTAGAGATTCATTCTTCAAGTGGGGATATTCTTCGATGTTACTCTGATGCTGAGTGCAAGAGATCTGCCCATGGCTGTTGGCATGGGTGAGTAACATCAATCTCTACTTAGCAATTATTATGCTAGCTTTGAAATTATTGTTTTAATAAGTAGTGCATAATGGTATTAGTAAAACTATATTGTGTGGTAAATAATTCTGACTAAAACATTTTAGTCTCATCATTATCTTCAGTTTAAATATATAACTTATTATATATTCATGTAAATGTATTTGTTTGTCATCCTTAATCCTGTAGGACAATTTTACATAAAGGCTCAATTACACTTATATAACCTTTAGACATCAACTGTTTGTTCATCAAGTCTGGAGCTGAGATTGGATCCAGCTGCACCTAGACTCTTCTGTAGGGAGGAGATTAGAAAGTAAGGGAGTCCTTTCAAAAAAACCTCAATAAGAGGGTCTTCCTGACAAACCTTGCCTGAAGTTTCTATTTTGCCCATGACTGTGATTCAAAATCATGATCAAAAGTGCATACCACCATCAGAATAATAAAGATACAAACTCAGAATGTGCTGTCAAGCAGGAAAGCAGACATAAAGATGAGTCTTACCTGCAGTGTGAAGTTGAGAGACTGGAAAAGGCATTCGTGGTTTTCTAACTGAACAAAGTTGGACGCTTCCACAGAATCACCGTAAAAAAATGAAGCAGGAAAGACTTCTCTGTAAGAACAAGACACTGATACAGTAAGCTGCGTTTGTCAACAAAATTAAATATACTTGTATTTGGCTGAACTGCATCCCTTGCTTTATAGTCAAGTGGAATTCTATGGGACCATTTTACATTAATCTATTGTTTTGATTTCCTCTTGGCAACATAAGACTACACAAGCAGTATCTCAAGTGACCTGGGTTAACATCCCATCATTGAAGCACGCTTCTTTTGACTACTTATCTCTTTTTCTCCTTTCCTATCACAAAACCTCTTCTCCAGGGCTCCCTGCTGTGGACGATTCATGCAAGTCCCATAGCTTGTTTAACACAGAAAATCATTACAAAGTTAATCTGAAGAAACAGTAGCTACTTTACATGTTCACTAAATTAACATTTCATTTGTATTTAATATTTAGCATGCAGGAATAAATGCTTCGTTAACTATCTAAGTTTTACTACCTTTATGATTAGCAGATGGTCAAAAGAGAGAGTAGAGGGGGATATAACCTGCTTTCAATTACAGTGGAAGAGGTCAAATTTCCTTAACCACTCTTATGACCTGATCACACAGTAAATGCCTTAGGATTTCATCAGAAATTACTTGGAATCACAACATAGTACTTGGAAATCCTGCAGAAGAGGACTAGGAGTGCTTTAAGCATCCTTTCTGAATCCTTCTAATCTCAGTCTGTTCCACAATCTGGAAAGGGTCTTGGTGTAATTTCAAACAAACCCTCATTCTCACCACTGCCTAAAATCCTGCTTCTTTCTCAGGTTGTTATTTGGAGCCAGATCTTTTAGGGCAGGATTTTAAGCCTGTTTAGGTACATTTCCTTTTTTCCTGTCTGCGTCTTATGCCAAGGATGACTAGGGGAAACAGTGAGAGATAGATTTACTCTTCCCATTTACAGTGTCATGCCAGAAAGCTTCTCCTCAGCATAATACAAGCCTTTCTGGGCTATTTATAACCAGGAATGAAGTTTGCTCCCCTAGTCTCAAATGTAAGTTAATTAAGCAAACAAAATAAGCTTCAAAAAGAGTATTACTAATACAACCATGCCTGGGAATGTTGTGCCCTCCAATAAAACCAACTTTTCTCTGGCAGCTGGACTTTTCTGTGAATTAACTAAGCCTTGTCTATGAGGAAGATAAAAATGATAATTCACATAGTCACTTGTGGGGGGCTTATAAATTCAGAGACTTTGTACTTAAAGAATATATTCTGAAGAGAAAGAAGAGGGCCAAGGTTTTTTTTTATTTTTTGGCATGCAGTAGTCTGTAGGTAAAAACAGAGATCTAAAGACACAGATGAAGGCATTCATACGTGTAAATTTGAACAAAAATTCGTCTGTATCAATGCATCAAGAATTAAGGGACACAGAGTTAAATTTCTAAAGAATCTGTAACAATGAAAGCATTCAAAACCTTTCAGAACATGCTGCTGAGACTGTACGCTCAACACAGAGGAGATTTTTGCCCTTGCTAGTCAACCTTCGAGGTCTGACAACATTCTCCATTTTTCTGAGCAGTCTCAAACATATCTTTTACCCATTTTGACTATTTGAAATTAAGGGATTTTATTTCGATATGCAACAAGACGGAAATCAGCTTTATAAGGCAAAACCCAGTCTGGGGCATGAATCTGAGTTTACCCACCTTTTCAGTCAAATCCTGTGTGAGTGCACATTAACTTTTTTCCCATACATGTAGCATAGTGGTCAAAGGAATATTTGACTTCTACTGATGCAAACCTGCACTGGTGATTTAGACAATATCTATTGCCTGAGGGTTGCCATAGATGGTGTCTAAACCAGACACTGATCTCCTGGGAACACTGCTGATCTGATGAGTTTTTGCTTCCCTGGTTAGGAATGATGTAATGTCAGCTTTCTCGGCCTATATGAATGCTAATTAACCTTCAGTGACCAGGTCTCCCAATGCCCCCTCAAACATTGTTTATGCTAGAGGATGGTCTGTCTTTTGAGACCAATCACAAATCTTTAATTTGAGACTTAAGATTGCGATACCAAGTAAAAAGGAAGAGCCCCAAGTACAAAGGTAGGAACTCAGATGTGTAGCCTTCATAAGAGGACACAACCACTATGTATTACACATGTATTTCAATCAAAGGTGAAAGTCAGATGCCTCGCAGACTAGGAAGTACAGGGAGTGGGAAGAGAAGCAAATTCTGTTTGTGAAATTAAACAGAAAGGCAAACAGCTAGACTTCACCAAACTCCTTAAAACACCAGAATATTTGACCCTAACCTTTGTCTTGGTAACTCTCAACCACTTCCTCAAAAACATAACCAAAAGAACAACTTGTTCTTTTTGTTATTTTATTTTATGGTCCATCAGATCTACAGAATCACTTGAATACAAACATGATCACTAAAATACGTAGTATAAATGAGATAACTGATTAGCATTAATTAAAAATGAGTGAGAAAGAGATACAGTGTTGGATGAATAAAATTTCCAGATATTGAGTGAGGTTGCCTGTATGTCCAGAGCCTGAGAAACAAGCAAAAGCAATAGTCTGGCTACATGCAAACAAAGAGAAAATTTCATTTTCCCACTGGAACACACTCGGCTGTTAGTGTCAGGGTGATGATGACGATTAGTGGAAATTTTATTTGGTGAGTGGTACTTACCCATTGATGGACGAATCCACTTCATGCATCAGAGGCACTGACAGCGTTAGAGTATTATCATGCAGAGATTCAGTGTGTTCTAGGTTTCCACTATGCCAGAAAAGAAAAATAAACATATTACAAATCAATGGTCTTTGCAATATATCACACAGTTTCATAGACACCATCTCTCTGTCTTGTCTTGAGTACTGCANTTCTGTGTGTGTAATTCTGTGTGTTTTCTGAGCGATGTATTTTGAGTGATGTCAGCTGCTTAAAAAGTCTTGATTAAGATTTACGTTTGTTCATTCAGTCTTGGGAGAGGGTACACACATAAAACCTGTGTTTTGTGACTGCTCTTCTGTGGCTGTGACATGATCAGGCTCACAAGATTAAAAAAACAGGTGTGTTGGAGCAAAGTGTTAATTCCAATGTCTGTGGGAAACTATAGCAGGCATCATACACAGTGAAGAGAAACAAGGACATTTAGAGTTCAGTGCAAGGGTTCATTTTCTCCCAGTCGGACTGCACGTCAGTTTGTGAGGGATATACACAGCCCATAAGGGTCTTGACTCAGTAAATGTAACAACATTTTCAATGTACCTGTATTGTACTACAGCACCAATTTAGCCCTACTGCAAGCAGGTTTTTAGGTGGGATCCTTGTACTGAACTGGCCATAACCTCTCAACAGTTCCACCCTTCTCTTCTTGTACTTAGCTGCCAAAATGGAAGCACTTCTACTTTACATTTTCAAAGGCTGTTGCCTCAGCTGGTCAAAAGCAGAAAGAAGAATGAAAAAATTCTCTCTCATTTGAGTCAGTTTGTTTCAGTGTGACAACATAAGTATGAAGTCTGGGAAAGGTTTCCGAAATGCATTTCGAACACACAAACCTGCAACTATTCTAACTTCTACAGTTATTCTGCTTGGTGGGTAATCAGAAGTACAATCTTGAAGGATATGTTACATATATTTCCCATTGCTTCAGCTATGACTCTGGAATCACTTTTGCCTTGGAGTTCATTGGATTTACTCACAAAATCAAACTGGCAAAATAGAAGACATGATCCCATTTATTTGAGGACAGTATCACTGAGGGCAGTATTATACTAAGTTATACCATGTAGATTATGAGTACTCAGATTGCAAAAACCAAGACTGCTGGCTACATACATGCATAGATATGGCTCAGCTTTCTGCAACTGTCACACTGGTCATACCTGCTAATAGAACTATGAACCAGACAGAAAAAATGATAAACTTTCAGCCCTGGGAAAAAAAAAACCAAACACAACAACAAAAAACCTTTATAAAAGCTTTTCCTCTGAATAGGCTCACAGAAGGATTCGAAATGGAGACATTTCTCATCCAACACAAAGACTAAGATATCATGGTGGTAAAAAGAATAAGCAAGTAGAATTCTATACAGGATTCCGGGATATGTTCTTATCTGTTTCAAATGGAGTAAAGGTACTGTCAGAAAAGGAGAATCCAACTCAGTGAATCTAGCTCTAGAAAAACAATTCACACCTGGTTTGGTGTTTTTTTTAACAAATAGTGTAAAAGCAATGTAATGTAACGTTAAGTTCTTTCTCCATCTGTCCCACTACTGACCCAGTCTCGTTACAGATGCTACTGCCATATTTGCAGCTTCAATGGACAGGCTTAAGTGGTCACTTTAACATCAATCCTTGCTTTCCCACCACAGTGAGACACAGCTTCTGTGTCCAGTCGTTTCTGTCAGACTAGTTCCAATTTTGTATGGGAACAATGTCTTCACTCATTGCAGATGACCACACCACAGGCACTTCCTCTCCATTTCCTCATTATTGACTTTCCCCACAACTTTTGTGGTAGAAGGATTTTGTCACACTTATTTGAGCAATTTGCCCAAAATAGAGAAAATAAAGGTAGTCAGCACTGAGACTGCACTGCTGTCTTTGGAGGCTCAGTTGAATGCTTCAAAACATAACTATCTTCCCACACAACCTTCTGGAGTAAGAAACTTTACCTTACACCTCTGAGCATTCACACTACGTGTAAAAATTACTGTTTATTTCTTTGCTCTATCTACGGGCACCGACTAACCCTTCTCACCAATAGGGCACAGAAATACGATGAGTGAGGTTACAGAGGGAAGTCCTGTGCTATCAAAGGCAGGGAAAATAGCCGGAAAACACTGGTTGGGCAAATTTAAAGCACTAGAATTCATCTAAAACATATTGGGAATTATCCCAGGGTCATCTGAACACAGGATGCACTTCTTCTAAAGAATAAAACTTCCTTAACACGCAATCCACTTTACTACAGTGGTAAGTGTCCCCACCTGGTGTGTGAGAGACCTGGGTTCGATTCCCGCCAGGGAGACAGTGTTAAGAGTTGGACTCGATGATCCTTGTGGGTCCCTTCCAACTCAGAATATTCTGTGATTCTGTGATTCTGTGACATGGTAATATGAGGTCTCACTTTCAGTGTTTCATACCAGGCCTATATGCTGCAGGATCTTGTTCCCACCTACAGCTGTTACTGCACGGGAGGACTATGCCTTATGAGTGTAGTCCCTCAGCAGCTGCTGCACCTCATCTCTCATCTCCAGCCATTTGGAGATGTGTCATCCATTTGGGGAGGAGAATTCAGGCTGGAGATCCTGATTTTGACACAGTAAGGTATGAAGTTGGCTCACTCACACAGCAAGTGGAAGCAGGAACTAATCACACACTCAAGCACATCAAAGCAGCAGTTCATGGCCCATGTTAATGCACCTGTGCATTGGTACCCATACAGACCTTGACAGTGCTTGTGATTGAATCTCCTGTGGAGTCTGCCTCTGTGGTACATCATCTTAGGAGGTAGAGTATGTGTCAAATTTTTATACTGCCTGAGATAAAATGCCTACGATTCATACTCGGCATCACCCTACTTCAGTGTGCCCTTGAGGAAGTACTCTATTCAACTATTTTCTGCAGCCTGTCATAACTCACTGAAGATACAGAGCAGAGGAAAATTAGACATGCAACTTTGGAAACTGTCAGTGAAATCCCTGACCATCTGAACAAAGCATTTATCTTTTCTGGTCTGCATCCAAGTATTCTTATTTCATTCAAAATTCTGGAAAAAATGATTCTGTCTGCAGCTGCTCATCAACCGTGTAGCTGAGCTGTCCTTGATACAGGGCTCAAAGATGCGGTTACTGAAACACAAGAGCCTTTCAACTGAGAGTATACAGATTGCTCCTGAAGAATTGCAACCGCCTGGCAAAGAAAGAACTGCCTGTGCATGATCCTACCTAATTTTTCAGGAAGGTTCAACACATAGTTCCTCTGCATTACCAAAATACACACAAAGACTCCAGTAATTCAACTTAATTTAGTACACATATACATGTCTACAACTAATATCACGCAACTATCAAGAATATGTAATGCACACCTCATGCAACAAAGAATATCCAAGATGTATAAAGGTCTCCCTACCTTTGGGCAGTGACAAGGAAGGTAAGCGTTTCTTCCTGCCCAGACAAATGGCTTGTGTCAAAGATCACACTGAATTCATACTGTACAAAGAAAAAGTAGTATTTAGAGATACGGTGTATTTTTTTTAAATGTACTTATTCTGAAATTTCATATATATCTAAATGGCTTAATTATACAAAAGAAGCATATTCTGATACATGTAAGAGAGTTTCCTCTGCTGAAGATTAGCTTTTAAATCTTAGCAGCTTTGTCTCTCTTCAAATACTAGATTCTGGTTTTTCCTTCACTGAAAAAAGGCCTTTGCTAGAATTGCCATGCAAACATTTTTCTTGAGGAGATGATCTACCTGGGAAGAAGTCTTCAAGTACAAGGGGATCGCTACCTGTAATTATCTCAGCACCAATCCATACATTATTTGCTGGTGAAGACATCTTTTGGGGGAATAAAGATCACACCACAGGCCTTGAGACTTGGAGCAAGTGGCACAAGCTAAAGCAGCATCCAGGACAACCTTCATAACGGGTGAAATCAGGTGCTAATTTTGAAATGAGAAACTACTTTAATAATTTCTCCATATAACAACTTTTCTGCCTAACTTCAAAACAGGTTTTGGCCAAGTGAAACAGTATCCAAATTCATACTAATTTCAATGGCTTACATTCTAGATAATATTTTGCTACTCCATTTATTTTGCATTCAATTTAAAATATTTTTAAATGTTTCAAAAAAGCATGAAACAATCAATGAAACACATAAAACAAAAAGCTTGCATGTTGGGTCAAAGGATACATCAATTCAAATGGAAAGGATTACAGAAGACCCTTGCTTCTCCACAGTTCGCATCTCTGTGGTTTCAATAATCCGTGGTTCATTTTTCAGCCAAAAATGGTGCTGCAGACAGGCGTAGAAAACGCCACAAAGGCAGTTAGTTCATGAATATGTAAATAGTCCCTGCCTGGGAGTCACCAGCAGCAGCGAAGGGAGGGAGCCGGGAGCCGCACACTGCGTGACCTGTCCCAGCCCGGTATGCATTTAACGTAAATATGTGTTTTTGCATGGCTGGAATTATTCTCCACCGGGCTGCAGGAGGGGACTGCCATTGTCTGTTTCTGTGCATGAGAGCAGGAGTGGCAGGCACGTTCCCCCCATTCCCCTGGGGAGGGCACCTGCCCATGTTGCCAAGCCAAGGTAGGGCAGCAGGCACCCACCCACGCTGCAGGTGGCTCGAATTCTTACTGTTCCCAGTCACAAGCCCAGACGCCACTTTGGCGAACAGAGGGAGCTGGGAAGGGAGTGACGAGTGGTGCAGTGCGGCCCAGCTGCCGCAGCATTTTGTCCTTGAGGGCGGTGGGACAACGGGTGGGACTTAATTGAATATTCATGAGTTCACTCTGTTTGCAAATTGCAGCCTTCGCAGCACCAATCCAGACCCGTGGAAACTGGGGTCTCACTAGTTCATTAAATTGAAATTTTCCAAAAAATGTCAGACACATTTTGTTCAGGTCATCTTGAGGTTATTCCTTATTTTCTCACCTTTCTGAGCTGGTCATTTATACAGCTCAGTTTAGTGACAGAAAGAACTCAGTTGGATTTTTAAACATTATGAGAGAGTACATCTTCTATTACCAAGTAAAATCCTCTTTCAAAAATCTACCAATATGAAAAGCCATTAGGAAATTTTCACTGTAATTTGTATGAATTCAGTTGCAGTTTAACATGAAAGAAGACAAAAATAAAAAGAGTAAGTAACATAAATAAGACCAAGTCCTTTTCTAATTTTTTGCAGAGGAAATACGTACGTTTTTCACAGATGTGATTCCTGCATAATTTTTCAAAGGCATTTTATTGCAATGCAGAGGGCACTGTCACTGGCTCTGTATGGTGGGAAAGAGTCTGGCTACCCTATGTAATTGTGCCTGGAAATCTGGTTTAGACAGCTAAATAAAGTATCAGCCACAGACATTTAACAGAGCAGCTGATTTCCAGCCACTCCTTGGAGACAGAGGTGAATGAACCATTACTCTGCAAATGCAAATATCACATCATTACCCCAGATTTTGATCTCATAAAAGGAAATCCCACGCTGCACTTGAGGAAATCTGACTCCAGCAACTCACAGGCAACGCCTAGCTCCTCCTGTTAGGAAATAAAAAAGAATGTGATATATTTGGGAAGAAAAGTAGGATTATTAAGAAATATCATTGAGATGAAGTGGTGTAGAAAACAAAACATTTCCCAATATACTGCTGTGTTGCGCTTCCTTACTTCACCTCAGTCAGACCAGCACAGGGAAGAAGACAACCACCAGAACCTTGCTCTTGAGTGATAGATCATGAGGAAATACTGCAGCATGACTCAACACATTAGAGTCAGGGCATCAGCCCAGATACGTACTTGGATAACTCAGGTCATCAGTTCCTCCCTCTGTTTATTAAAAGGCAGCTTTCAAATGATCCAGAATACCGGTCTCCCAAGGCAGTTTTTCCAGGTACTCACACCATAAAGAGACACCTGCGCTGGGAGATAGTGACCAAGCCATGACACAGACAGATGCAGGAGAGAAGGTTAATCCAGTCTTGGTGACATTCAATGCCCTGATCTCTTGCTCTGATCCAGAAGATGGGTCATGTTGGTAAGGATATCAACCTTCTTTAGTGAGACAATGACGGCATATATAAAGTAGAGGAATGAGCCTCTCTTCTTGCCAAACATTGACTATGAACATTGTCAATAATTCAAATGCAAATGGTTAGAGCATGACTTGACTGATGACTCCATTACAACTGAAATACTTGAACGGAGAATATGCATTACTCCATAAAATAAGCACCTGGCTCCAGGACAACACATTATCACCTCCAGATAATCAGAGAAGAGTTCAATGCTCTGTCACTGTGGACAAGTTCATCTCACTAAACTTTAGGAGTGGGATTCAGCTCTGGAATCTGATATGCATTTTCAGATACCTACACAGAAAGCGCTTACATGTCACTGCTCCTATTGTAGCCAAAAGATGCAAAGAATACTTCAACAGAACAAATGCAAGTGCTAAATTTAGACTGGGTTGCATACCTCTCTAGGCACTACTGTTGACTACATCATCACTGGAACTATAGTGTTGATAATATGCAGCTACAATACTAATGTCTAAATTTTAGACATCTGAATCTATAAATGAGTTTTATTCTAGACATGTAACTGAGAATCTCTTAGCTATAGGGCTTATGATTTATTTGATTTATTTTCAGTATTTACAGCAGATTTCAAAGCCCAAGCTCCATTTCCTTATGTACATTCCCCAAATTATTTCAAATATGAGTTCTGTTTGAAATACCTGCTTAAAAGTGTCTTGGTTTAAGACAAGTAAAGGGGTTATTTATCACTCCCTGGAAGAGGAATCGTTAGAGATGAAACAAGAGTTATTAAAAGGGAATATAAATGAAAAC
Source organism: Pitta sordida (assembly GCA_013390025.1). Lineage (NCBI taxonomy): Eukaryota > Metazoa > Chordata > Aves > Passeriformes > Pittidae > Pitta > Pitta sordida. The sequence continues at coordinate 16,462 of WEKX01007052.1, forward strand.
AATGTATGTACAAGTGTGATACTGGCAACAGGGGAACAGAACTAGAACCCTCTCAAGAACAAAACACCCAACATGCGACGGGCTCCACACCTGAAGCAACGGGATCCCTCACCCTGACCCTCACCAAAACACCAATACCCAAAAAGAACCCCAACAAAAAGAGGATAAAACTGTAACAATGGATTCAAGCAGCAGTGACAGTCCAGAGTCCACTGGCTGTCGTCAGGGAAGCAGACATCAGCAGGGGTACCGAGGGATGGTGACATTCCACGGATCAGCTGGGAGAAAACAGTGGCAGCAGCACCTTGCTGCAAAGTTCCAGAGGGAAGAGAGAGCAGATTTCTCAGCACTGTAACTTTTAAAAGCCTCGACAGTCCCTCCCTCATTGTTTCATCTCTGCACATTGGGGTGCAGCTCCAAGCTGTCACTCTTGTCCATCTTCCGTTAACTCTGGAAGAGCCAGTGGTCCACATCATCATCATGGCAGCCTCTAGTCACCTCCATGTGGCTACCACTGGCTCAGGCAGGGAAACTGGGAGGGCATGCCACTGTGGCAGCCTAGGACCCATCTGCTCCACCGGCTATGTGCCTGCTGAGGCACAGGGCAAGGACTGTCAGCCCCGCACTGGTGTGGGGCTGGCATCCCTAGAAACCTTTGATGAAAGAAAACAGCCGCCTTCGCTCACCTCTGGGACAAAATGGAAAAAATTCAAAAAGAAAAAAACCAGGTACATATGTACTAATCCATGACAGAAAGTTACCATTCACAGCTGGAACAAGCTCACGTGGAAGTAGCTTCCTGAATCATGGACTTGGTTATCTCCAGGAAATACCTCTCTAACTTTCACATTCTGACCTGAGCACATTACTGCTCTACGGCCATTTCTATTATTCGAATTAGGCATCTGACAGCATTCAGATTCTTGACTTCAGAAGTGTGTCTTGTGATAATATGAAAGACAAGGTCACTTTTAGCTACAAAATCATGGTTCAAATTTGAAATCCGCTTTAGAATAGTGGAGAGTGTCCCCGCCTCTCAGGCAGGAGACCAGGGTTTGATTCCCCGCCGGGGAGGCAGTGGACTCGGTGATCCTTGTGGGTCCCTTCCAACTCAGAATATTCTGTGTGTGTGAAATCAAAGCACACACTTCTAGAAAATGATAGACCAAAAGCTACTTTTCTTATCTGATTCAGTATTTCTCTGGTTTCATCAGAAGAAAAACTAATGTAATGAGAAAATCAATGCACAGATGGAGAGGCCTAATGGAGTGTTATTACTGCAGTTATATAGTAATAACTACTAAAAAACCCAGAGTAGTGGACTTCTCATTCAGCTTCTCCATGGATTTGTTCCCTTGCAATTTTCAGCACTTCTGTTTCCAGAAATACAAAGGACTGAACTGCTTAGCAAAACAAATATCTAGCTTCAGTAATACCAAGCTGCCGTCGTCATATGATGTACAGTCATGCCTCTGGATACACGGGTTTTGGGTCTTGTAGTGGTCCTGCAGAACATTAAATCCGCGAATACTGGCTGGACATTAATATGGCAAATTATTGCCAGAAATACAGCAATTTGGAACACTGTGGCATCCCTTGATCCTGCCGGGCAGCCAGGAACATGGCTATTTAGGGTTTTTTTCCCTTTAAGTCCAGCAGCTAGCACTGGAAGGAGCACTTTACCTGAGGCTATTCAAACGCACATATGCAGGAATGCAGCTTGGCTTGGCTGCTCCCCTCCCTTGCCTGTAGTCATGGAAACAGTAACACAGACATACACAGACACACAGGCTCACAGACACACAGACACACGCTGTCTCACAGCGCCGCAGGACTATAAACACCACGTAACCTTTGCAACACTCATAAGGGAGCCATTTCTGCCTATCCTCAGTGAGCAAGAGGTGCTGCCTAGCCGCCCTGCGGGGAGCACCGCTCCACGAAGCAGAACCACCACACACGCGTCAGTTGAAAATATTTATGAATAACTTACTAATTTTTCTAGAAAAGGTGAAGCAGCAAATAATTATGTGCAGATAGTTGAGGTTAGACTGTATTAAATTTTCTTCTCCATTTAACACAAAACAGAAAAGCAAGTGCTTCATGGATAAAGCATCCTCTTCACTCGCCTTTTCCTCTCAGCAATCTGGGAGGTTCTCCAGTTTTAGGCAAGTGATCAGATCAAGTCAACACAAACTATGAGCAGCTGCATAACCAAATGAAAATTCACAGCTGTTTCCTCTGGGAATATTCTTAGTTCTGGGTTGTTCAAATGTCCCTTGTTAACTGGGGCAAACTGTGAACTCTCTTCCATCAACTCCAAGACCATGTTCTTTCAAGAGGGGTTTGTAACTATGTACATAGTTGTCTGGTGGTGACAGCGGCTAGACAGACCCAAGAGACTGCCTCCTCTCCTCACGGTCATATCCCTCCAGAGATGACAAAGAACAGAATAACAGAAAGTACTCTCCTTTTGTTAACGGAAGAAAAGCACTCTTTCATTTTGTACATTTTGGACCTCTTCATTTCACTTTGGTACCTTTGCAGACCTGACAGCTGACAGGCTGTGGTTTTATAATTGCCTGTTAAGGAAATGACATTTAACATTGTATTGGCTGGTTTTGCTGTTGTTGGTTGGGAAAGTTTAGTGGATGCAGTAAGATCGACTTGCAACAGGCTCTCCAGAGAAGCGGTCAGGGCAGCAAACCTGTCAGAGCTCTGGAACACCTGGACAGTGCTCTTGATCATATGGTTTAATTTTAGAGAGTCCTGTGAGGAGCAGGGCATTGTATTTAATGATCCTCATGGGTCCCTTCCAACATGAGATTTCTATGATTCCAGTACTGATGCAAAGTAAAATTGTTCCGTGGTAGGAAACAGCAGAAATAAACTTGGCTGCACCACACTGGTTCGGCCTTCCACATATTTACAAATTACACAGGTTACCCAGAAATCTTCTCCCATGGACTCCTTGCTTTGCTCCATGATTAGGACTAAGAAGCTCACCTGATGAGTAAATATTTTGCTTTTCATTCACTGCTCACTCCTTAGCATCCAGCTTTATTTGCAGTGTGCTGTTTTGGAGGGAGAGAAAATTGTTTCTTCATTGGGTTTCCTATGGTAGTCAGTTCTCTAACACATAAACATTGTGGAAGCACTAAATAAACTCAATTTTCACACTGTTCCACCACACTGAAGGGTTGGTCCTATCTTTATCTTACAAATAGGGAAGAGTAGTGCAGCTCAGGGCTTAAAGAAATTGTGGATGCCACTTCTTGCTCGTGTTAGGTAACACTTTCAGTAAACAATTCTTTTCTGTAACAATACAACTGAGGTGAGAACTCAGCTTATTCCATGAGTTTCTAGTTTACATAGAAAAGACAGTCAAAGGGGTTGGAAGTTTCCCTTCAAACAAGACAGTGTGGAGCTTTATCTGGAAAACCTTTGTTTTCTTTCTGAAACATCTCACAGCATTTCATACTTTTAGTCAACCAGAGAAATAGCCAGATAATTAGTCAAATAGCTGTATTATCACTGTGTAACAAATGTTGACCTGGTTATGAGAAATATGAAGCTCAGGCTGGCTCACAGTCTGTTTATGAAAGTCCTTTATCACAGAAAGAAAAGTTTCTGATAATTATAACAAGCAATGAAACTGTCAAGTTCTAAATCCACTACAAGGGGCACATGGGAAACAATGACTCAAACTAGATTCTGCAGCATTACACTGTCAAACATAATCTCTGAAGTACATGCTCAGGAGAACAAGCAGATATGCAACCAAATGGCCTTTCTTTTGGATGCAAGTGTTTTGAAGTGTAAATACAGTCTACTGGCGGATTGTGGGTCTCTGGCGGGTCCCGCAAAACCTTTAATCCGCAAATACTGGCATGCCATTACTCTGCATATAGGCCACACGCATCACTCCACCCCCTGCCAATCTGGAGCACTAGGGAACGTTTTCAGAACCTCCCCACAGCCTCTCACAGCACAGGGGAGCAAAGGGAAATGTTTCTGAGTCCTCTCTGACTGGGGAGACCCCCGGGGAATCCCTGGGCTTCTCTTTGGCCATGCTGCCACTTTCGCCACCACAACCAGGCCGCTGCCACAACACACGCTTGCACTGCTGCCGCAGTGGGGAAGCTTGGCCTGGGTCTACAGTAAGGAAGTGTGTCGGCACATGCTTGGACTGTGTCCCTGGAGGAGGCTGCAGTCTGCCAGGGATGAACCCTGTGTCCACTGGCTTGGGTCGCTGTGGGTCCATGCCACCAGTACTTTTGGAGCTTGGGAAAGCTTAACTTTGCAACGTTGCAACACCTCAGGGTCCCTTACGGCAGCGGGGGGCATCGGTGCTGGAGGTTTTTTTCCCTTTACTATTGCGGTGGTGTATTGGGTCTGTCTGAGCCCACANCTATTGCGGTGGTGTATTGGGTCTGTCTGAG
>WEKX01007057.1:0-12851 GCA_013390025.1 Pitta sordida
GCACCCACCCCCGGGCTTTGCTGCCCGCTGCCCGTCCGCCCACAGCTTTGCTGCCGCAGCCCCCCGGCCAAAGCTCACCCACCCCCGCCTTGCCCCGTCGGCTCGGGGTCATTTGTCCCCCGCCCCCGGTCCAAAACGCCGGTAACAAAGGGCCATAACCCAGCCGCGGGTGGGCACCCGCAGCCCCCCAGTGCTGCGCTCCGCGGGGTGACAACGCCGAGCGCGACCCAGGGAGCGGAGCCGCCGCCGCCCGACCCGCTACCTTTGTGCCCTCCCTGAAACCGGCGAGAAGGCGACGCAAAGCCCCGCGCCGCTGCCTTACCTTGGCTGGACAGAGAGAGGAAAAAAGTTGAAGCGCTCCCCTTCCACCCCTCTCTCACGTCTTCTTCTTCTTTTTTTTTAAATTTAAATATTTTATTTATCTTTTTTTAATTTCCCCCTTCCTCCTCTCGCACCGAGCGCTGCGCTCAGGCAGCTCTGCCCGGCGCACTCAGTACCACCGCCTCCCTCCCTCCCTCCGGGTCTCGGTTTCTCTCTCTCTCGGCGGGAGGAGGGGAAGGGAGAGGAGGCGAGGGGAGGGGAGGAGAATGGGGCGGACCCGCAGGTGCCGCCCCTCCTGCTCTGACAGCGGCGGGAGAGGGGTCGGGGGGCGCGGGGAGCGGGCGGTGGCCGCGGGTGCGCCGCGCTCAGGTGCGGGGATGTCCAGCGGCGGCGGGGCTGGGAAGGGAGGCGGCTGCATCCTGCCAGGGACAGGAGCGATGGAACGGGTGCCGGTGTGGACCCGAGTTAGTGGAGGAGGCAGGTGGATGTGGCAGCCGGGGCTCGGTGAGGAGAGAGCGAGCTGGGGTGCTTCCCGTCTGGGAGGGAAGGAACGAGGCCCTGCACGGAGGGAAGCCAAAAACCCTGTCAGATATCAAAGCATCAAAACCCTGCTAGATATCCAGCTCGGTGACGCGGGCGGCAGAAGATGGCACTGTGAGAGCTGGCCCTGCCGTGCGGGCTGTTCAGGACTATCAGTAGAGCCGAAATTTAGGCAGAGGGATGACTTTATGTTGTGTTTGGGTTTAGTTAGCAGTGGAGATGGTCCAGAAGTGATGAAGCAGAAGCTGAAGGGGCTTAGCATGCTAGGAGGATGCTGGAGATGAACTGAAGAAGGGCATTCTGAATATACTTGTCTCCAGTGTTAAATGGAACAGGGCTCAAAGCAAGGTGTGTAAAGATGAGAGGTCCAAGTATGCTGAAGGGGATGTAAATACGTAGAAGAATCTGGAACATTTAGAGCTGTAGTGGAGCCCAAGTGTGTGGGAAAGCAGTGGGTGTGGATTCTTTGTGTAAAGGTGAAGGTCAGACTTAGCAGGAGCATGGTAAGAAGACTAGAAATACTAGTGGGTGGTCTGAGGGTAACTATTATTTACCAAATTATCCATTTGAAAAAAAGAAAAAAAATTTCCTTTTTCCTTTGATGGATTAAGGTTCATAACTATATGAACCATCTCCTCTCTTTTTCACTATTCAAAGGATGTATTTCTTGAGAGCCTTTCAAAAAGCCTTTTTCATCTCTTGGGACCATAGGGTTCAATTTTACGCAGTGTCCTATCTTTCTGTCTCAACTGAAGAGAAAGAAAAGGTGTAGTGACAAAAAAGTGGTAGTGTTGTTCGTTTTCTTTGACAGGAACCAGCCGCAGTGTGACACTGAGAAAAAGATGTCCAGTACTTTTCTCACATCCTATTCTTTTGTCATTACTGGTTAAAATATTAAGTTCCAGCATCCATCCAGCACTCACGTAGTGAGTGTTCTCATTACTAAACATAATGAGACTTTCCATGAAAAAGTGTGAGGTGAAAAACTGTCCATACTTCTTGGAGATTAGCTTAGTTGGTTAGAGCATGGTACTTACAACACCAAGGCTGTCGGTTTGATCCCAGTATGGGCCATTCACTTAAGAGCTGGACTTGATGGTCCCTGTGGGTCCCTTCCAACCCAGAATAGTCTGTGATTCTGAGGAAGTAGAGATGGCACAGCAACAGGGTGGCATGGCAGTAGTGCTGCTTGGTCCAGAAATGAGAAATGCGTGTCTGTCTAAGAAATAGCATAGATGGTTTTGAATAGTCAACAAAATTCACATTTTTCTGCATTAATCATGCTTTTGGCTATAGCCAGGAGCTCCAGAACTTTCTTACACTTTTTCTTGTGTCACAGTTCTTCTCAAAACCAAGGTACCTCCCAAATAAAGTGTTACAACTAGTCAATTGGCTACTTTGGGATCATGCAATTTTTATGTCAATAGCTACATCAGTTGGCTTTGACTGGACTATTCACATACTTGAATTGCTTAGAACTGGGCTTCAGCTGTGGATTACCTGAAGATGTGCTACTTCCATTAGCATAAACATTGTGGTATTTGTGTATTTATAAAGTTGCAAAAAATATGACCCTTAACAAAAGCTAGCGGAAAGTTTCCTCAAAGCAGAGTTTAACAGACGGATCAGGTTGGACTTTACACTCAAACTCTGTCACTTTACCTGTTCTTAGTGGTATACTTTTATGCTGTATATATCACCTCTGCTATTGATACTCTGCAAAATATAATGGAATTGGGCAATATCTGTTCTTTGAGATACTGTTGCCATGTGATTCTGGACAGATTTAGACAGTAACTATTGTTACTGTTGAAGGTTAGTGAGAGATTTGAAAGCATATCAAGGTGCCTGTAAAATACCTGCTATAGCATCTGTTAATTTTAACCCAGATTACTTAATTAGTTATGTTTCTTATTAGTTATAAGATTTATCCCAGTAATTGCAGTCTAAATTTCCCTTGAAGTTTCAAACTACTGAATGAGCGAAAATTATTCTGGTAGCTTAAACACAGTAACTCTTTTCCTATTTGAATTTATTTTTATTTTGCTTTTTTCAAAAGGAAGACATTAGTTATGTGTTTTCTTCTAACTTTCTATTTTGACTATCAACATTTACAGCTTGCAGGGGGGTTTCATCTGTACCATCTGTGGGCCATATTGCACATCAGATGGCAGAATAAAATCTGTAACAAGAACGTTTGGGGACACAAAAGTCTTTAAGGGTTTGAAGCCATGATATTCACAACACAAATGTGTGGAACTGCTCATGTATCTGAAACAGAAGAAGCAGAATGCCAAAGCAGCTGCTGGAGTGAAATAAAGAAAAGACCACACAGTTTGGGGAATATGCAGGCATCGACAACAAAAGAGCATTTGAGAGAACAAGAAACCGCAATTTCAAGCAGTGAGAAATTAGAGTCAACCGTTAGGAATTATTGACAGCAGACATGCAGTCACACAGCAATTAGCGGTTCACTTTGGGAAGCAAGATCAATTAATACTGTGGTAAAGAGGCAGCATCAAAAAAGCACCTGGGTTAGCAAACAGCATTTTCTGATCACTGACTAGGCAACATAGAAGAAAATTGTCAATCACGAGTTGGGTTTCGGCCATTTTCATATTCACAAGGTATAATATTCACATATTATGTTGTAAAGGACTGGATATGAACATTATTACATGACTCTATGCTTTGTGCGAAAGATCGATGGGCCACTTGTGGAACTACAGAAGTTGACATGTATCAAGAAGTCCTGAGACTACATTTTGTATTGCATTTCACCCTGCCTTCAAGTGAAAGCCTCTTCACTTTCTTCATATTTTCTGGTTTTGAGAGCAATAGGGATAAGATCCTTTAGGATACATTGCTCCGAATACCGTGGATAGTAAGAATCGCCTGTTCCGCTCTACAAAGACATGAAAGCAAACTTTCCAACAGATTTCAATGTTCTTTTTCCCTGCAAGCAGACTGTCCACTCATCTTAAATCATTCTCTGAACTTCAGCTTGTGTTTATAGTTGTCATGCCTGTTACATTTAAATATTCACTGATAATCTGATTTATATCCAACTTCAGAAATTAGGTTTCAAAAACATAAACAAGTAAATAAATAATGACACAAGAACTCTCTGCTTCAATTTCTTGTTATTTGTGAACTACTAATTTCATACATACTAAACCCAGTAATTTCTATCCCAGGGACATTAGTATCAACATTTTATTTGATCCAGCCTACCAAACCTTTGGTATTAAACTTTGCCTGAACCAAGTGTCTGAATTCCACAAACCTAGTGGTGGTGGTGTTATAATCTGAGTGCAAGATTTGTTTTGACTTCTTTTTTGGAGTTGAAGTGAATCCCACCATCCTGATGGGTAATTGTGGTTTGAGCTCTCTAAATAACTTTCCTTTTAAGATGCATTATACTTTATCCCTTTATTATTATGATGTGGATTAACCTTTCCCTAGCTGTAGGGTCTGTTTGGTCTATTTAACATTGAGGCATCTATGAATTGAGCTATTCCCTATAAAACATTTATTCTTAATGGTTGAAAGAGGTGGATAGGATTAAACAGGAAGAAGTGCTGGAGATGGGGAGCCAAAGTACTAAAAATTAGATGTTTTTAATACAGGCAGACTGAGGCAGAGCTAGGAATGGAGGTCAGTTTTCCTGATGCTCAGACTCTCCTGTAATTCTAATGTCATGATATACAAGCATTCTTATATCTATTCTTTTAAGAAAATGTTTTTAAAATCCATAATTTGGCATCTGTTTTTAGCATGAATATTTAAAAATGACAGAGACAAGAGTATTTCTTACAACTAGTAAGAGCATACTTGCTTTATCTTTCCATAAAAATTGAGCAACGAATCACCAGGCTTTTCTGGAAATTCAGCAGAATAGCCAGGGACAGCCATGTACAACTGTACACCACCCATCATGCAAAACACGGTAGGATGCCATTTCCTTTGCTAGGAAACCTGCCCTTAACAGCAGCCTGTATGCCATCTAAAGGGAAAATGCAGTACCCAGGCCTAAATCAAAGGCGTTCTTTGAATAGGAAGAACTTTTGCCACCTGTGTAACTGTGCTGCATGAGAGACTGTAACAGTATTTCTAATTTTCTGAATAATTTGTGACATTCAATTTTGTATCAGATAAGTGCAAAGGGACTACCCCTTTTTAGTGGTATCAGAGCTACTATGAAAAAGTATGATCTCTGTTGAAGAAATAGCTATTTAATAAAAGGACAGCATCTGACCATCTATGTACTTTTTATGTTTCCTTTTTTCTTGTACAATTTTTTATTTCATATTTCATTTTCAGAATTCACTGATTTTTCAGGGGAATATTTTTTCTTAACTAATCTGTGCATTACTTTGGAATGTGTCTGATTGAAATTAAACATACAGGATGAACTCAGGCTTTATAACTAGGCTTGTTTCTTATACACCATGGAATTAGCACAATCCATTTTGACCTCTTCAGTGGAAAGATACATATTGGTCTTTTACTATACAACAGAATATTAACTATATTTGCATCATTTTTAAAAGAAAAAATTAAAAACATAGTGATTGCTTTAAATCTGTCAAGAAGAGTTTTCTGATTGTGGTCGGATTTATTCACTTTAACAAGATTATAAAGAATTCACATTTATCTTTGAATGCATGGGTATGACACACATGAGGTCCATAGATCTGACTACTCTTTTTTCCTTCCCATGGATGTCTTAGATATAGGCTAGTCTTTTGTTCGTCAGGATGTATTATTAAAAAAAAAAAAAAAGCCTTATCTAGTTAATTGTAATAAGAAGGCTTTAATTTTTTCAAAATGGAAGCCCACATGAAAAAACAATCCCAACAAAAAGGAAAAGTATGCATAATACTCACTGTTCTATAAAATAGTCAGCTCTACTCTGGATTTTTCACCATAGGTTGCCTCCTCAGAGAACTACTGAAACTTATATCCATTATAAATGACGTCTTCATTGCCAAACACATAATCTAATGAAATAATTTTATAACCTAGAGCAAAAAAATCATTTTAAATAGGGCTTACTTACAGAGGAGGCAGTCTTGCCTAACTTTAAGACATTTAAAACTTGAGATCAAATCTCTCTTTATTTATAGACAGTGAAAAATGACTTAGCAGTTTCAGTCCATTCCTAAATGAACACCTTCATAAGGCAATACCTCTTCCCTCATTCTCCTCATTGATTTTTGAAGGAGTTGAGAGACCTAGATTAGACTGCACAACTATACAACACCAATACTGGGTGAATAAAGACTCCTTGTGATCACTTGATCATTTACCGCAGAGATATAAAAAATTTTCCCATTGATCCCCATTTGACATGCACAACAGAACCACTTGCAGGCATTTTAAGTCCCTTGGCTTGTTAGTCATATACAGCAAAAGGACAAGTTGCAGTTTCATGCAAGCATTTAAATGAAGAGCTTACAGATGTGGTGTTTTTCATAGCACTGACATGAGTTGAGGAGTCTATAGAATCATAGAATGGTTTGGGTTGGAAGGAACATTAAAAATCATTTAGTTCTAAAGCCCCTGCCATGGGCATGTTGCTCAGAACCCCATCAAAGCTGGCTGGTCAGTGTTGGCTGATGTTTGTTGGGATGCTTATTCTGAATCCAGCTGGGGAATGGCAGGGAGTTCACTTGTTACTTTATTTTTGCTGTCCTTTTATTAAATAGCTATTTGCACTCTGTAAGAGGTGCCATGCTGAACTAACAAGTCTGTTAACAATTACAGCACCCATGGCTTTAGTGTAAAGTCACCCATAGCCTTAGTGTGATGTTTGTAGTGCAAGACATTTTTAAGTGTTTTTCACTACCTACAATCTATGGAGGCTTATCTATCTAGGATACAAAACTTTCATCTTGGTATGTGATTTTGGTTTGGTTTGGCTTGGTTTTTTGCCAGAAAGTCACAGATGTGTTTGAGCTTTTGGGGTTTTTACAAATGCAAAATATTTTTGAGGTGGGGTGGATAAGATCACACAGATCCTAACCATTCTCGGTTTTGTCACTGTTCCTTTTACATAGAAAAAAATTCCTATTTAAAGCAGCTTACAGTAATTCCCTCTGCTTGTGTAGCTGCCAGAAGTAACAGTCACCTCCCTTTCAGTTTTCTGACCGGGTGCACACATGTCATGGTAGATCAGACCTTATGCTAATGAAAAGCTTAACAGGTAAGTGAAATCTGTCCAGCATTCACTGTATCTTAACAGGCTCAAGTGCTGTCAACAGCAGATCTCTTAGCCTTGCAGGGGCAAACCTCTGAGTCTACGTAGATATCTACTCCCATATTTATAATTTCTCCAGCTTCTGAAAAAAAAATTTACAGAGATAAGTGTATACAGAGATGTCTTGGCTCAGTTCTCTCAAAACATAGAAGGAAAAGTAGGTGTGTGCCAGCAGCTGGCTTTTCCACAGTGAATATTTCCCACACAACTTCAGAAACATGTCTGATACCCACCACACCTCTCTTGGGCTGCTTCCAGGATCTTGGCATTGAGCTGTCTTAACCTGCACCCCGCAGGTGTGCAGACACAGAATATTTTAGCTACTCATCTCCCTGATGTTTCTCTTGTTTCTGAAAGAAGAGGAAAGAAAAAAAAAAACAACAAAGAACAGATTAAATGCTGCATTATCTATATGCCTACAAACCTCCTTGTAAAAATAAATTTGTGTATCATTTATAATGTATTAATTACAAATACTTTTGTTCAACCATTCCTTTTTATTTCTTTGTGTGTAACTTTCCTGCGCTATTGATTTAGGTCAATGTCTCACAAAACTACTGGTTTTAGTACTGAGTTACATTCATCTGTGTGTCAGGGAAACCATCTGTTTTGTCAAACGTAGTATCATTTGACGTCTTTTAGCATTTTACTATGACTCAAGCCCATGGTACTACCAGATGCACAGTGCTAACACACACCTTTTCTAACAACTATACAGCTTTTGCATTTCTGTGGGTCTTATGGCGGCATCAAAGAAAGGGAATTGGTGGAGAGTCCCTGCTTGCATCTTGGAAGCAACATGGGACGGGATTTGTACATGGGATGGTCAGCAGGGAAAGTTGCTGCTCTAACTCCACGTATTGCTTCGCCCTGGAGCCCACAACAATTCATATATGAACCCCAGTCCCAGTTCAGACATGTTTGGATCCTCATGACTGCAACACAAGTTTTCAGGTCATGTTTTATTTACAGATTATTTTTTTGTACAGGTTTCTTGGTGCCTCCTGACAGCGAAACAGATGGGATTGTGATTCTGTCTGGAGGGAAGCAGCTTGTAGTGCTGGTTAGAAACCAAAACCAGCTGCTGTCCAGTTAGCCAAAAAGAGCAAGAAAACCCTGAGGGCTACAAAGCATGAACCCATTAATACTGTGGGTTACTTTTAATATAAATATAGTTCATCTCTATTCATTTCCCTTATTATGTGTTTATTGTATAGAATGCTCCATGTTCCAGCAGCTCCAGAGGAAGGGCAGATCCAGGGTTTTCCAGTTTGTTTGAGGGATTTTTTGTTCATCTGAAGTAACAAAAAGCTATTTAAGTGTCATACTATATTTACTCATTACATTTAGCAATGTATGAACTTGTACCGTATTTTTGTCCTTTGCTCCTTTGCTTTTTGTTTCCTTAGTTGATTGGGGTTTGTTTGTTGTTGTTGTGTTGTTTTGGTTTGGTTTTTTTGTCCTGTTTGATTTTGGGGGTTGTTTGTTTGTTTTATTTTCCCTTAGCACGAAAGGTTTTCCTTATATGTAAGCTCAGTTTTATGTAACATTTTGTAGCTGGAAGTCAGATGATTCCTCTCGGGTTTTGACATCCCTGAATTAAAATAAGGCATACTGCTGCCTGGCTCAGCAGGAACTTCCTCAAGAGACTACCTGAGAGTAACACTTTTCCTGAAGTACCAAATGTGCCATGTGGTGTCTTACAGATGGTAGCTCCAGATGTGGTGGGAACTTTAAGTGCTGCCAGACACATATACTCTTGGTACTTGGGTCCTGTCTACATCTGCTGTGATCATCAGCATGAAGAATGTGAAGATTGTGCAAAAGTAAACTTGAAAATCACAAGACTTTGAATTTTTCAATTCCAAATTAAGTTGAGGGTAGGAGAAAAGGCACATCACTTGTGAAGGGAAGACTTGAGGAATGAGTCTAGTGCTGTCAGCAAGTCAGAGCTAAAAGCAGATAGGTATTAGGAATAATTTATAAAATCCTTCAAGAGATGCTACTAGAAAGGCAACCATCAAGTACTAAAACTGGCATGGGAAGATGGACATGAAATGGAGATAAGTAAACACAACGATCATTAAAGTCCTGGTCAAAACAGAATCTACTTTGACTCCATCAAACAGTCTGGTCAACTACCTGATCATTTAACTGCCTCCTGACTGGGAGATGAATGTTGCTACCACAATCTTATCTGGTTTCACTGGAGATGAGTTGCTGAGCAACCAGTTAGACCAAGAGCAAGCTGAAGAATGTAAATGCCACCTCCCTCCAAAGGTGTTTGTCCTTCACCTCATCGCCATCAAGCATACTGCCTTCCCTTGTAAACACCAGTTGACACTTACTTGCCTATCTGAGAACAAGAATGGAAATTCCACAACAGTAAGAAAAAAAGCCTTTCAAGTACAGGTTGCCTGGAGGGACTGAGGAATCTCTGTCCTTGGGTATATTTACAACTTGACTGGGAAAGAAATAGTAGTATGTGCTAGATTGGCTGGTTCCGAGCAGGGGACTGGAGCAGGTGCTCTCCAGCTGTCCCTTTGTTCTATTGTCAGTAAGCAACAGCATAGTGACTCGGGAAAAAGTACATTTCTAGGTACTTCTAACTTCTCAGTAACGTAGGCTGGGCTGCTGTATCTAAAATGAAAAAAAATAACACAGTGGTGAGGTGTTAAGATGCTTGCACCTTGCACACACATAAATCCTCACACAGGCACACATACAAGCATTGACATTAGCTGCTGTGTGCAAAAGCAGTCCAGCAGCAAAATATGTGGGCAGAGGGAAGGGTGCTTGAGGTTGAGGAAACCCTTGCAAAGAGCATGAATTCCTGTTCTTGCCCAATTTTGCTTTCATGGCATTTGAATTGAGCCCCAGAAGCAAAATGAGCAAGAGCTCTGAATTAATGGAAGGTAATAAATACAATCATCACTGAGAGCTGTTTACACTACTCATGTACATGCTAAACCCTTTCTTTCTGTTGCTTCTTTCAAGACGTTCCAGAGGGACAAAATACATTCTCTCTTCTGAATGAGGGAAACTGCATCCAGTCACTTCATGGTGGACTTGGCAGTGCTGGGTTGATGGTTGGACTCCATGACCTTACCTTAATAATTCTTTGATTTAATCTGGTATTTTCAGAAGTCCAGTAAAAGAAATGTAGTCTTGCACTTATCCTCAGAAGTGTATAAGGTTTTCCTGTTTCAGATAACTATTCAGGAGACATAATTTTGTCCCCACTAACATCAGAGAAGTATGGAAACCTTGACCTCAAAGGTACTTACTTCCATCTAGGAAAAAAATTCAGTTATACTGAATGATTTCACCTCCAGTACATTTATGCTTGATAACTATCAGAAATCAATCTTTCAGATATACAAGCTCTGCTTTCACAAGAAAGTGATGTACCACAGCAAACAGAGTGCATTTCAGTGCAATTTCACTTTATTGTCTATAAGGGAAGTCCATGAACCATTAGGAGTTCCATCATGTATGCTTTGAGTCTAACACAGCAAAATGGCACTGACCTCCCACTAATGTGGCAAGTCCTCCCTGATGCAAGCAAAGACTCAACATTTCAACGTAACAGCAAAATTAGTGCCGCATCTCAAAATCTTCAGTAGTCGAACTCAAGAACTATCCTGCCTGTACATCTAAAGATTATGTTACCCCTCTATGTCTCCTTTCAGTGGGAGTTTCTGTTCATTCACTGTTCCCCTCTTTTCTGAGTCTTTTCCAGAGCCACTGTTTCAAAGTATTGTTTCCCATCTTAATATTGTGGCTTTCATCCTCTGTTTGTAGATATATAGATTCTTGTTTACCTGTAATAAAGGTAGTACAATATATGCTTGCTTTTTGTTTACCATCTGATTACATCAATGACCTATTTTCATTTCTGTTCCTCTGGTCTGTTGCCATATGATGAGTTTATGCTTTCTTCTGTACCACAGATCAAAATGGAAAATAGCCAGGAGACAATCCAGGTGGAGCTTCACTAGTTAACACCCCTGAACAATGAATGATACGGAACAATGATTGTTTAACATTGACACTAATGATTGAGTTAGCCACTGGATTTTGAACTGATATACTGATATAGTACTATAATATCTCCATCAAAAGACTGCACAAAACTAAAGCCTCATGCTACTAGTAGTTTGTATGACAATAAGTCTTACTCTTCTGAGAAAAGTACTAGATTTCTCAGCAAAACCTGCTTTCTGTAAATCCAGGTCATTTGGCATAAATAACGTACCTCCTTTAATCTTAGTATTTATCGGCAAAGTCACCTTTGGCAGCATACATTTCAGGCTATGGACCTCCATCAAGGCCACAGCCAAAAGAATCCAGGCAATGTCCAGCTACAGGCCAGATGGCAGTTCACTGTCTGAACTGGCCATGTTGTTCTGTATACCTTTCAAAATACTGTTTCAGTGTGAACATCTTTACCATTGCCTGGAGATCCTCTGGACTTCCAGTTCTGACAGTGAGTTTTAGTGGCAAAACACTCTTCTGCCAGGTATCAGTAAGTTCTGAGGGGCTAACATGACATGTTTTCTGATGTTAAGGTGTCGTATCAGTGGTTGTTACTCTTTCCTCCACAGCAAGTAATATCACTTGCTGCTTTTTACCTTCCCCCTGCCCCAAATGCAGAACTTGGATATTCATTTGAAATTCCCAGACCAGATCCTTTGCAAATCTTTGTTCAGTTTAGACTGTGCATGGCAAAACTCCCAGGCAAACCCGAGCCAAAACTGAGGCAGAGTCTTAACAAACCCCCTCGAAGATAGTTTCCTCACTAGAGTATGCTTAAATTTGTTGCCGCTTTTCCCCTGCCTAAATCACTGGTGGTCCTTCTGCCATCCCCATACAGCAACTGATACATCACTAAAATATCTTTGTCCCTATAACTTTAGAGCAGCCTTTTTCTGAAATGCTCATTATCTATATTTCTGCTGGTCTTCCATCTCTGTGGCGTCCTCGCACTGCCGTGGTTCTTCATGGCCAGCCGCCCCTCCTTGCTGCGTGCCGCCTGTCATCCTGTCCTTCCCGTGGAAATCCTGACATACCCTCCGGTGTCTGCACTGCCTCAGTATGGGAGGCGTACTAGAATGTGCTTCCAGCGCTCCGAGGGAGGCCTCTGGGAGCCGGGGGGATCCATCGGCGGTGGCTGCGGCCCGGGATCCCGGGAGAAAGGCACGGAGCCACCGGGGATTCGCTGCCGTGCTCAAGGAGAGCCTCGGACGTCATCCTACCACTGAACCTTCCCTCTGCGCACCCGAACCATCTTTTTGCCTTTAGTACATGTTTTTGTTGGTTGGGTTTGTGGTTTGGGGTTTTTTTTAATAGCACCATCTATAATTTTCACCTCATCCCACAAGCGCCCGGCACGGGGAGCGGCCGCGCTGCCGCAGTGCCGCCCAGCGGAGACGGGCGAGCCCGACCCGGCACGGCCCGNAGAGTGCATTTCAGTGCAATTTCACTTTATTGTCTATAAGGGAAGTCCGTGAACCATTTGGAGTTCCATCATGTATGCTTTGAGTCTAACACAGCAAAATGGCACTGACCTCCCACTAATGTGGCAAGTCCTCCCTGATGCAAGCATAGAAGAACTAGACCCAACGTTTCAACGTAACAGCAAAATTAGTGCTGAATCTCAAAATCTTCAGTAGTCGAACTCAAGAACTATCCTGCCTGTACATCTAAAGATTATGTTACCCCTCTA
>WEKX01007057.1:19327-31091 GCA_013390025.1 Pitta sordida
CCCCTCCTTCCAAAGGTGATACATCCTTTTTTTGACTCTTAGCTCATTCAAGATCTCCTTACTCAACCAGGGCGGCCGTCTACCTTTCCAGCTCGAGAGGCCAAGCCCTTCCAGTTCTAAGCTATCATTACTTCACCACATTGTAAGCCACCTGGGATTTGTTTGGGATTTTTTAATGCCATTTCCTTACTTGAAAAGTAGTGAGGGGGAAAAATCATCTACCCTGTGACTTGCCAGGAGGATGGTGAATTACTTTCAGATAAATATCACAGCATCAGTGTTGATAAGGTTGGAAAAGGTCTTGAAGATCATCAAGTCCAACCTATAATCCAACCAAAATCTAACATCTATAACATTTATGTCATGGCCCTCAACACCTCATCCAGTCTACCCTTAAACACCTCCAAGGATGGCGATTCAACCACCTCCATGGGCAACACATTCCAATGCCAGATCACTCCTTCAGTGAAAAACTTTTTCCTAATGTCAAGTCTAAGTGTGAATGAAGTCCCCATTGAAATCAGCAAACCTGAGCTACAACTGACAGATTAAATAGAGTTTTTCTCCAAGGGATGTGGGATAGCCAATGTTCAAAGGTGTGAATTTTGGCTGGGAGGGGTCCCTGCTACTGCCAAACACACCCTAATGGCAAGGACAGAAGATATACCTATGCTTGGGTTTTTCAGTGTCTAGGCATTATTTGTACATTTGTATAAAATGTATTGTCTAAAAATCACATAACACATTAGCTTATAAAAGTCTAGCTGTCTGACACAAAACAATCATGAAACAAGGATCTGTATTTGTTACGTTTTGTTAAGATCTATTCATGTTAAGTTTTCAAGGGAATCAGGTCATGCTGTTGTAACATGGTTTTCTTCCCCTTAAATCTGAAGACTTTCAGCAATATGTTATTAGTGGAAGGCTTTGGAGTTCTCAGCACTGAAGGCTATGTCAGGAAAAGCTTGTACACTGCTGTGGTTCATAGCCTCCTCTTGCTGAAAGTGTTTGCAGCTCCTGGCAGTCTCCTGATGACAGCAGCTGTCCAGTGACAGTTGCCATTTAGCAAAATCTAGTCCTCAGTACCCTTTCTAGGTACTGAGAAAATGTGCAGCTGAACTCCCCTTGGTGTTTCTCTTCCCCCTTAATGTTCCCGTACAGCTCTGAAACCACTACTGCTACATACCTTTTCTGTTTGTGTTTTCTTTCAAGGAAAAGCTTACCTTTTCATTTATAAACTCTTTTCAACAATAAACATGATTAAAACGTTTACTGTGAAAGAACAAAGAGTTAATATTTTTTTCTGGCTGGCCCCATGTGACCCCCTGATCCCACTGCTTTTGAAATTACTGGAGTTTGCTTAGCTGAAAAATTGCAGCTATAGGAAAAGTTATGCTTCACTGATCTATTTTTAAAAGGAACAGCAGAATTTTAAAAATAGATTCCCTTTTTTTTTTTTTTTCCCCTGACTATGGCATCTCCAACCCAACTATATTGATGCAATTTTCAAAGCACTAAGAAATGTCTTAGGTCACATTTAAGTCACGTCAGCCAAATCCAGGACCAGTGAAAAAATGAGTTGTTCATCTCGTCTGGAATGAAATCTTTCTTCCCATCATTCTTAGTTATAAAGATATCTTTTGTGTGATTGATGCTAAATTTAAGCACAGCTTGTGTGTATTTGTGTACTCTCCATGCATGTTTTATGCATCAGCAGCAGGCTGCTTTACTAGTCAGTACACATAATTAGGGCTTTATGATCTTTAAAGTCAGTTAATAGAAAGACATATATTTGCAGCAATGAAAGTCTGGAAAGTAATAGGAATAGGTGTTTCTTAGAGCTACAGTCTGATTCTCCTTTGGCTTGTGTTGGTTTGGCTGAATTGTCTTCAGGTGGAGTTAGAGAACTCCTTGATTGGAGCACCAGAAGAAGAGAAGGAAATCCATTCCTGAACATATGCCTAGGGACATCTGCTTTTAGAGACCTTGCTCTTTTTTCAGACCACAGTCCTGCAGTGGAGAGAGCACTGAAAGAGAGAGCAGATTCTTCCCTGGGCATTAAACTGTGAGGTGTGACTCTTCTGACAAACTCACAGCAGCTTCTTCAAGACTGAGGTTGAGCCCGGTACTCTGGTGAACAATCCCTGAAGGGGTGAACCCAGCCCTGAAGTGCAGCTCCCAAGAAGGCCAGTTTGCACGGGGGGGGTCTCCTGCCTGCTTGCCGGTGATGCTCCACCGAGCAGGCAGGGGAGAGGTTATGCCTGGATGAAGGAGTAAGGACAAGTTCAAAGACGTGTGGATTGAATGAAGGAAACGGTAAGGTGAAAGCATGTTGCTTTAATACATATATGCATTGCTACTTTGCAAAGAACCGTCTTAACAGGCTTTCTTTCTCTACTGAAGCATTCAACCACTGCAGTGGGATTTAAAAGTATAATGAGTTGAACTTCAACAGCTCTATAGTAGCAGTTAACTAGCAAAGGAAAGTCCATGCCTAGCTATTTCCTGCTGCTACAATGTTTTGATAACAATGGTACACAAAGACTTGTTTTGTTTAGCATGCACCATATTATTGCATTTCAGACAAAGTCTTGATTCTCTAAGTCCAAGACAAAGTCCCAATTCTCTTTAGTTGAGTTAAAATCTCAGGACAAAAAATATGGACTTTAAGTGTCCCAAACTGCAGAAGTGTAAGAAATCAGATTAGCATCAATTTCTGCTTTTAGCTGCAATAAAAACAAAAATAAGGCAAATACGTATTTTTGAAGTGGAGGGACAAATTGAGGAAAGATTTTGTACCTCATCGTTCCCTGTCTTATTATGAAATCGGAAAAATGAAAATACTCTTCCCATTCTCTGCACACACACTGTACCTCAGGCAGACCTGTTCTTACTGTGCTGAGATCTGTTTGCTTACAGCAGCGAGTTTCCCTTCAAGAGCCCACAGGCACAGAGAGCAGCTTTGTTTACCACCCCTAGGTGCAAACCTCATTAACTAATGTTTACTTTTGTGTTTTCAGCTTTCAGTAATGAGCCAGGTTAAAGGATAGTGAAGATGGGGCAGAGGGGAGGGGGGCCAAGAGGGGAAGGTAAGGAAAATTTAGAAGCTGGTTTTATATCTTTGAATTTTGCAGGCTCAGGGGCAAAATGGCTATTAGCCATTTAGCTACACCAAAAAAAAAAAGAACTCCAACCCTTTGAGATGATGAAACTCCTGTACTAGTTTTGTTTTGTTTGTTTTTCAGGATGATGGGGAAACAAGAACAGCCAAATGCCTGACTTTTTGCAAGTTATAGGTGGTGTACAAAAGTCTACTTTTGACACCGGAAAATGCTTTCTCCTGTTGTTCAGAGTGGCTCCAGATGCGGATGTGCTTAGTACACAGCACAAGTAACCCAACTGGAATGAAAAAGCAAGGTAATTTAGTTTACATTCATCTGTCAATATTCCTAAGGGACAGACTGTTGAGTCTGCCAAGTTTGCTCTGCTTACGCATGCAGAGAATGAACATAAACTGACTGGAGATTCCCACAGTAGATTCTCCCCAGTGAATAGGGAATCTCTGCTACTGAATCTGGTGGAGGTGGTGAAATTACTTCTAGCATAACGATTCCTTCTAGCATAACCATTCCCTCATGCCCCACAGTATTAGGAGAGGGGCTGAATGTTTGAGAGGAAAATAAAAAGATTGTGCTAGAACTGTGTTTTTCTGCATCAAATTTTCCCCTGACCTAAGTCCCATTTTCAGAGGACAAAACATTAGCTTCTTTCTAGGCCATTCTGTGCTTCTCAATATTATAGTATCTGTGAGCTTCACATACACATATTTATCTTTCTAATCTAGGGAAGTGAAAGATTGTAATCCCTTTATGTGAAGTAGAACATCAGGATCAAAGCAGAAAACTTCTTTTAACTTTGGGTAAGCAGTCTGAGACAGTTGTGAGTAGACTTTTAGAATCATAGAGTCACAGACTATCCTGAGTTGGAATGGATTATTGAATCCAGCTCCTAGTCCTGCAGAGGACAACCCCAAGAATCTCACTATGTGCCTTAGGGCATTGTCCAAATGGTTCCTGAACTCTGTCAGGCTTGGTGCAGTGACCCTGTGGAGCCTGTTCCAGTGCCCAGCCACTCCCTGGATCGAGGACATTTTCCTAAAATCCAGCCTAAAACCTCCCCTGACACAAATTCATGCCATTCCCTTTTGTTCTACCACTGGTCACCACAGAGAAGAGATAAAGTACCTGCCCTTCAGCTTCCACTCAAGAGGAAGCTGTAGACTGCTGTGAGGTCTTCCCTCAGTCTCCTCCAGACCAAGTGACCTCAGCTGTTGCTTAAGAACCTGCATCTTCTTTGTAGCCCTCCTTTGAATGCTCTCTAATATCTTTATATCTTTCAAATATTGTGGTGACCAAAACTGAACACAATATTCAAGGTGAGGGAGTGCCAGAGCAGAGAAGAATGGGGCAATCACCTCCCTTGACTGACTGGTGATCCTTTGTCTGATGCCCTCAGGACACAATTGGCCCTCCCTGCTGCCAGGGCACTGCTGACTCTTGTCATTGACCAGGACCCCCATGTCCGTTTCTGCAGTTTTCAAATAACTGGACTTTTTTTGTATTGATTACATGGACCAGGGAATTGAGTCCATCATCAGCAAGTTTGCAGCTGATACCAAGCTGGGGGCAAATGCTGAACTGCCAGAGGGTAGAANTTCACAGAAAGAGTGATCCCTCAGTGGAATGGTCTGCCCAGGGAGGTGGTGGAGTCGCCATCCCTGGAGGTGTTTAAGAAAAGACTCGATGAGGAACTCAGTGACATGGTCTAGATAATGGGACGATGGGACAGAGAATTAGGTTATGTCCACGGCTCCGGGGTTGTGGGTTCAATCCCTGTCTGGGCATTCGCTTGGGAGTTGGACTCGATGATCTTTGCGAGTCCCTTCTAACTCAGAATATTCTGTGATTCTGTGATTTTAAATTGCTCTGTATTTGACTAACTGCTGCCTTTCATTTAAGATAGTTCTGTAAGGCATCTCCATGTAGCTAGACCATACAAATAGTAGCAATCACCATCCCAAAAATGAGAGCAAGTAACCCAGCAGACATACAAGACATGAGAGAAGTAACTGTGGCCAATATTCAGTGCATATTGAAAATATATATATGAATATATGTATGAAAGAAAAGCAGAAAAGATGGGAGACTCTGTAAGGCAAAGGAACAAAAGCACATATAATCCTGCGGCCTGGGGGGAAACCAGGTAATGTGTCTCCAATGAAAACTGAAATTAAGAACCTCTTTAGCTGGGTTGCAGGATCTCGCAAGGACAAACAAAGGAACTGTGTCCTGATGTGTGGCTTCTCCTCCACCTGAGGAAACAGTCTTGTAACCAACACAAGGGAAAAGTGGCTCTACCACAAATATTTTCATGCAGTAACAACAACTCTCAGCACATTGGTCTCAATGCCATGTAAAGGCACAAGCACACAGACAAAGCATCTGGCTCCCAATTGGAAAAGCAGGTCCCAACAGCAGCTGCCAGGGTACTGGAGGTTTGATAGGTGGATTGGAACCACTGCGTGCACACTATGAAGCTGGCATAGACAGGTGCTGCAAGTCTTACTGGTCTGATTTAAAACTGGGAGGACTCAAAAAACACAAGTAGGGAGAGTCAGGATGCTTTGTGTATGCAGGTCAGAGGTACTTGGCCATGGCCAAGGCTCCTTACCTGGCCTAGGCTTCCTGAACTCTTTTTCTCTTGTTGCCATTAAGTGTCTCACTGATGAATCTGGCCTGGCCAGTGGCGAGCTGTAGTTTCCCTCACAGTCCACTGTAAGAACCTGGAGTTTCACCATGGGTGGTGGTGTCTGTGATGAGTAAGGAACATTACAGATACGAAGAAACCAGTCCTGATGAACCAGCACTCAAGCTATGTCACCAAGTGTAAGCAGAACTTGTTGGCCCAAACTTCCTGGTCTCTCCTGCAAAGAAGACAGGCAAAGCTGAAAAGAACTGTGGGCAAGCAGGAGGGGGACACACACCCAAAGAAAACTAAGTAAGAGTGCCAAGAATTGAGGGCCTGGGTCTTTTTGAGCTCAGGCATCTACAGGTCTAGTTGCTGAGCCTCTTGCTTCTCTGCTTTCCTGTGAATGAATGACAATTGTGCTGACACCAGCACATCTGGGGCCAGAAACCACAATTAGATCTCCCTCTTCAAATGCCCATAGGGATCCTCTGCTTGTATCTCAAAGCAGTGACATGATGGTGGCAAGAGGACGATCATTTCCAGCTATTCATAAGCATGCTGTGCCATGGCACCTGCAAGTAAATGCCAGAGTGCCCTAGTCAGGGTGAGAGATGTATATGAAGAATACCAATACCATGCAGTGGCATCTCCTTGTGTGTTAGGGGCTTTGAGTATGGTAACAGGACCATGTGATAAAGTGAGCAGATTTCCAAGGGTCCTGGGTACACTCTGTTGTGCTTGATGTGCCTTTCCTGGTCTAGCAGCCATTGCAGCTGTGGGATCTGCTGTTACTCCCATGCCTCAGGCAATCATTGCCTCCAGTGAGAATCAGGGAAATGGGAGAGGCAAATGAGTGAGAAAGAGGTAAACAGTATTTTGCTCAAACTAAGGTAGGGAATGTCCTTGCTCAGCAGTTGTTCTCAGCTACCCCAGTGTCCCAGGGCAAGCTCCCTTCAGAAAAACAGAAACTGATCACGGCCAACATCTTCTGTAAGAGAGAGCAAAGAGAAGACTAGGATGGAAGAGCAAACAAACTCACCCCTTCCAGTCTGTGTTCCTCAGATTTTATTGCTCATGCCTAGGGAATCTTGGCGTTTTCCTCACTTTGTACAGTGCAGGAGGAGAGCAACTGGGTTTCAAGCCTTTGGCAATTCCTTTGAGGATGGATATATATATTCTCCCAAAACAGATTCTTCCTTCCTGGGAAAGCAAAACCAGCAGTCCAAATTGGATTTAAAGAATCAAATGCATTTACATAAGACACATACATCATAATAATAAAATAAAAGATTAGTGCAATTTATGATTGTTATAGTAATAATATTTATGCAAATCAAAATTTTTAGCTTCCCAAAGGCAAGTATTCAGTGCATGAAGATACTCTTTCAAGGTGCACAGCAGAGCTGACAGCAAGTGTCACAGTATCACAGTATTAGCAAGGTTAGAAGAGACCTTGGAGATCATCAAGTCCAACCTGTAACCCAACACCAACCCATTGTCTAAAGGATGGCTCTAAATGCTTCATCCAGCCTACTCTTAAACACTTCCAGGGATGGCTACTCCACCGTCTCCCTAGGCAGACCATTCCAATGAGTGATCACTCTCTCTGTGTCAGCTCTGTTCTTTCCCCAGGAAAGTGTAAGAGGAGGAACAGGCCAGCAAACCTGGAAGCACATCAAGTAGTTTTCCTAACTGTTAGCATGGGTTACTGTGCCCTGGCTCTTATCCTCAGCTCCTGGCACTGTTGCTGGTCACCCTGCCCCAATATGAAGATTCTTGCTTACAGTTTCTGTTGTGCTTTCCTGCTGCAGTCACTTCTTCCACCTCCCACGTGAATTGCTGCAGAGTAAGGAGAAAGGCAGAAGCCCAGACATGGACAAAATAAAAGGCAGCAAGGAGCCTTGTGGCCTACCTGCTTTCTTTTCCTTCTCTCTCCAAGCCAGAAAATTCTGAGCATGAGCAAGCCAAAATGTAATTTGGCACCAGTGCCATAAATAAATGTTGGTATTTTCCCTGGCACTTAGAAACAAAATGTTTCCAAATGTCCAAGGAGATTTTTTTCTTAGAGGGTGGCCTTCCTGCTGTGTAGGTTTCTCACTAATCATGCTTTCTACTGGCCGTGCATCCCCCAGAGGACAGGTGAGAAGAGTTTCCCTCCCTGCGCTTGGGGCAGCAGAACCCCAAGAGCTGCCATGGTGCTGGGAGCAAAGCTGCTCCCCAGGATGAGCTTCCCAAGAGGTGCTGAACGTAGAAATGTGTGTGCACACGGGGAACAGCAGGCACAGCAATGTTGCCTGACTGATAAAGCCACCCTGAGCTCTTTCATCACTATGGGGTATGCTTACAAAAAGAGCTGGCTAATGTGATTCGGAGTAGTCAGAGAAGACAATTTATAGACCTGCCTCTTTTGAATGCTGCAGAAAGAAAGAAAGAAAAACCTTATGGCAAGTTGGAGCAGTCTGTGAAGTGTAGCAGGATAAATAACTCCTTGCAAGAAGCAATTGAAACAAAAACAGGATCAACAACTGCTCTCCCCACCTCACAACATGTCCTGCCTACTCCAGGTTGAGCTCCAGGCTGATGCCAAGTTCTCCTGCTTTGAAAGAGAGTGCTTAACAGTTCGATCAACTGAGATTGCTGGACAGCAACTTTTGCAGATATACAAGCATTTCAGGAACCAGTAGCAATTATTGAATGGCCATAATAAGGCTGTTACTTCTCGTCATCAAAACAGATGTAGAGACATTGAAGTGAATACTATTTTTAGGTATCTGGATGTATTCCCCATGAAGTTTCAGTTTTCAGGCAGTCCAGTAATTCTTTTGGCTTGATATCTTTATTTTTTTCTCAACTTTATTTATGGTTATTTGACCTTACCTGTGTTTCCAAGGACTCTGTCTAGGAATACTATAGCAAAGAAACCAGTATCATTAGCCAAAAATCCTACTTTGTTTCCTACCCTGGATCATTTCTTTCTGTGTGGTTTTACACAGAGAGGGAATGGAATATATCATGGATTTAGGCTGTGGATAAACATTTAGTATGAAATTTTATTTCAGAAGAATATTGGGAGGAAATCTGGTTTATTGCGGGAAAAGGACTTGACTTTTTTTATTGGTTCCTATGAAAAATGCTGATCACCTACATGCTTCAGTAATCAATCATACGTACGATAGCTGTTAAGTAATTCCAATTATTCCCTCTACAGTTTAATCTTCTTCAGCCAAAAGCAGAATCTAAGCCCACATGTACAATTTCCACAGTAACAACTACAACAAATCAGATGTTTTGACATATATTTAAATGGATTCTTCTCTCGTGGAAAGGGAAAATATGAGAGAGAAAGGCTCCATATCATCCACCCACTGGACAACAATTACTTGCCTGGTACGAGAATAACACTTTCTCCACGACAAGCAGATCTACGCAGATAATAATTAGTGCAGTCAGAGTTTTCTTAGTATCTGGGATGATAGATATGAAAGTGAGAACATTTTCTGTCCTATATGGAGAAGTATTTCTTTTCGCTGTGTATATTGCTCAGCACTGGAGTGATCACACAGGATCACAGGATATTCAGAGTTGGAAGCGACCCAGAAGGATCATCGTGTCCAACTCCCAAGTGAACGCCCACACAGGGATCGCACCCACAACCCCAGAGCCATGGGCACCACGCTCTGTCCATCTGAGCCTCCCATTATCTAGACCATGTCACTGAGTTCCTCATCGAGTCTTTTCTTAAACACCTCCAGGGATGGCGACTCCACCACCTCCCTGGGCAGACCATTCCAATTTCACTCTCTCTGTGAAAATTTCACAGAGAGATTCCAATTTCATTCCAATGACATTCCAATTTCACTCTGTCTGTGAAAAAGCTCTTCCTAACATCCAGTCTAAACCTCCCCTGGCGTAGCTTAAAGGCCATGTCCTCTTATTCTGGTGTCATCAGCCTGAGAGAAGAGATTCACACCCACCTGACTGCAACCTCCCTTCAGGTAGTTGTAAACAGCAATGAGGCCACCTCTGAGCCTTCTCTTCTCCAGGCTGAACACTCCCCACTCCTGCAGTCCCTCCCCATAGGGCTTGTTCTCCAGTCCTTTCACCATCCTTGTCGCCCTTCTCTGGACCCTCTCAAGCAGCTCAACATCTTTCTTAAACTGGGGAGCCCAGGACTGGACACAATACTCAAGATGTGGTCTGACCAGTGCCAAGTATAGTGGAAGAATAACTTCCCTAGTCCTGCTGGCCACACTGTTCCTGATACAGACCAGGACGTCATTGGCCCTCTTAGCCACCTGGGCACACTGCTGGCTCATATTAAGTTTTCTGTCAATCATTACTCCCAAATCCCTCTCCATTTGACCACCCTCCAGCCACTCATCCCTCAGCCGATAGCGATGCATGGGATTATTATGTCCAAAGTGAGGAACCAAGCACTTGGACTTGTTAAATCTCATATTATTGGAATCTCTGATGAATATCAGGCTTGCTTAACAGAATTTAGATTAGAAGAGTCTTCTGTGTTTAAGAATATTTTATTCATCATAAGTCTTTTTATTGGACTGTTGATTGACCCCTTTTTTTCAGAAAACAGTAAATAAAGTAGCCTATCCATTTGTTGGCTCATACATCTGGAGATGAGAGGTGACAAATGACACCTTGCAACTTGCAATATACCAGGTTTGCAACCTGCAGACTTTCATGCAAAAACCATGAAATACAGCTTTGAGTTGTTTTACACAAGGGTTACACTGTGCTATGTGAGACTGTCTAAAAGATACAGCCCAACAGTTTCAAAAGTAGTAAGAGCTACACAAAATTGCATGCTCCCCATGAGTCTGGGTTAATTTGAGGCCAAAAAGTTAACTTTGGAGTCTTGTACTGACTCCACATGCTGGAGTACTCCATATCACCGCCAATAGCTTTTACTTGCAAGCCTCCTGCAGCGATATCTGGTGGACAGTCATCAGTACATCAAATGATGCATGCTTGCTATTTAATCTTGACCAATGCAATTTCCATCACTTCTTCAGGAATTCTATCACTGCCTTTATGCCCAAGGTATTGATGGAAAAGATAGCTGTGCACATACCGCCTCAGCACTGAAGCTAATACTGGGAAGATAATGCTACTTCTGTTTATACAGTTATACCCCGTCCTACGCAAGGAACGGGACAGGCCACGGGCATTGTGAAACGCTCAACTCGCAAAGAAGTGCAGGTCGTTAATATGCATGCAGGCCATGCCCATTGCTCCACCTCCCAGGACTCTAGAGTGCTGCGGACAATTTTCTGCTTCTCCCCTCAGGCTCTCTGAGCATGGGGGAGCGAAGGAAACCATTTCTGAGCCCACTCTGACTTGGGAGACACATTCCCCCCTGCCCCGAGAATCCGCGACCGCGTGCTCACAGCCCAAACTTTGCACCGTTTCCCCCATCCTGACCCCGCCGCTTGCACCCGGGCACCCCTGGCCTGTGGCCGCCCCACGCTGGAGGCCGCAGCGAGGCGTAATGCCCCCGTGGCCAACATGGCGCGGCAGTGGCAGCCCCTGCGAGCCCCTGCGCCATGACGCCTAGGCACGGGCGGAGGGGAGGGAGCAGCGACGCGGGGTTTGGGCTGAGAACGCGTGGTCGCAGCAGCCCAGAGAAGCCCACACATTCTCAGGGGGGAAGGGGGTCTCCTGAGTCAGACGGAGCTCGGAAACCTGGCTGCTGCAACCACGCATGCTCGCCATTCCTCCACGGCAGGGAAGGGGTGTTCTGGGATGGAGGGTGTGTGTGTCAGGTCGGTTTCCTTCCCTTTAACATCCACACTTCCCGGGAGAGGCAGCGCTGCCCGTACAGTCCCAGAGGGCAGAGACAGCTGCCCCCTCCCAGCACACAGCACTTGCCCAACCTCGCTTGCCTCACTTTCGTGGGGCAGTTTCCCGGCTCAGGGACGGGGGCACGGGGCTGCCATTGCCAGACCCCTCCCCACGGGGCAGGGTGAGCCCTGCCCCACAGGCACTGCAGCACCGC
>WEKX01007059.1:2780-27324 GCA_013390025.1 Pitta sordida
TGACTGCACAGTTCAACATGCTGTATCTTCTGTAAAGGGAGGTAATTTTGAAACAAAGCAATATTAAAACAGAATGCTGAAATCAGTTTAAAGAACTCAAGAACCCCTTTCTTGAGAGATCTATACCATAATATTTATAGGTAACTGTAAAAATACACTCTTCAAAACCTAGCTAAACTTTTTGCCACAGCTTTCTGCTACTAATAAAAAACCTAACTACATAAATGCTAACTTGGACAGGTTTAAAAATGCTGCAATATAATAAACATACCCATGAACACTCTTAGAAAGTCTTGATACTTCAATGTGCTTCTAAGGAAAAAAGCTCAGAATACAAAACTGTTTTGCATCAGATACTTTAACTAGACCAGGTGGCAAAACAATCACAACATTTTGACTTGCTAAAGTCTTCAGACTCTTAATTTTTTATAAAGCTTCCATTTAAGAATTGTTCATAATAAACAGAAGAAGAATCTCCTTCAAACAGCACTGAATTGGATATCTCTACATAACAAAAAAAAGTCCAAATCAACACTCCATCTTGAAGGTATGTTGTGCATTTCTTTATAACTAGTAAAGTACATCTTACCTTTATTTCGGTCAGTTATGTACATCACCTTAAACATTATTTTCTCTGAGAATTGCTGCTCCTTGTAAAACTGCAACAACAACAAAAAGGGTCACATTCTATTTTCTTAAGGTCACAATAAATTGTCACTCCTGTTACTATAGAAACAGAATGGATTTCATCACTTTAATGCATGCAGTGTTAATTGTTCTTATTTCAATCTATGGGTAGGTAGTTAATGGTGCCAGCTGCATTTAGCACAGACACAGACTATTGTCATCTAAGCACAAAGTTGTTGTCTCCTGCTCCGTCACTGTGAGTTTTCCTAAACCATTAGAAATTCATAAGGGAATATTCAGGCAGAATGATGAGCTGTCCACAGGCCTCTCTGCTGTGGCTGAAACAGAAATCCCTGCAGGAACTATGTTTTCATATGAAAACCAAATAGCTTTCCCTAGGACAGCCAGATACTGTAAGTTTACAACACTGGTGTCTGTGCAACTGCATGTTTTAACCTGGGTATTATAAACTAATCAACAGGTGTCAAGTAAATGTAAATACTGCAGCTATTACATGTGTGCTCCAATTCAGGCTCATTTAGAATATGCACATGGATAGTAACATGAACTGAAAGCAATATGGGATGAGACAATCACTATCCAAATCCCAGTGTCATCCAATCTCAACCCAAAATTAGGTTGCATCAGTTTTAAAACTGAGGTACTGTAAGTAAGTAGCTACTGCTCCCACGGAACACGATGACAGGTTGGGATCACTGAGGGTTTGGATTCCATCTCTCCTACCACACAAACACATCCAGTGGCTTGCACAGACAGTTTTCTTACATGTATTATATCAGAGCTGACTTTTGCAACAATTTAGGAAGTGTACCACAATTTTAGTTCCTCTGGATCTTTACCTCACAAAAACATGAAGTGGTTGAGGTTGGAAGAGACCTCTGAAGGTCACCTTGTCCAATCCTCCTACTCAAGCAGGGTCATCTAGAGCAGACCATGTCCAGACATCTCTTGAGTTATCTGGCCAACAACCTCTGCTCTTTCTTAGTGTACACTTAATAAAGAATAACCATCGTAAGCATTACTAAAAGTATTGCTATCTCTTATTAAAATTTGGCTTGAAACATGAAAGATTTATTCCCAATCAGTTATTCGCAGTTCATGTTAATTTGGTTATAATTAATGGGGAATATTATCTCCTTGCAAGAGATTCAGCTAAAGTGTACTTTAAATATTAATGAGCTTATTCTTTATAAGGATAACTGCAATGCTTAATGTAGATTACTCAAGCAGACAGATGCTTTTCTTAGAATTAACATGCTTCAAAGTAATAGGTTGACAGCTTAACTATAAATCACTATTTTCTGTACTTATCTCAACACTATAACATACATAAATTGTACACAGGATCGTATTTACCTCTGACATATATCTGTGCAATTTGGTCAAAAAAAGTCTCTCAGAAACAAATACAGTATGAAAAGCAATTGGCTTTTTTTGTCAGTTTGCCCAATCTAGAACTGACAAAAATACTGTAATGAATTAGAGCAGTGTATCTTCAAAAATAGACATTTATGCAAAGTATTATGAAAACTGAATTATGACGCAAATTATACTTGGAAACGTCTGTTCAGAGGTCTCATCTGTGAACACTGAAAATTATAACAGACAAAATGTTGATGGTGGGATAATTTGTGAACACCGATAATGACATTAGCTGCTGCTGGAGAGATAATACCAGAGAGCCACATGACTCCTATACAGTTCCTTCATTAATCATTTCTCCTCAGATCCTAAGAATTGTAATGTACAGATTCTTAGTCATGAGATTTTATGCAGTGTATCCCTGCATGTCTCTGACTACTGAGGATTTCCCAATTCCCTTGGAATCCTCACTCATATTCATACATATGTACATACATACCCTACTTACTTTGTATTTAGGTCACATCAGCTCTGCACATGCAGCAGCACCAAGCAGGTCACCATATGTCAAAAAATTCCACATGTATTTGTTATGTATGTACATTCTGAAATGTGTTTGATTTACTACAGTAACCACAATGACAATTTGATCAATGTCTCAGCAAGCACAGTCTTTTGGGGAAACATACCCACTGCATGTGTGCTTCAGAGTGCATGTCCACATACAACTTCCCAGGACATCTCAGGTAAATGTGCTAGTCCTGCATTTTCTGCAGGGGTGGGGGGTGTTTTGGCTGACAGCCAGGCTGGAAAGTCTCTGCTGGAGCCCTCTATAAGCTATATTTGGTAATACGTAACTCACTTCACAGCAAGCGTATATAAAACTGTGAGAGGAAAAACAACGTTCTAATTCTCACCCATTCGAAAAGAACTCAGTGGAAAGAAAACCAACAGTGTTCTCTGCAAATGTGGCTTGCTGGATAAAGTTGGAAATACCTGTGATTCCTGCCCCTCAGGCTCTGGCACATTTGCCCACAATCTGGCTCATTTGCTCAGGACAGGCATTGAGCTGGGGCTTGGAACAGAAACAAAGTATGATCAGTGAAGTTAGGTTGGCTCTTTATTTTAACAAGGGTTTGCTTTGAACAAGTACTGCTAAAATAAATAGACCATAATAGGAAGAGAGTAATTTAGGCATATTTCAGTAGTTAACTTGACTTCCATAATACTTCATTATGGATAATATTAAATGCTTCACTGTTGTTAGTAATACTACAACATATCACAATATTCTGTTTTCTAAGCTGAATTGAATCAGCATGGACTGTGCGGCAAAAAGGGCATATGAAAACTAAGTAAGAACAAATTACATACACCGATAGGAAGATGAGCAGTACAATTAAAATTTGGAGAGCAGTAGTCCAGCAAAAGTGGCATTCTTTTCATATTTCAAATATCAAGCAGTGAGATCAGACAAACCACTTGGAACAAGTTCACTGCAAAACACTTCTATATGTGTGGCTGCATCTCTTATTGATTTCAGGGGAAGTACAGTTAATTAAATATGCAATTTCAGAGAGATTATCCTGAGATCTGGTTTTGGCCCCCTTCTGCTCCATGGCACTTGCCTGAAAGGTGAAGAGAAGTCTCTTACACTCTACTACCTTTTATGCTTGTACCAGCACAGAGAAGTGATTTAAGGTCCTGACTGTAAACAAAAAAAATAATTATTTGACAGTCAAACAACTATTCATGAAGTTTATGGTATTTACATATAGGTTAGTAAATGAATAGTGACCACTTGAACTCTTTCTTGAGCATTCTTGGGACTCTGGAGTAAGTCTTTACAGAACAATGCAGACAGTGTGGGAAAGATCCAGTTCATTTTTAAATCCAGACAGGTTTTGTACCCATAAGAAAACCAGCTTGCTTCCTTATAGGTGTCTTTTGTAGGCAGCTGTTAATTTTCTTCATACCTCTTGTGTTGTCATTGTACGTATTTCACTATACTTGGCATGGTGGAGAACACAAAAAACAGAAACAGCCTCACAGGGACCAGTATCACCCATTCATCCAGGAAAACTTCAGCCTCTCATTTAGGATCTGCTGCAATAGCACTGCTCCTGTCCTTCTATCTCCAACCCCTTCCAAGCTGCAATCCTTCTTCCCTCATCCTCCATCAATGTTACCAGTAGATGAGCTTTGAGTATCATAATATTTGTACTTTATCACCAAACATGCAAGAGCAACCAGGAGTAAGTGCCCCTGCCTGCACTAGTTACTGCATTAATCTGCCAATAACTGCAAACTGAGCCAGAAAATTGCACTTACGTGAAAAGTGTGATTGATTTTCATGGGCCCACGGCAAAAATAAAAATGTAACATTCTGCAAATATATATAAGGACTCTGGGTGAGTTCTGGTATGAAGAATAACGAGTTAACCATTTATTTCACTAAGCACATTTGTGCACAGAACTACCAGACTGTTTCAAATTTATGTAGTTTAAATTAGTTTTTCAAAACCCAATTAAGACAGCAAGTATACTTGTCTATACAATAACTCCACTTCAAAATAGAAATGAACATTTTTCCACACCATGAAAGCACTTGCACTGAAATTATATATGTTTTGCAGCTCTAAATTTATGTTCACAGACCCAAACATGATTTTATATCTGTTCACAACTTCCTCACTTAAAGTAATTCAGAATTCTACTGACAAACCTTCTACATGGTATGAAGGTGATGCTTGGGCATCACTGAAGAAAGGCAGAATCTATTAAACATTCAGTACACATTTTTTGTAGATGTAGAATTTCAGCCTCAAGTAATTTTTTTTCAATACAATTTTACTGCAAATACTCACAAAGAACTTAATTGGGATTACAGCATTCCTGCATCAGGCACTTTTGTACAATTCCTACACCAATTTCTGTCCCTCCGCATCACACAGCTCAGTGAGATGTTAGCACTGATACAGACAACATGCAGAAATCATGAGATAAAAAAACGAGAATGTTTGAAGCAGTGAAGCTGAACAACTATCAGCTCACCTGAACATGCAAAACTACCTGCAACAACTGGAATGGAGAGTGCAAGAGGAAACCTTCTGCTCACAGAGTAAGCAAAGAGTCGGGAAAAAATAAGAGGGGAAAAACAAACAAACAAAAAAAAACAGAGAAGAAAACAGAAAGAAGAAGAATAATGGAAAGTGCTTCCTTATGTTCAGCCAGCACCTTCTGTGTTCAGTTTGTACCCACTGCCCTGTCACTGGGCACCTTGAAAAAGAGTCTTTTCTGTTTCTTTACACCTTCCCCTCAGAGGTTCATGCACAATGCCCCCTTCTCTCTTCTGAGCGTTCTCTGCCCCTGCTTTCTCTGCCTTTCCTCACAGCAGAGATACTCCAGTGCCTTAACTCTCCATGGCTGTGAGCTGGACTCTCCCCAGCAGCTCCTTCTCCCTTTTGTAGTGGGCAGTGAAGAACTGGACACATCACACCTGTGCTGAGCACAGGCACTTAGGAATCATTAATTTCTCAAGACACACTTCAGTGGGAGACAATTAGCCTACACATCCTTCACACATTTCTATTCTATAAGTAAATTTCTAGAGCTCACAGTGCACTTAATAGACATTTTTAGACACTAATATGGAATACATCCAAGCCACGCTCCCTGTACAGCTATTAGAGAGGGATTGAGACAGGATATTACTTATTAACAACATTTTAATGTAGGCTGCCTTGTTCAGCAAAGCAAATTTAGTCTGGGAAGAAACCTTTCCCCAGCAGCTCTTAAAATGATTCAGGTAATATTCAGTCTGATCAAAAGACTGGCCAATTTCCTTCTGACCACATCCTTCTCTGCTCTGACAGTGAATACAATGAAATACAAGCCTGCAGGCACATGTTGGAGTAAAAATATTTTTAGATTTTTAATCCCCTGGCTGGATACAGCCATATTAAATATAGATTACCTTTTATTACTGGAGATAAAACTAAATGAAAAAAGGGAAAATGTCACTGAATAAAAGAGAAGTGTGACAATGAAGGTGTAGATAATACAGTACTGTAGATAATACAGTATAGAGAAAGCTAATGTATGTGTTTATCATATGAAGCAGAACAATGAAGATAATATTTCTCCTGCACATAATTGAATTTTAGTAGTTATAAATATATTCTTACTCTAATTCTGTGATTGAACCATCCGTGAATTCACAGGGCCTTGTTTTAAAAAGTCCTCTACACAAAATGAGATTCAAGCACTGCAACCTCAATTTATTTAGTCTTATCTTGGGATATAGAGAAAATACAACAATTTTCCATTAAAAAAAAAAATTAAACTCCATGATATTTGTACTAAGTATGCTCAACTTCAGTTCCTTTGGCTAGCCTTGCAAAACCAACTAGTACTATTGTGTTGAAGGATTCAAAATAAAATTTACTATAATAAATAGTATGATGAGCTGATCTTTCAACTGGGTTTTCACTGCACTGCTACAGTCAACAAGTTTAGAGTCGTCCCATTATAATTTTACTACGTTTATTTGGCTTGGCATTCAGGTTTCAGGATACCTCCTTGTGTTATCGCTCAAATTTCTATTTTCCAGAAATACATTTGCCTTTAATACAGAACTACAGATCAAGCAACCCAGTCAATCCTCCTGTGTAGTTGGTTCCTCAAATGTCATGAGTTGAGTGAGATCAAACTGGTCAGCTGTAGTGAATAAGTGACTGCTGGGAAGGACTACTGTGAAAATTGTTTGACTACACACTGAACAGTAGACAGAGAGAAAAAATATTAAATCTTACGTTTTAAAATACTACCCCTAATTTGTCCTATTTATTGCAAGATTCATAGAGCAAATAATTTCTGTTTGGAGCAGAGAACTTACAGGATGGACTGGGAAAAATGAAGGTGTTCCAAAGAATGGCTCATAACACTCTTGTTAACCTTCAATGGAAGAAGGAAGATTTTCCTGGCCAAATGCTCTTTGACTACTCAGAATCCAAACTTACTAAGTTAATCTGGAAGCTTCCTTTAATTTATAAACTTAAATTCTTTTTTTGGTGTATCTTAATGACATATAATAATACCCAAGGGGGGCAGAGAAAAATGAAAAAAAAAAAAATCAACTTCCCACTCTTTGTGCACATTTTCTGCTCTGGTACAGGAAAAAAGGAACAAACACATGCACTTCCAAGGCAGCTGGAAGTGCCTAACTAGATAGACAGTGGGATCATAAAAGTTCTGCATTTAGGGATTTTTTTTTTCCTTTTTCAAAATAATCTAATTTTGTTGAGACTTTTGGGTCCCTTGTTTCTTTGTTTGGTTTTCCCCCCCCTTCTTTCCCCTGCCCCAGAAATATCTTTTTTCCCAAAATAGCATGGCACACATCTGAAACACAGATCAATTGGGAAACTGGAAAAGTTCTTAGCGGGCACAGCTCTGGCTGGAGCTTTCACAGAATAAACACGACCACTTAGCACTGACTGAATCTAAGGGCTCTGCTCCAAAGATAATGCAGAACTCCAGATTTGCCTATTGCATAGAAGGGAAAAACATTTGAGTTCAACATCTTTCCAGCAATGAAAAATGGCTATTCATGTTGAAACTCCATATTAAAGCATAATGTTTATTTTTGTAAAGACAGAATCATTAAATATAGTGAAGCATCTCCTGGTGAAGTGACTTACAGCACAGTGTTTAAAACACTTTCAACTCATAGTTCTATTTCTGGATACTTCTTTTTCCCGGTTTGAAATTTTGAAATTGTTCACAGCTGACAGAAGGAACAGAAGAAAGTCTTTAAGTAATTGTCTATGAGGATGAGAGATGGCTAAACTGTGAAGATGTAAGGAGTCAGGAGAACAGTAAGCACACAAAGGCAATTTGATTACAGAGGGTCAGACTAGCCTATGTTTGATCAAGAATTATACATTCTCTCTCCCCCCCAATCTTTGAACTTGTGCAAACTTTCAATCCATTACAGTAAGTAGAATTTAGAGCATAACCCTTCACCTCACATATTGAGTGACCTGCGCAGAATTCCTCTCTTAAAATGTCTTCTATTAAGACTTCATGGTAGCTAAACCAGTATGTTCATAGAATTCTCCTCTTTTCATCACTCTTCCTAAGGAACTGGTGTCAGCATAGTATAATTCCTTCTTTTTCCAATGCTCTCTGCCCAGCTCATGATCCATTTTCCAAGTCTTGGTGTTTTTTTCCTTCTCCTTTTGTAAGATCACCTTCTACTAGTGGCTGTCCTAAGGGGGGTCACTGAAAACTTCTCCAGTTAGAGAGACACAGTTGTGCTCAGGTTTGATACCAGACCAGCAGGAGTCAGTAGACAGGCACTGGCTCATTCCA
Organism: Pitta sordida; assembly: GCA_013390025.1. Classification (NCBI taxonomy): domain Eukaryota; kingdom Metazoa; phylum Chordata; class Aves; order Passeriformes; family Pittidae; genus Pitta; species Pitta sordida. Next base: position 11,163 of record WEKX01007059.1, read on the forward strand.
GAGCTGAATTTGACACTTTATGTTTACATTAATTGTTTCTCCATTTGAAACAAATGTTTATTTAAAGCTGATTGAGGTAAGAGCTGACACAATGTGCCATTTATATCATCAGTGCTTTTGCCACTTCATCTCAGCAGGTTCTGCTTTGAAGAAGCAAAAATAGCTTCATCAGACACAGAAAGAAAATCTTAAAGTTCTGGTTAATCAGCATCAGTCTGTGAAGAAAACAGCAAAGTAATGAAATGAAATCTTCACTTCTGAATAATTGTACTTGGGAAGGAGTGAGATTCCAGCATAAATTAATTCTGAGCATCCAGCTCAGTTTTCGGCTAGAATCACTCAGTCTGAAGCTGAATTCACAGCTCTTCACAACACATCCTTTAGGGTAGGATGCATTAAAAAATAAAATAAAATTAAGGCACTAAATTATTTTTTACTACACAGGAGACCCATTACTTGTCAAATAGAAATAATTTACTGATATAGAACGTTAGGTTCTCAATGTTCAATACAGTCATTATGTTGAATCTATGTGAATAATGTGTGTTTTGGATTATAACTTGAAGATTTGGAAGCAAAGGTTGCAATCTAATACAAAATTAGACATAATTTTTTGTTGCCAAAACTTCATCAGAACATTAAAATCTTAATAGTTTGATCATCTGTTTTTGAAAGTACAACATTCTACAGAATAGCTGCAGGACTCTGGAAGGATTATTTTATTACTTGTATCCCAGAGTTCTAACTCAGCCTGATCTACAACTGGAAGAATTCTAGCAAGTCTATTCTAACATCCCCACCCCAACAATCTTTTGATGTTTTATATCACATGCAATCTTTGCACAAAGTTCATAAAAAGCTCAGCTATAGATTTTGCAGAGGAATTCACACCAGACATACTTCTCACACTGAATTTATCATTCCAACCACCTCATGGAAGTACGTGTAATGAAAAGAAAACAGCTAAAGTGCTATCTAAGATACACCATAAAATTTCAGGCCTTCATAACCTGGGTGTGTCAGGGAGGGAAAGAAGGCAGGAAAAAATTTACCCACAATATTAACTGATACTGTCTTAAGTACCCAGTCACAGAAAATGAGGTAAACAGAAAGTAATAAAAACAATGTAAAAACTACACCCTAAGTTAGCAGCAGGCTGAGTGAGCCAAATGGAGCTCTAAAATCATTCCACCTTAGCTAATCAGAATTTACAACTTCGTTCAATTTAGGTCTCTGAAGTGCCTGAAAACATCTTTTTGTCATTTTATTCCATCACTACACGCATCTATCTTCAAGAAAATGTGTCCTTAAATGCATGAATATAACATATGGTAATCATTCAATTCCTTTGGGTAGTTGACCAGTCTTCCAGAGCTTGGTGAACTTGAAAAGGCATTAAAAGCATAGAAGACATTCTAGACCAATTGAAGATCTGATAAACCACAAAATTGCTGCGGAAAAATAACCTTCTTGTGACCAGCATTAGCTAGAAAATGTCTCCATTATTCTGCTGTACTCCAAGGCAAATACCTAAACCTTTAACATCCCTCACATGTTTTTGGCAGTTGAACATGTGGAATTCTGAGAAACTTTTCTGAAAAGGAAAAAAGCACTTATATTTTTTAGTAAGAAACCCATTACCAATTTAAACTGTAATTTATGTAATCCCTAGAACCTCTACAATTTTTGTGAATTGGGATTTTTGTGTGAAGAGAGACTCACTGTACTTGGTCTTCAGACCACAGCTGAAGGGTTTCTGCTGAAGGCCCCATGGGGGTGTTGGTCATTTTATGTGGTAAGGAACAGTTCATCCTGGAGATCAGTAATAACACAAAAATAATTTCAATGTATGCAACATCAACCACTAAAAAAGCACCCTGACAAAGGAGCATAAGCCGTTCTTTTCTTGTCAGAATGGTGTTTTCAGCTACTGGAGACAGCTTTAAGTTTTCCAGAAATTTCTAAACATTCTAGAACTACAAGTATTTGAAAATGGTTTCCTTAATATAAAGTGCCATCTCAGATTAGAAAACCATACAGTTTCGTGTTCTAATCAATTAGTGAACCTCCCACTGCAGAGTAATCTCTGCATCTCCAATGATTCATCTCCTCACCACTTACCAAACTACTGAACTAATGCCCATTTGCTTAAAGATCTTTTTAAAACTGTGTTCAATACCTGTTGAATTGGCAACCTTTACTCCCTCAAAAGTATTTGTCACAAGTCCCTTGTGTACTGAGTGAATTTTGCTGATTTGTAGTGCTATTTCTTCAATCCTTTGCTGTAGTGCTATTTCTTCAATCCTTTGCTATAAGTAAGATATGCATGCGCAATTCTTTGCTATGATCTATGTTCTTGCACACTTTATTCTGAGTTAGAGATGGTTTAAATGCCTTATGATATTTTAGGACCTACCACAGCAAATTATGAAGTTAATGTTATGAGAATTATTTCACTTGGGTTTTTTCTGTACCTGCGCAAAGAACATCCTCATCTCCTTTCTGTTGGCCAAAGTGTGACACAGAGACAGAAAGAACAATCAAACATTTTACTTGTGTGTGTATCATCTAGATTGAGCCAAAACGTGCAAACATCCAGTACTAGATGAGCTATATCCTTTGCTGTAGGAAAAGGAAACTTCTAGGAGTGCTTCCTGAGCTTCCAGTTCTGACACAAACATGGACACTGACCACAGAAAACTAAAGGTGCCCTTCAAGGGAATGTCAGAGTATCACACTCCAAACAACAGTTCTGTATTCCTTCTGGAACATAGACAGAAGGCAGGCATTTCGATGTTACAAAAATATATAAAGACTTGCCCACTTGGTTCTGCTAATACCACCTTTGTTACCTTCTACTGGGGAAGCAGCCTCAGCAGAGGAAGACTTGAGTTTTGGTAACAGCTCTTTCAGTTGTTACAAAAGGACAGGACCTTAAATACAACCCATTGGTGTCTTCACATGACTTTCTAACACCTTCAACTAAAACCAACATAATTAATTCATCTAGGACCAAATCTGAAATTATCACATCAAATGAATGGATCTGAGAGTTAACAGTACACTAAACAGTTGCGTTTTCTGGAAAGGACCAGATAGAATATCAATAAAGCATCTTGTTGAGACTTACTTCTGAGAAATAAACCAATTGGAAGCTCACCAATAAATGAATACAGTTGGAAAGATAGAACACAGGCCTCATCAATCTAAGCATGATGACTTTGCAATACTGGAACAAGAGTCACATTTGAAAGCTTTCTTCTGCTTTCCTCAATACTGACAGTCTTCTGCTGTAAGTGTTTCTAAACCACATAAGCCTAGAAATTGACCAAGTATTAACTGAAAGCTCAATGGTATAAAGCAGTGAAGTTTCCTCATTCCTTGTCACTCACTGAAGGATGATAGTTCTTCTTTCCTCTTGCTTCAGAAGCTGAAAGCTCTCTGTTCATTTATGATTTCCCAGGAGATCAAGGGAGACTGAAATTACACTGTCATGACCACAGCTCTCAGCATTTGCTTTGTACCCACAGCATCTCAGATTTCAGTTTTGCTTTTTAATGCTTGGTAGTCACCCACATCAATGCAGCTCGAAGAAAACATTATTATATAAAAGTCACTGCAGAGTCCAAATTAAAGATCTCCTAATTGATCTGAATGACAGGTCTATCTAAAGCAGAAGGTTTGAATTGCAAGGCTCGCTTCTCCTTAAACTAGTGGTAGACTCCTCTGTGGTCTCAGTTTCACTTTTTATTCCTTAAATTAGAAGATCAAAATACAGCAGTAAGCAAAGATGTTTTGGACCACATTTATTTCTGAAATTACTCCTCTATAAATCAGGGGTGCACATTTTTGCTTAAAAAATTACAGTGATTCTGGTGTTTTACTATGAGAAATGTTAATTTTTATTATACAGATAGGCAGTACATTTAGAAATAGAAAAATAAAGCTTAAGCAAGAGCAAGAAATTAAGGATTTTAAACACTGCCTAGGTAGCCACTGACTGTACAGATATCACAAACCAAAAAGAACAACTGCCTTAAACTAGTTCTTCGTGGTCACTAGCCTTTAATTTCCATGGTTTGGGATGACTTTTAAACTCATTTCTGTGTGACAAAACTCAACATAACTGCAAAGATGGTGACAATTATCACAAGCACAGAAAATGCAGGGCAGTAAAACTACTTTTGCACACTTAAGTAAAATTCTACAAAGTAATGTAGAAATATCTTCCTCAGCAGTAGTTAACCACAGGTCGGTTTGTTTCAAGCCATACATTTTGGTGCCTCAAGTGCAACTCAGCCACTGCAGTTGCTATTCAAATTTTATGCCATTTCATTCTAAAAGTGATTTTACAAACTGAAATTACTCAACTTCATAACCTAAGCAGAATGCTGGCTCTTCTACTTCAATCAACACTGGCAGAAAGTTGTCAGCGTACCACAGCCGCTCCCATAACAGCTGGCAAAACCCTGGGAATGAGCAAGGTTGGCAGACTGCAGCAGCCAACCCTGCGATGCTGCCACAGCAAACAAGAACATCAACGTCTTGCTGAAATGCTTGGCATTATCAAAACATCTACAGAAATCTATTTCACCTGCACAGATCAGCTCAGCAAGAAAGTGTAGCTCTACTAAGTTTACCCCCAATACTTGATTAATTTCTGAAAACCTCTAGGATTTAAAGAGCAATATATGTACATAAACCAATGCGGTATCACCCCCAAAGGTCTCATCTACCTCAGTTACTCCAAGTTGGGGATGTGTTATCAGAAGGACATATCATGCCCATACAGACCTGGCACTTGTACCCAAAGAAAGCCCCATCTTATGCTGAGTGAAAAAAACCCACAAATAAAAAATCCTAAAGTGACATGGAAATGGATTCTCAGAGTGAAAAAAAGTACAGATTCCTGAATTCTTGCTCTCTCTTTATTTCAGTCCCCTTTCCTTTCACCAGCACAGGCATATACAGCTAACAAATCTTCACCGAAGAAGAGTGAAAAGCACAATCCAGCACTGCATATGCATGTGTCAGACCAGCAGCATGTGCAAACTTCTGATCCCAGATGGCTGGGCTTTGGCTTCAGCCTCTGAGGAAGTACAGCCTGAGTTCTTACTGGTTTGTGTATTTTATAGTCCACTTGCACCTGAGTAAAACTAAAGCCCATTCCTCTGTAATGTTCTCCATGGATTTAAAATGCATTAGGGAATTCCACAGATTCTCTGCTGGGAGATCAGTGATGCCATCAGAGTGGGGGGAAAAGTAAATCCTTTAAAAGGTCGTGTTTCCCACATGTGAAAATGTATGTTGCTGATCTGCTAAGTGGACAGATTAGGGAAAGTGCTACTATGAAACCTAACTGAGCTTTCTTTGGCTACTGAATACTTAGACCCAGTTTACAAAAATCCTTTAACATGAAGCTCAGAAAAACTACAGTTCATTCAGTCAGAATTCTTGCTGCACAGATGCTTGTCCTAAACACACTTACAGGCCAAGAAATCACAGAGTATTGAGTCATAACAAAGCCTCTCTGGAAATCACTCTGGCTGACAAAAACAAACAAAAGCCAAAACTCGGTTCTGTACGGTTCAGAGTCCTCTCAAAAAGAGTCAGCACATAAAGACTAAAATGGTTCATGAGAATGACAAGTTAGAACTTAATTTCTGCCTTATTTTCAGCTCCTTGTCAAACAAAGCTTTCTTCTATTTATCAAGGAAGATTTTATCATTAGGTCTGTATTTTGCTACCACATTTAATCTTCAAGTCACCCACTATATGGAATACACATCTGTCTTCCACTCATAATTTCAAGCCAAAGAACTCAACTGTTTTCCATTCTCACAAGCAGACAATGTGAGATCTAGCTGGTAAAACTGAAGAAATTAAAATATTCTTGTTGTCATCTGTGTTTTTAAAAAAAATTTCTATAATATAAATGCAGAGATCAGAATTAGGCCAATGAAAACAAAGTGCTTTTAATCTCATTCAAATCCATACCAATTACGTCTTATACATTTGCATATAGATTTCAGAGCTGAAAAAAGAAAAAGCCTGATGCATAGTGGCTTTCCAAAGATTTCTGTTCTCTTTCCTTATGCTTTCTTGATCTATTCAGGATGCCTTGATGTTTTAACTTCTTTTACTTTAGATTTTTTAGTACTTCAATATTGTTCAACTGATGCTCTATACACAGAGGATTAAGTTATCTACTTGAGTAAAGGCTTTAAAATTAGGGCTTTCTGATGATATTTTTACTCCACTGAGCAAAATTTAGAAAGACAAGAATTGTTATAATACCCTGATTATGCCTATGATTAGCTCAGTCTTGTCTCCAGGTCTGGCCAGTATCAAGCACTGATTGCAAAAGAGTCGGAATTTGGAATCCACAAACCAGGATGTTATCTTGTTAGGCTCTAAGTCCTCTTTTGTTGTACAGGTGAAAGTTGTACAACAATTCTTAAACCCCCAAAACATTAGTGTAGTACCAAGGATAATAAAATAACGACAAAACAGAATTTTGCCTTTTTGTGTAAAACAAGATAAGCTTTAAAAAAATCCTTCATGTCAGTTAGAAGTGACTGTCTTCCAGAGGGCCTGAAATTTACACTTGAAATTTGGTGTTTCTTGAGAATTCTTGTAGCAGGAGGAAGATCCTGCTGCAGGTCATGCATGACATTACCAGAAAAGTAAACAAAACCAGGCATAGCTTGTGTCAGTGAAAGGAGATGGGAACATTTTGCATAGAGATTACATTTTTATTTGATTAAAACTTCAGCAATGCTCATGGCATTAAACCATTTAATTAATTTACTGGAAGATTAGCTTCAATGCTTTGCCTTTTAATAGAAACTTAACCTGCAAGCCAGAATTTCTGAAATGAGCAAGACAATTGGCATGCTTCAAATACCAAATCAACTCTGACTTAATGAAGCGTATAAGACTTAAACAACGTCATAAAAATCTAGGGAAAATAGGAACACTGTGTATTAGTCAGTGTATAAAGAGAACTAACTGTCAAAAGTAAAACTGGCAGAGTAATGTTTTCCTGCTAGTCAGTGTTCTGACATGAAAAACAAACCCTTTGCAGATCACAGTGAAATCAAGGTGTTCCTGGAAGCATGAGGAGAAGGAACTCTGGTCCCAGACAAGGTATTCACTATGGAATTCAGATCCATATCCTTCATTTGGTTAATCCACACCTAGCTCCTAACATCCAAGCTACTGCCCATCCACACAGCATGTCTGCCTCAGTACCTCCTTCTTGGTGGGATTTCATCCATTAACAGATAAATGAAGCAACAAATAGTAAGAGCTGCACCCTGAAAGCAAATCATTTAGAGATCAGAGCTCAAATGCAAAATGGCAAGTTCAGGAAACAGATTTTTCTCAGTGTGCTGTTGATAGTGCTACTTACTAATTTTTGGCTCACAGTAGTAATTTTCAAGAGATAAGAATTTGTTGTGCCCCACCACAGCTTTTGCACACAGAAGCTACGCAAAATACACTGTACACACAGTGGGAAGGAATGGAAGGAAGGACGTTTGGCAGAAAGTCTCTCATTTGCAGAAGTTATGTGGCCACATTCCTGAACATAGATAAAAGGACTTGACAACTGTGCAGGGTTCCTTTCCAGTAAGTGGAGAGCATGAGAACATACATGATTTTTAAACTTCTGTCACAAAAAATGTATAGAATATCAATTCTTCGTGCTTGCTGGCTCATTCTTAAATACATTCCATGCACCCAGTTATTTTAAAATCCAGTAAGAGGGGAAAAAACCACCACCAAACATTAATTTTGTCCACTATCTATGACTAAGATGTGTTTTCAGAGGACTACAAGTACTTTTCAACACTTTTTATATTAGTCTCCTGACTGAAAATTTAATTTCTATTGGTCCTGTGATATCAGTCTTAGCAGATGATGCCTAATGACAACATTCAGGTGTTTTAATAAAAACACAAAGAACAGCTATCTTATTTCATGACTTGTGATTAGTTCTGTACCTCTATATTATAGAGTAAGATTAAATTGTAAGTAAATATATTTCTTGCTAAGTTTTAATATCAAGTGACAATGGGTGCATAAATAAATTCAAGAAATGTTCCCCAACAAAGCAAATAATGTTGCAGTGCCACAGCATACACCTGTTGGTAACGGCCATTATAATGAATATTACAAAATAATAAAAGAAGCCATTTTACCAGACTCAGAAAATAGGAAAATGTTATGTTCAGTTTCCCAGCTGACTTAGGAGAACCACTGTGCTCTAAGGTAGCTTATGTCAGAAGAGAATCTCATAGCAGAAGGAAGAGAAAATCAGGTACAAAGAATTTATTTATTTTTTGTTAGATGAGGAAATAAATATAGAAATCAGAATTGATACTGTGTTAAGCTAGTTTAGGTTTGAAATGAAAGTCAGATAATTCTAAGTTATGATTCCCATAATTAGAAATTGCATTTTCCCCTCTTTGCCATGAGACTGCACATCACCTGCTTGCAGGAACTTTGTAGTGAACAGGTGAGATCTTTCAGTCCAAAACCCACCTGTGACCTCCTAAAACATAAGCTAATGTATTTTACTTGTGAACTGTGCTGGATGCAGAGGAGGCTGAACCGTCCTGTTTCAGTAAGAGCTGGTAAGACTTAATCCAGTTGGAGTATTCACCCCGCAGTAACATTTTGTTCAGATGAGATCTTGAGGGCCCAGACTCTGCTCGTTCTGGGGAAGTCACTGCTGAGAATAAACGTGAAGTGATCTTCCAGAGCAAAGACTGTGAGTGTGCCTGGTGTCGGTGACTGGTGTCTGTTTGTAGAATGGCAAGGTTTTGTGCTCCCTTCCCTTGCTCTGAACCTGTGCCTTGTTCAGCCTCAAGGAAGTGACCTGGAAAAAAATCCCACTGTTAGATATAGGAAATAAGGTTTTTCAGATGCAAAGCACAAAGCAGTAACAAAACCAAAACTGCCAAGTGGTAAATAAACTTACTGAAGAAATCATACAAATCTTGACAAAAATCTTCTGGACACAATGTAAAAAAATAAACAATGAAAATCCCAACAGTTGGTCTGCTTCTTTTGGCTAATTTTGAGCCTTCTCTCATTAGGAACTAACCTTTACAGTAAATTCTACACTAAAAGCTTTAAAATTCTGTTATGCAAGCTAATGCTTTTTTCAGTTCTCATTGCCTATCTTTTGTAAAAATCAGAATAAATTACCTTCATTCTGCATTGAACAAATACACATAAGCATGATCAAGAGTACATTTTATTTATTTTTGCATAAGCTGCATAATTCCCTTGGTTACTTGGGCAATCTAAGCATTTGAAAATGAAAGATATTTCACTCATCAGCCAAAACAGGTGACAGAACCTTTGACACCAATCATCGAGGGGGACGCACAACATAAATTAGGCAGGTCTGTGCCAATAAATTGACAAATTGCTTTTATAAAACTGCTCGGCCCAAATGGTTCACACAAATTAGCAGAAGAGGTCCTTGCGTTGACCTCATCAACATAAGGGAATCCAACACTTGGGATGTCCCTGCGCATGGCAGGGGGGATGGACTAGCTGATGTTTAAATGTCCCTTTCAACCAAAAATATTCTATGATTCTATAACTAAACACTCCTTCTAAAATTGCAGAATTGTATAATAAAAATGTCTATGTTTTAAATATACATATGCCTTTATGGAAGTCGTAGACTGGGCAAAATTCTCCTTGGAGTAAATTGTGTCCCACTCTCACTCCTGCCCTCCTCCAGCCCCCCAATCCAATTCTTGACTTAAAGTATTGATTTAGAATTCAAAATACAATTTTAAAAACAAAAATCTATTGAGAAGGAGAATGAAGAGTTATTTAAATAGCTTTAAACAAAACCACATTTCTGTTCATTCTCAATTTCACAACTAAATGGCCTGTGGCAAATGCTCAGCATAGATAAAAGTTCATAATCCTTTCAACAACAATTTGCCTGCTGTTCAAATCCATTTTATTTTTTGTTTAACTGAAGATATTTTGGAAAGCATCACACAATCATAAGAAACCAATTACCTTGTTTTGTTTACACAACCCATATTTTATGTCACGAGGTGTGAAACTCCTGAAATCCTGAACTGGAAATTCAAGGATGATGTCACACAGAAAAAGAACTTTGAAAAACAAATTAGGGTGCTCAGTGTCATCATCATATTCTTCCAGTTAGCATTGGAGAACAGAAGTATTTAGCACAGAAGTCCAGTCTGGAGCAAGTTTTCAGTCTTCAGTTTGGATCTAATCAGAATAATATTCCAAAGCTGAGATGATCTTGCACTTACTGTACAGCCTGATGGGGCTTTGCACCTACCACAGAAAACAGTTTCAAAAAAGATACTCAAGTGCCTGCAGCAGATAAAGNAAGAATTATGGTATTCTAATGTTCTTGTACTAAAATGTAACATGATAAGTGGCTTTATACTCCAACATAAATAAAACATTAAACAAANTACTCAAGTGCCTGCAGCAGATAAAAGCAAGGAACTTGGTAGTTTGTCACTTGAAAAACAAACCTGTCTGATAGTACAAACCAAAAATGTTTGACTGAAAGAGAATACTATGTCATATCAGAATATACATTAAACACAAACTCCGAGTCAGTACGTTATTAAGAGTTCTACCAAATTCAAATGTTTACAATCCCTCAACTCCTGCGTCTCTTGTTGAATTATGCCCTCAGAGGAATTAAGGATTTCAGTAATCAGCAAGTTTTTAAAATTAAACACCTAGTGTTTAATATCTTAAATAAACCATCTTAAATAAACCAATACCTTAAATAAACCAATCCGAGAACATATAGCGAAAAATCTTTCTTTCAAAAATAACAATAGAGCCAACCAGCAAGATCACCTGAAGGATCCACAAATGCCTTCAAATGCTTGTTTGGAGAGTTTTTGTTGGTTTGTTTGGGGTATTTCGGGCTTTGTTTTTGTTTTCCACCAAGAAAATTAGAAGGACATAGAGAAGCTGTTCCATTCTAGACTTTGGTCTGATCTTTTGATTTGCTTCACAGGTTCACAGGTTATTCTGAGTTGGAAGGGACCCACAGGGTCATCCAATCCAACTCTTCATTATGAAATATGTTAATTACAGCTCCTCTCTCCAGCATTATTTTCCCAGAGGTTTCTGTTTTAGCAGACAATGAGGTCTGTTTCAGGAAACTTGTTAAATGTTTTCCTAACGTTTTATTACAGGAAATTTTTCACCAGATAGGCAGTATATGGCTTCACCATGGACTAATACTTAATGGATCTTTTCTTAATCAGCTTGATCCTTCCCCTTCTCTCTGGACTACTTAACAACCTATGCTCAGATCAAATTTTCTTGAAATAATCTCTCATTCAATGATAATCTGAGAATCAAAGTCAATTTTTCTACTAAAACTTAATAAGGCAAACTGTTTATGACAATTATTCAATACTAAACTGATTTGAATTACAAAGGATTCTGACATTTCCCAACTCAGACATCCAAATGTAGGCAGACTGATCTATGCTTAGGAATCTAAATTAATGGTCTGGCTTTTAAAATATGCTAAGTAATTTTTTTTTATTGCCTAATAAGGCTTAACTAATTAAATCTTCCACAAACTTAGTATTTCTGAAGGATTATGAAAGGCGCAAATGCTTGTTTTTTATTTTTCAAATAGCTCATAAAAAGAATTATGGTATTCTAATGTTCTTGTACTAAAATGTAACATGATAAGTGGCTTTATACTCCAACATAAATAAAACATTAAACAAAACAGTAAAATCATCAATAACATCAATGGAGTCGTCTTCTAAAACCCAAAACATCCAATTCAAATGAATAATGAAAGCTTCAGCACAGTTTTTATGCTTACAGTATTTACTTATAGATCATCTAATTTCCTCCTAAGGCTAATGTGGAAACTGGAAGCTGCTACCATACACAATCAATAATCCTCTTAGAAACTTAGTGTGAGATATAGGAGACACTGCCAAAGGTAGTCAGCCAGAAATTAAATTCATTTGGGTTTTGTTTTTGTTGTTGTTGCTGCTTTAAGGAGAAAGCAACACAAACATTTCCCAGCATCTCTCATTTACCTTACTGACTTTTCCTTGTAGAGGATGATATTCAAACCTTCCAAAGCTTTGTTGGACTGGCAGGACCTTACTAACACAATTTCAATGTGGAGAAAAAGCAACACAATATTCTGAGTTCATGATTTCTGTGAAGTGTTTCTCACAACACAGAGGGCAAGGTCAGCTTATCAATCTTTACTGCTCTTAAACATGCTTTGGGCCCTGAAGAAGATTGAGTCACTTAGTGGGGTAAGAAATTATCTGGTTGCATTGGAAAGTGGAATTCCAACAAAGGATCACACCTGGTGAGAGGTACACATTGTCTTCCTAGGAACAGCAAGAAGGAGAAAGAAGATTCACATATACAAGATATTGCACATTTTAACTAGTATTGGCTGAACTCCACAGTTAATATTTCAGAGGTTCAGTTAAATTATTTTAAATAATTAGATGTTTGGCCTGAAACGGGTTCCTTCACCTGGTGTACAAGAGGTACATCCACACAGTTTGGAATATGTATTTAACATTGTCAGAGAACAGAACCATGTATTTTCCAGTTAGGCCTAGACAGCCACACTTCTAGAAGTGATCCAGCCTGCCACATTAAAATGGTAACATTTTTAGAGAATTGTCTGAATGGTCCATCATATAACAGTTGCATCAGGCACTTCAAGAATTAAAGCATTCAAAAGTCTGAAATTAGAACTGGAAATTTAGCTCTAGTTTCATTACAGGTACATTAATAAAATTGGCTTAGGCATTCAAATAAAAGCAGTTTTCACACGTGAAAAGATGCAAAACCTGAACATAAATATTCAGGCTGAATTTTCAGTCTTTGTTGGCATTACAGCACTGTTGATACCCAATGGAAATACAAAACACATTTCACTGACAAATACGTACTTCCCTGTTACACTGTGGATTAGTTCAGTTCAATAGTACATATTAGAAATTTGTCCTTCCTAATGGTAGAAACAGATTCTCCTTGGTACTGTTAAAAGTTGTCTGCAAAAGCTTAGGATATTCTCTTTGAATTTCACATTTACACAGTATTTGCATAACGTTCTCATCTTGTATTTGTTCTCTGACAGACAAATCTCTTGGGTAAAGTTTTATTAAAGAACCACTTTCTTCTTGAAGTATTTCTGTATTCTTGTCCATTTTGCAGATTTTATGCTAAGTTGTTTAAATAATGTTCTTTACTCCTCTGCGTTCCAAATCACAGCATATGTCGCTGCAGTGTGGAGAGCACTGTGCATCAAATGCTGAACTGTTTGTCTTTCCTCTCCTATCAGCCTGTCTGTCTTCCTTTCCTTCTTATCTCACAAAAGCATTACTGCTGCACAGTTCCAAAAAACCCTCAAAAACTAAAGCGCTACAGAGACTTTGAGATGTGAAGTGAGGCAGAAGTTATCTCATAATCTCAGTTTACAGGGAAGTTTCAATGACAAGTCACAAACTAAATATCTTTCATTTTGTTCTTGGATATGGTCACTGTTGAAAACCCTTCATTAAATTGTTCATTCATCCAGTTTAACTGAAAAGCTTCTCATCTAGTTACTCATGTTATAGGGCATCAATTCTATTGAACCTTGGGACATTTAATACATTATCTCTACAACGTCAAAACCAGCTGGGCAGACTTTAGAAAAGCATAAAAGAAAATGTTAATTAAATTATGCCTTGTCACTAACTTCTTGAAAGAGAATAACCTTTCGTGAAGGTTTTTAATGGAGATTTTGCTGAACCACTTAAGAAAATCATTTCAGAGTGAACACTCACTATTTCTGTGGCAACCTGTCATCTACATGATTACCCAGAGAAGAAGTTTAAACATCTGACAGACAGAAGCTGGTAATCTGTTCCCAAACAAGGGGCTTTTTACTGATGCCTGGCAATGAAGCGTGTTCCTTGATACCTACTTTAACATCTATAAACTTTTCTGTACTGAAAGTAACAATCTGACTCACAAGTAGTTATATCATGTCCAAAGAATTCAGAACAATCCCACAGCAGACTTAAACAGCCACATATCTCCCACCTTACATTAAAATATCCGACCTGTTAATACACTTTGTTGATTCATTTAAAGAAAAAACCCCCTCACATCTTTGTTTTACACCTCAATTATCCTACAGTCACTGAAATTATTATGTTATTAAAATACACATTCTAAGTGCTGACTGGTAGATCCACAGGCACATTTAAGCTTCCTCACCACTGTGCTATACAGAAAAAGTATGACTTGGAGTTCAATTAAGAATCTCTACACTCCCAAAGATGGACAGTGAACAAGAAGGAATACAAGAAGGAAGATCAAAAATCAAGAGACATTTTTATTTGTTCAGAGAAGCAAGCATCTATTATCCATCATTAAACCTGTTCACAGGACAAGAGCATGAGATACCCTGATGTTTCTGGTTATTAGGACAAGACTGAAAGCAATCTTCGTCTCCCGTGGCTCACTTGAGCTACAATTATCCTGGCCAATAGGACTTGAAAAAGGACACCAAGTCTTTCAGAAATCTGAAGCATAGTCTACTAGTCTGGATAATTACACTACTTAAAAATTGCAGATCCAACTACATATAATTATTCAATTTGCTGAACAACAAAAAGATCTGAAACTGAAAAGAAACATTTGACTCCTGCTTTGCTGTTTTCTGTACATTCTACCCAGGAACATAATAATGGATTGTGTGCCTTCAACTTAATGTGTTTTCCCATAGTGACTCTCTGATTTTGATCCTTCACTTTTACCTCTATTTCCACTAGGATCTAGAAGGATCTAAAGTCAGCTTCAAAACGAGATTTTCTTAAATTTCTAATGAACCAGTAAGAGAAATAAAGGTCAAGAGAGTGGAAGAAAAAAAGAAAGATTTCAGACTGCTTTCCAGTGCTGATGAGGTAAAACAACTTACCTGCAAACTTCAGAGCATCTTGTTTCCTAAATACAGCATCCAGATACTGGACAAATCACTCATCCTGGTTTTCTTACAAGAGGTAACAAAACCTCTTCTGATTTTCAATTCAGTAAATTTTTGGCACTAGGTACCTGATGAGAGCTAACTAAGTGTGATATTGTTGTGTTGAATATAAAATCTTAGAGATGAGAGAAATAGTAAGTGAAAAAATTAGAAGAAAGTAGCTTTAATTATGGTATTTTTAACTCTCATGATTTTCTAAATGCAATCTGCTCTATATAGTTGATCTGACTGCAATTTATATAAATGAAACATTTCAACAACATACTGCTTTTTTGATAAAAGCTTGTCCTTAAGAGCATGAAAGCGAGAAAATGAAGTTTTTGGTGATGGTCTGAAGAAAGTTTTGTTGGGTTGCACTCAGTCACTGAGAGGGGTTGTGGTAGGTTTTTTCCCTTACACTGCAATAGAAATTACCTGTCATGGTTAAAAGTATTCTTAGATTAGAAGTATTGCATTTTTTCCCTGCTAAAGAAAGATAATTCTCACTTATATCAATAAAAATTTCCCTCCATAAATTATAGGCAGCCTCGAGCCAACTCCATGTGCCATAAATACCAAATGAGAGCATAACTGTCAGCTGCTACATGTCTTCATGTCTTAATCTATGGTAACTTGCCTTCTGGTTGTGTAGTCCAACAAGTGATTTAAAATCAATTTTGTAAGGCTGTAATAGTGGGTTTGTACATGGCAGGCCTTCAGCTCTGTATGGTAACCTGAATTTAGAAGCAATTGCTACTCTCTTGTCAAGCAAACCCGAGTAATTTTGAAAGTCAGGGTTTATGGGCATTATTCTGACTGTGTTTAGGGAGCTGAATTAAATATTTTTAAGGATTTGCTGTTTACTTAGCATATAGCTTTTTACTAAATCCAATTGCAGGGCCATGCCATGTTTGCCTGCCCTTCAGAACTAGAGACTGGAAATGCCACTCTGCTAGAAAAGTTTTTAGCAGTTAAACTAAAAGTTAAACTAAAAGTGCAGGAGAAGATTAAGCAAACATGCCTTTGGGGACCATGTCAGTGAAATATTTTTCTTTATCAATACAACACTATTAATGGCAAACCAACCCAACCTCATTCCCTTGATCAACTCCTCCC
>WEKX01007059.1:27530-41747 GCA_013390025.1 Pitta sordida
CAGTATCTTTAGATACAGTTTAGTCATTACAAGACCCCTTTTCCATCCTTGTTGGCAGCAGGACAGTCAGTATGATCAATTTTCTTTGCTTTACACAAAGAACAGCTGCCTTCTCATGAACCAGGCACAGGTTTTTTCCCCTTTTAGAAAAAAATATTCCTGCCTCAAGTTTTTTGGTGTTCGTGTACCCTCCACAGTGAGGGGGTCAGAAGCCATGGCACAAAGCTACACTGGAAAAATTAATTCCCTACTGTGGATACTTACAAATTGAAGTGTACAATTAAATCACATCATACCTAAAAAATGTATTTTCATAGCAGTAAGAGAACAAAACATGCTGGCAACAATTCTAATACCAACCCCATTGCCTCAGTCTTCACTATACCTTGGATCTCTGCTGTTTTCATTCTCTACTTTTATTCCCTTACCTGTGTTTCAAAAATACAGCATAATTAGAGGTTCTGCTTTGTGCTCCATTTCATTTCTGCAAATATGACAGTTATTGTCACCTTCTGTGGAGCAAACTTGATCACCTTCTCACGGATTCTCCAAATTTTTGAGAATTACTGGAAAAGATTGGACTGGTTAATTAATGCCTTTTAGCATTATTGTCTGACATTTCCTTGTCATAATTCTGAAATCTTGTACATTTACAACCATTTTGTGCTTTTTTGCTCCTAGTTCATTAACTGATGCCTTCAACTGCTTTCTCATTCCAGCCTATTTTATCTGTGCATTTGATATCTGCATGTGAGCAGTGACAAACAAAGCATTACAACTACATACACAGAATACTGTACCACAGTGTTTCTTACTGATGAAACATTGAACTTCAAATGGCAGAACCATGAAAGAGAAAGATGCCTCAAATCAGTTTTCAGTACTCTCTATGTGAACTGGAAATTCTAAAAATAATTTCAACCCCTAATGTAGATAGTGACTATGTAAGGGCACATCAAGGTTGTATCTATGAATTTTTTAAAGTGGTTGTATTTTTTAGCAAATACCTTGAATTTAATCCGTTATATATCCTTTCATTTTTAGGAGGCTCTTACTTTATATAGTTGTGCCATTTATTTTATCTACAACATTTGGCACGATCTCTCCTTTTCTATTGTTATCAACTCCACAGAAATTATTCTTAGTTTATTCTAATTTGTCAGTTTATTTCTTTGCAAGGCAAAGAAAATGTTGACCCTGTATGATTATAATTTACAGAGGAGGAGAAAATGGAGGTAGCGAGAGTGAATCATCACGTCTGATGTTCTTTCATTTAATAACAGAAAACCTTCCAAAGTGTAATTGGGCAATCCTTAGACAGATTGATCAGTGATCCTTCAGTGTGTCTAATTAAATGTTTATTGAGCCCATCAATAAGAATTTGGATGCGCAAAACTTGAAAAGAAGAACACGTTGAGGTATCTGTTGAAAATAACATCAGTAATCTTTTCTTGCTTTCCTTCAGGAGATAGATGACCTACTGAAATAAATGCAGGGATTTCATCAAGATTGGGCAGAAATTTAATCTTCTACTGGGTTTCCCTGAAATTTTTTTATGTGTGCAGGAAAAAGGGAGGCACTGTGTGCAGGGTAAGCAGACTGGTTGCTGCTGACAACAGCACACTACAGCTGCTGTTGGCAGGAACCAGGATCCAGGAATTCAGCTATTCAGCTGTACTGGAATGGCTGATGGCTGCTATGTAAGATCTTGAAGAACTTTTCATATTTGAGTTGACAAAGATGTTCCACTTTCACTTCTGTCTGGAACCAAGTGTAACGGTAACAAAATTAACATAGCAGCCCTAATTCCAGCTTCAAAGGAGGAATTTCTATGGGATCTTGGAAGCAAAGTGATGTTTGTTCTTCTGTTTTGGTGCTCAGAAAGTTCTACGTAGCTCAGAACTGCAGGTATGAAATAGGAGAGTAGGAACAATCTCAGGTTGAAATAACTAACTTACCTGTAAATTGTATGAAATAGCTTCAATCACTAAATCCTTTAATTGAAAGAATCTGAACTGTGTTACTATTTGAATCAGTAGTTAAGATTACTCACAATTATTTTGAAAGTATTTTGGACATGTCTATAGTTGAATTTTTCTGCTTTGCAAAGCAGAAAATGGTTACTACTTTAGCAGGACCCTTTCATTTAACAAAAGAACAAACTTGTCTTCATTAATGGTGTGGGTAAACAAAGAGTAAGGAGCAGTAAGTGGTGGAGGAAGGAGGGTTGGCTGTTCTCCACATTAGCACTAAAACATTTGCTTATTTGTAAATTGGGAGTGCCCTAGAGCTGCACATACAGCTGAAGGTTTTCCTCAGCTCTGGAGTTTACCTCTGCCAGGCTCTTTGTCAGTGTAGGTTTCCCACGGTCTCAGAGCAAACACTTTCTGGAGAGAGAGCCCAGACTGCACACTAAAGCCCCAGCTTTGAGGAAGTACATTCCACTGGTACGTGAATGTGAAGGAAATGGCAAATGGAAGAAATTGTTCCCTGTGATTTTGTTCTTCACTATACCAAGAACATATTTTTAATGATAGCAAGAGTTATTATTCAAAGTGAACCGTTTGCCATAGTGTTTCATAAATACTTTCCACACCTGAAATGTGTTTCAGTCAAACAAAAGTTGTAATAAGGTAAGTGCCATATTGAACTTCTCTACTGGACTTTGCTACAACTTTTTAAGGCTGAAAAGTTCAGCAAGGTAGGGAACTGAGATTACATAATTCTGATCTAAGAGAGTCTTGTAAAAACACTGGGGAAGGTACTTCAGGGAGCAATTTAGTAGTCAGCATGTAGCAGAGATGAGAATAATTATCAAACAGCTGTACATTTTGCAGACTTCTGCTGTGATCCAGTTAACATGCTGGTGGCACAGAATGTCAGATAAGATCAGGCATCCATTACAGCACAAGGCTGACAGTACTTTAAATCCAAGAATCACTATGCAACATATAACATCAGAGTCAACTTCTCACCTTTTTAAGATGGCTGCAGAAATGAAGTCCATCAGTAGGGTGTGGCTGTGTGATCCAGTTGCTATCAGGGAAACCTGTTACATTTAAGAATTATCCAAGAAAGCATCTGAAAGGGGGCAAAAATCATTAATTCTTACCCACTGAAAAAAAGAAGCAGTAAATCTAACTTCTGCATGACTAGTCTAAAATAAGCTACATAGGGATGAAGACAACCCAAAGGGAGGTTTTGGTAACAGAGTATAAATATAGCATACTGCTCAGTTTAATTTGGTTCCCCAGCTTGGTGTCAGACTGCTTGAAGCTGCAGGACAGCTGCTACACACCTCTTAGATGAGGGCAATGGTCAGACACAGGTTTCCAAAGCATCAATAGCAGGGGCATTCATGGAACCCGAACATACAGGACCCTCTGTGCAAGCCTTCAGCACCTTTCAACACCACCTAATTCAGGGTGAGATGGGTTAGTGCTCGAACTCCTAAATTTACTTATTAACCATGACTTTTTTTTTTTTTAGCAACACTTGAAAGATTCTTCTATTGTGGTCATTTGTGAAAATGCAAATTAACTTCTAATTTAAAACTACACCAAATAATGACTTTTTATTTTGATGAGTAAGTAAACAGAACACCTTGGGAAATACAGCTCATTTGTAAGTTAACTAGTAACACATCCCGCTTCACAAAATGCTTCATAATTACCTGAACAGCCCTATATAAACATCAGCATTAGGGATACCTTGCTAGAAGCTAACTGCAATTGGATTTCAGTATTTTTTGCTATATTTTCTGCAGTGCTTTGCTAACTGTTTAGGTGACGACATGTATCGTCTTTCTTCTGAATCTCGATGGGAGGGAGGAGGCAGCACACCTCTCAGGACCTTCTCAAAGATGATACAATAACTATTAATATTACTTTTTTTTTGTCCCCTCAAAAATAAAGAAAAAAGGACAGAGTCAAACATTCTGGAAATGCTCCCATGTTACTACATCTATCATATATCAAATCAGAAAAAGAGACAGAAATACGCACAATTGCTGGCAGCAGTAAGGCCAGCAAGTATGTATTTAAAAATAGGGACTCATGGGACTGATGGGATTCGCATCAGTTCCCACGTTCTTACAGATTCTCCAGTGTGGATAGAAACAGCAGTTCTCAGATTCATTGACTTGGCAGCTTTTTCTTTTTTTTTCCTGGTTTTTTTTCTTAATAACGGTTGAGGCTCAGGTATGTAACAGAGTTCAAAAATAGCATGCATTTCAGAAATAGCATGCATTCAATTTGCCACATGTAGGCTGCAGAGAACAGATGTTGTGCTTTACTGTAACACAAAGCTTTTTCTCCCTCCCCAGAAACGAACCCAAAAAGGGCAGTCAAACACTTTGGGGAGTCTCCTCACAAAGCGCAGCGCCGCACTCACAACACGCCGGTGCGGGGCAGCCGCGGCCCCGCGNCCATGGCCCCGGCGTTCTGATCGCCCGGCACGCCCCGGCGTGGATGCAGCAGTTCCAGGCGCCCCTGGCTCCGCGGGGGAAGGCGGCAGGTAAAGCCTTTCCCTCCCCGCCCATCCGCATTGCATCCCCGGGCGCCCTGTGCTCGGAGCCGCCGGCTCGAGGGGCTTGTCCTGCGCCCGGAGCCGCGAGTTGTGCGGCCGGGAACGAGCCCCGCGAGGCGGGCGCGGGGAACAAAGCGGAGCGGTGCAGATGCTTCTTGGGGACTTTCGTTATTTTAATTTCCGGGGAGTGGGGAAGGGAAGAGCGGGATGGCTCGTTAACTGCAAATATTTGTGCTTAGTTAAATGCAGGGAAAAAAACCCAAAATGTATTAATTTGCTCATGGAATTGTGTTCCTATTCTCACGGTTCAGCAGTGGAAAAGATGTGTTTGTCATACAGGTAAGGTAGTGCTATAGTCAAGACTGCAAAATGGTTTCCTTGAGTACCCTCCTTAACTGTAATGCTTGTGTAGATTTTGCACGGCAATTATTTCTTACTTATTTCTGTGTGGATTGTCATCCCCACTGAAGAGGCAGGGCAAGCTGCAGAAGGTTAGACAGACTAGCAGACACAGTATTTCTGTGAAGAGGTGTCAGAAAAAGGGAGGGGAAAAAAAATCCACTGTATTTAAAGCCGAATGACAAGTTGCATCCTAACTGAAGTAATTTAGAGCCAAGCATTGTGCTGCTATGCCTGATACTTCAGGCTTCTTCTCAGTGCTGGGTGATAATAGGGAACTGAGCAAGCCTGTTAAACGTGCACAACCAAGCAGCAAGTGTCCTCAGCTGCTTGTACTGCAGCAGCCACTGTGGTAGTTACAGGACCAGCGAGTATTCCTTAGCTATCAGAAGACTGTATGTTTTCCCCTAGGCTGAGTAGGATGCAGCTGACCCTTTTTGTGATGTTGGAAATACAGGTTAACTTGAAATCTCTCCGTGTGGCATGGGAAAGGGAGGATGGCAAAACAGAAACTCAGCACTTTTCTCGGGCGTAGATAGTGAGAAAAGTTTAACCTGGGAGATGGCGTGCAGCCAGACCAGGAACTGCACAGTTTCTGTGCTGGTTTTGAAAAGAAAACGAAGAACCAAACTAAGATTACAAACTTGCTTCCCTTAGAAAGCCAAATGCAGTCTAATTAGTATCCTCCTAGCTCTCTGCCTTAACGTACTCTGCCCTGGATCTAAAATTTCTTTGTGTCTGAGGCATCCCCTGCACCCCATGTTACTAAATGACGTATGAAACCAGAAAAAGAGCCAGAAAGACAATTTCTGGGAGCAGTAAAGCAAGGGTTTAAAGCATCAGTCCCCATATTATTAAGGATTCTCCAGTCCAGAGAGAAACACAGTACTTCTCATGTTCATTGACTTAGCTTTTTTCCCCTAATGATTGAGGTTCAGGTATGTAATTAATTTCCAAGATAGCATGCATTCAACTTGTCTTATGTAGGTGCAGATTAACAGATTTTGTGCTTTACTGTAACAAAAAGAAGTTGAACAGATTGGGGAGTATCTGAGAGCACTCCTTCCAATAGGCACCGTGGACATGCAGGGGCACAACGTCTGGCCCTTCACAGTAGTCTTAGGAATCATTCGAGTTAACCATTATAATAGTGCATTACTGTAAAATTAAAAATCAATTTGTGCACAGGACCAGATGCTAGGCAAGCATCCCCCGTCACCAGCTGAATTAAAAGCTTTCCTGCCACAGCTCCTCCCTACCTCTGCCTTTTAGTCTGAGCACCACGGAAGCCTCAAGCACGTGACCAGCTATGTGTGATTTAAGCGATGCTATTGAATTTTTTCCACAGGGAACAATTACTGTAGAGTGACAAGTCAACCATTTTGATCTGAACAGATCTAGCTCTGTTTGCTGATGGTAACCACTGCCTAACCCACTCTGAATATCTCCCTGTAGCAGTTTGCTTCTAATTTAAAAGGACACTTAAACCTTAAAATAAATTCTCATTTTGGAGTAGGAATAAGAGGCTTAATAGCAGGTCACTGTAGACATTTCAGCTGCATATTTTCAGTTGCTGCTGCCTGCAACAGCCCTCAAGAAGGCACTAAAATATCAGAGAAGCTAAGAAGCCTGCTCTGACCACACCCCTCTAGTGCCATAATTCATAAACCGAAGCTCTGTGCTCGCTGCCACATTCAGATTTGTACCTGGTCAGTGTGGACAAAGACAAAGCTGGTTTGTACTACTGAAGCTGGGGCAGAATGCTTTTAATAGAGCCAACGATCTGCTCTTCCCAAAATGTATTTAAAGGGACACTTGTGTTCCCAGACATTGTTTATGCTAAGGACTACTGCAAATAGAACATTTATGCTAATTAGCTGCATGTCAGCTTGGGCAATAAACAATCAGTAATTTTCTGATGTAGGATCCACTGCAACTTTCCCAGTTATCATGCATTCAGCACAAGACATTAAATCTCAAGTTGCAGTTTCTTTGTGGAAATGTTTATTTTAACTTCTACAGTAGACTGCTGAAGTCATGGAAATGTTTCCATTACACTTAGTAAAAGTCTATATTTTTCAAAAAGGCTTGCACAAAAACCTGACCTGGATATATTTTTAACATTAGAGCCACTGTTAAGATCACACTATATAGAGTAAAAAAAGGATTAAAAAAAAAATCCTTACAAGCACAATCTGTACAAAAATGCCACAATTAAAAATCAACATGTGCTATTGAAAAGCAGAGACTTTTAATGCTGTCTATGAGAGAGAATGACAAGACACATACCTTTGTTAAGGAGAACCAAAGTACCCTGTACTACCAAAATATCTTTTAAAATTTTCTTTTGTACCCTGGATTGTGGCTGAGATGGCCTAATTCTAAAAAGAGAAAAAACAACTTTATGTATTGTAGAGTGCCAGTTTTCTCTTTGAATTCTAGCAATGTTTGGCATTAAACATAACTAGATTTTACTTATACCCATAAATGCCTATAAACTGTCATATGACACTCCCAACTCTACTCTTCAGAGAAGACATTTAAATACACAATGCAATAAGCAATGCTTCCTCTTACAAGAGTGGGCCTGCTAACTAGAGTCTAATGGAGCAAGCCCAGTTACTTCTTTCAAGTAGCAAGTAATATTTTCAGTAATTTTTGAAGGTACAGCCTCTAACTTAGGAATATTTCACCATAGTGTTTACGCATTTGTAGTAAGTTCTCCACAACACTCAGGAGTAAACAGAAAACTGTAACCACACTCCAGGCATTATTGCTATAATCATGTACTTTTACGTCTCACTGGTCGAAGTCACCCTAAAATTTAGGGAAATGCTATACTATGGCTGAATTGTGACATTGTTGTAAAAAGGGACAGTCCATAATTTGAGCTGGCAACACAATGCTGACAAAGATTTGTACAGAAATATTCACTTCCATTTTATTTTTTCTTGAACAACTTGTTTGTGAGAAACATGTAGTCTGGGGCAGAATCTATGGAGAATTGCAATGAATACAAGATTATCCTGCTTTATCGAGTTCTACTCAGCTTTGTTTCTGGTGCTTGGGATGGGGACAAGAAAAGGAAAATGATGGGACTCAGAGCAAGCCCTGCACATGAGGTTCTATTGATCCACCAGATTTTGGTGATTCCTGATTTAAGCAGGCACATCCTGCCCTTTGATGGGTTATTGTCAGAGTTGCTCACCTTTTTCTCTAAGAGCAGGAGAATGCTGCCACACCTGAATGAAAAGCAGCTTGATGACTACAGAAGTCTCAGTAAAGGTGAGGGAGACTGAGAAATCTCTTAGTCTTGAATCTTGTGCTACAAGTCTGTAGTTTAACAAGTACATGTAAAGAACAGGAAGAAAGGACTCTCTGTGTGAGCTGACCCCAGTGTCCCCATGGGAGTGGGTTCCTGGGCAGCTCTGGCTGCTCTCCTGGCTGGAGATGGTTATTCACTGCTGGCCTACCAGGCTTCAGGTAGATGCTGCTTTGCAGTTCACATTCTGCACTCACTTGCCATTCTGCAGAGCACAGATGATGTACCTGGACTAGCACCTCTTTGCAAGAACTGCACAAAACAACTTACTCCATTCTTCCTCAGATTTCTATTTTGTTTGGGGTTTTTTTAGACTCATCTGAGACTGCCATCAAACAGTTACACTTGGGTTTTTTTAAACCTCTTGCTGCTAGTCCTCAAAAATGCAACTTGACAAAAGTTACCAGTACAGACATCTCAGATATTCCATATGAAGAACACAGGACCAAATTATTTAAAATTTCTGAAACAAACAGAATTTCTAGTAACTTCCATTTAAAACGGTCACAGAGCCTTCTTTAGTCTTAGAAATTCTAAAAGAAGAGTGATGTATGCAAAACCAATATACCACTCCCAAGAAGTCTGATTTCTGCCTGTCCTCGTAGCTTTTGTGCCTGCACGAAAGAACTGCTCTTGTTACGTTTGCAGTAGGGAGTCACTCTGGTGACATGGTTTGGTATCTTTGCTTTTGGAAGTGCATGAAAATTTTAGCATCCAAATACAGAGCAGAAAACATTAAAGTGGCATCCTAAAAATAGGGGAAATGACTCTTTAAGATACCTCTTGTTAATACTCACACAGCAACTGTTGAAACTTTCACCTTGGGAAGTAGAATGTGACCTATGACAGCTCAACGACAGAATTAGAACAGGGTTTAACAATTTGGTTCAGTTTTGAGATAATTTTAAATGCATATTCTTCAAATAATGAAGAGAATGCTTACACCAGAAACATGTTACCAGAGAGAGGTTACAATCAAACAATGTAAGCTGAGAAATTCTGATTTAAATATGAAGTATATCAAGGTTCAGACTTTTATGATGGCCTCATGGGAAAAACACCACAAGATGCACCAGGAATTCAGTGCAAACTGCAGAGCATGTCCTGGGCGCTCTTCTGGGGAGTTGACTGCTGTTTCAAAGAATACACTTGAGGAAAAGCTTTAACATGAGTTTACTGTACAATTACACCTCCCACCCTCACTCCCTTGTCTTCTAAAAGGCATCAACTTGAACAGGATTCTGTAACTGTTACATAATTTCAAAGTTTAACCACACACAGCTCTTTAAAGCTGAAAACTGAGATAATAAATTCAAGACAAGTACTTTTTCTGAGGTACTTAAGATTTCTGTCAACTATCGTTAGTCAAGTACAATCTATTCCAGTATTAACAATAGCAAAAATAACCTCCAAAGTGACAAGCCATATCTGTCACTCGAGAGTACACAAGCTTTTCATATATTTTAAAATTAACTCGTGTAAGAGAGAGAATCACTGGATTCCATCTGTGCCTCTTAACTATTTCTAAATGAGTTAACACTGATTAACAGTTTTGCTCCAACACAGGTTTTGGTGGCGTTTTAGTTCTTTTCCACCTATACTGTGCTTCAAGCACAGTAGAAACTATTCAAAGCAGGATGTCTTGCATTAATCTCCTCTCTGCCAATGGAAGAGTTTAGTAGTCACTTTATTCCCTTCATGTACTCAAAACATTGATAGAGCCATATCAGAAAGAGGGGGAGAAATCCATAGATTCCTTCAGGGTAACGCCAAAGAGGCTAGCAGAAAAATTCATGGTCACTTGCTTCAGGAAGCTGTGCAACTTTGTTTTCTTTCTTTACTAAGCAGTTACCGGTGTGAGAAAAAGTAGAGTTTAACTTTTTCTGGGAAGAGATAATATTATTTATGAAAAATAAGCAGTTATTTCTTGAGGGGCTGCAGTTTTCTAGAGAGGTGCTCCACCACTCCCATATTGCTAAGCAGAACTGTCTGTCATTGATACTGAAAACAATGAGAAATTCTGTCTCAGGGAAAAATGCCAAGTGAAGTTCTATCAGAATAGTGAGTGTGCCCCAAAACACTTCAGATAGCACAGACTGGAGAAAAACCACTCAGTTCCTGACTCCTTCATCACAGTTACTTCTGTGAAATCATTTCTGTTATACAGATGAGAGAGCAGAGTTTAATAGCTTTTTCTAGAGAAGTCCTTCATCCAGCTCAAAGTTGAACCCCACTGAAGACCCTTCCAGCAAAAGGGAAAGTCTAGAAAACACAACACAGAGAGGAATCTCCTATCCAAAGAACCGAAGGACTGCCAGAGACAATTGAAGAACGATAAGAATCTCGTTAATTTTACTGTTTCTTTGTGGACTGAGATACATTAACAGATGTAATCAGAGGACAGAGAGAAGTTTGTGTTCTTTTGTCCCCATGAGTGAGAGAAAAGGATAAAATCAATGTTTGAAGCCCTTAGTGTATCTTTGAGAGAGGAAGAGAGGGAAGAAGAGACGCTGCCAATCAGTGCCCATAATTAATTCCTGAGTATGTGGATACACACCCTGCTGACACACACACTGCAGATGGGGATCCCTGTAATTGCAGAGGATGCACATCCCATCCCTTTCTCATGGTAGAGCTCTACAGAGCTTTAAGTTGCTGTTACCCTTCAAACACAGCAAGACAGTGCAAAAGTAAAGATGACTCTATAGTCTAAAAACAGCCCTTCATTGTTTCTAGTCCTGGGGAAAATTTTTTTACTCCCACACCAAAGGTGGAAAAATTACCAAAAAAAGCTTGTCCTGTTAGAGTGCAATTATGTAAATTACTGTAGTTACTGCCAGGGTATCAACTGTATGATAAGCATTCCTTTGGAAGAATAAAGTACAGTGGAAATGAAGTACAAGAAGCTGGCTACCACAGACTGATAATCCCAATTCCAACAGTATGTTCCGGTAAATAGATGGGCATGGACAGTCTGCACAAATTACAGCAAATATGAAGAGTTTGTCTCTGCCAGCTGATATGATGCCTGATTTCATTATTTCACAATGGTAAGGCTGGTAAAGCTTATACGTTAACCTTGCAGGTTTTGCAAACTAAACCTTACCCAGAAAGAAAAAGCTAAGCCTAGTCCTACAAGAAAGAAAAACAAATCCCCTGTAGATTTCATACAGGTCTATCATTCTCCTCATGTCTTAATGCTTTTGACTATTATTTTTCTCATTATTTTCTCTCATACAAATAAGTTTCAAGTGTCACATCAAAGAGTAGAAGAAGGATTTTTAGCTTGTTTAGTTATTGCAAATAACTACTTCCATTACCCCCATTTACTCTTTCACCTGGTGGTCTGCCAATTCCTCAGCTCTTCCCAAGGGTTCCATCACACAGCCACAAAGAAAGCCTTCCTCTAGGCAATCTCAGTTTCCAATGTAGATATTTCTTTCCCATAACATCTAGGAAAGTCCTGACAGATGGAAGAACCAGTAAACAGCCCTGGAATGGCTGCATATTAACTCTGTGTCAAGCAGAGATTACAGCTCTAATTTCATAATCTGCCTCTGAAGAGCTACTGGTGACAACACCACAAGGCCCAGTTCCAGATTTCTTCAGTCAGAACTTGCCTATGAAGAGTCTTTATGTCTTTGCCAGAACACAATTTGTATCATATCAGCCATTTTTACAGAATATGAAAAATCACTTAATCTAACTCCTTATTGAAGTAAATGGAACAGGATGTCTTGTTTTAAACAGTTTGGAAAGATTAATAACCTCTACGTGGTGATGTTCCTATTACTTTAGGATGTTGCAATGGGCTTGTCTTGCCAGCTGGAAGTGTGACTTACTGAGATAGTTTGGATAAAATATAAATCCATTTAATTAGAATACATTGTAATAACTATGATGAAGCTAAAGCCTCTGTATTTTCCATGATGGGAAGATTTTATTAGCCTAATGCAAAAATTAAGTTTTCTTCATTTCACACTTTCTTAACTACATTGGTACAAATTTTAACTGGTTTGTGAGCAGGAATTCTCTTTGGTAACTGAGATTGTTTAAAGCACAAAATTTTGAAATCTTGCGAGGTCTAAAAATTTTTATTTTTCAGAGGGAATTAATAGAGTTTCCTTTTAGTTAATAGTATTCTATGTAGCAGATAGCTCCTTCTAGCCTAGCATGTAAGTAGATTTTGTCTGCTCTTAAAATATCCTTCCAATCACATTCTGGTGAATAGTTTACATGTTATTTCCAGCACAGTAAATTAACATAGACAATGTGTTCCCTAACAAGGATGGCATTACTTAATATTAATGAGAAAATGCTTAGTTTGAACTCAGACTACAGAGTATATCCTAGTAAGTAGCAGGGAAGATATGTTGTAGCTCATCACTTTCTACCTCCAGCTTTCTTGGATTTGACTACTTGCATGAGATATCTGCAGCTTTACTTACTGAGAGAAAAAGTATATTAGTTATCAGTTCACAGCTGCAGGCTCCTGGACATTTTCAAATTTGTTTGCCTCTCATGCTTATACTTAATCATGTGTCATGACCACACCTGAACACCTCCTCACTTAAGAGGGTTTTGGATACAACTTCTGCTGTATCAAAAACCAGCACTACACCACCTTCCTATTGGAAGTCATGTCTTGTGATTAGGGAGTTGACTTGTCTGAGAGAAAGACAGAAAAAATTAATTTACACTCTCACTCTCTTCCATGCTGCTTTCTTACTTGACTGTTTTCACTTTTGGCGCACAAAAACTGCATAAAAAATACCGAAAAGACACCATAACTTTTAGTAAGACTTTTCTGTACCACTGGAGTACTGGTATAAATTCTGTTCCTAATACAGTAATACAGTTTTAGCTTTCTAGGCCAGGGCAGATTAATCTATTCTGAGCACACTTCTATCAGCACAAGAGCAGCACAATGGAGAAGACCTGCTGCAGTGGCAACAGCTTAGCTCGAAACAAACCCTTGTGGGATGGACACTCCCTCACCAGAGGCATTACGTGACAGATCTAAATATATCCTGGAGGTCATAAGGACAGTGGGGAAATGAAATCCAGCTTACTAATTATTAGCTACTGCTGTAAGCATACTCAAGTGTTCTTTATCATTAAGAAACAACAAGTATGGAAGATATCTACAAGATGACAAACAGTGACGTCCAACATGCAAATCAGCATCCCAGGAGTTTTAATCTTCTGGGGCCTTCTTCATAAGGACAGCTGCCAGCAGCAGATGCTTGGCTGACTAATTGGCACTAGCAATAAACAATATTTGAATTTGTCCAGGAAAGGAGCAGAGGGTCTGTATATTATGCATACACATAAAAAAAAAATCTGCTACGACTCTATTGAAATTATTGTCTGTGTAATTCATTTCTACAACTGAAAACTGCACTAAACTCAAGTAGAGGTTTACAAAGCTCTCAACACTACCTAACTGAATCTTAGCTATTGGAAGATTATAAAGCAGGTATAAAGTACAAAAATAAAACAAACTGCTACTATAATAAGGAATACTATACTCTCGGGGCTCCATAAAGCAATTTTGCATCCAGGCCTGACTGGCTTACAAGCAAATAGAACTTTTCATCAAAAAGATTGCTGGATTGTTTGGCAACACACCAGCCCCTGAGCTATCCCATCTGTAACAGTGGTACGGCCACAAAGAAGTTATTATCTCATTTACTGACAAAAGGTATCAATCTTACGCTTCTCAGGAGCCATTACCTGACTTATGTAATATCTGAAAGTACTTAGAGGCTTCTTTCAGTGCTTGTAGAGTTACTGTGGAACAACAAACAGAACTGGATTAGATCCTCCTTGCATTCAGACATGCACTTGTGAGGTAGATTTCAGGGGTAAACAAGGTTGTCAAATCAAAGAAAATGACTAAAAATTTGAGGAAAAGAAGTTAAGTGATAGACAAACAATTGCCAAAGGGCCCTGGAAAGGGGGGGGGG
>WEKX01007059.1:46196-65816 GCA_013390025.1 Pitta sordida
ACTCGATGATCCTTGTGGGTCCCTTCCAACTCAGAATATTCTGTGATTTCTTTCTGTTGAATTTTCTGGGAGATGAATGCATGGGAAGCACATGGACCTGCCATCAACCCGCTGAAGTGGGTGAACCTGTGAGTTGGACAAGTGCTCTGGATCCTCGAGGGCAGCCTGGAGTGACTCTTCTGGGAGCCTTAACCAGACTTTTATGAGACTGTAGGATCTTGGGATCAAATTGATTAACTATTCTCTCTTGTGTTTGCTCAAGGGACAGGAAAGAAACATTAAATTACACCCACTTGAAGTCACTTGCTAATGAATAATGTAATTGTACACTAGAGTATTAGAAGTGTTATACATTGAGTCCCTGATGTTTTTGTTTTCTCATAAGAATCATCTATGTTTAGATAAACTAGAATTAACAGTGGCTCTTTGAGAAGTCTGTATTTGTAACTGCAGTAAGGTTTGTTTGTGTTAAGAAAATAACGTGTTTAAATTACCAGGGCAGGTGGTAGAAGTAAAAAGCCAAACACTTTAATGTTAGATGTCATGCACGTGTTTTAAAGGCAAGAGGTCCTTAACAGGTTCTTGGAGACTTCTCCATATAGCTCTGACAATGGCAAAAATAAGGGATGATTCTGCTCTTCCTATGCAGCAGTTCAGGGAACTAATGGAAACTGACTTTCTAGAGCAATAACTGTATGACTTGGCTGAAAATGTCATTTCAGTTTTACATTTTGCACATAGAAGTGTAAACAAGTACTGTACTGCTAAATTCATATATCCTCAAAGAAACTCCAGTAACAGAACAACTTTTATTCATGTCTTTAGTACAAAAAATTGTGCTGAAGGCAGAATTTTGGCCTTATTATTTTGTATTTTATATTAAAGTTCAAAGTGGTGACAGCTTCAAAATGTTTTCTTCAATCTCATTTTGCACAAGTTTCTTTTAGGAAATGATTCCTAAAGTGTGTGAAGTTATGTGATACCATCCTAGGCCACTTAAATAGCAAATGGTTATANCCTGAAAAATCTGGCCATAATATATTGTTATAAATAGAGTGCCTTAAATGCAGGGGGGTGGGGAGTTGCAGGAAGCACAAGTTTGAGAACTGAACAGTTTTTCAGGCACAGGGAGGTGTCATGAGGTCTCATAAAAATTGTTCTCAAATTTTGATACCACTGTAAGAAGAAATAGTTCCGACAAAAAGGAGGTGTACAACAATATTTAAAATAAGCAACTAAATAAATGAAAAAAAAAAAGTTTCTACATTGACTTTCTGTTAGCCGAGTTCCTTTCTGTTATTACCTTTCCAGGCCATTACTACCACCAGTCACTGAGAACAAGAGGAGAACTGCATCCTTCTTTTGTGTGATGGTGTTTCTATATTTAGCATTACTATACAGACATCCACTTCAGTACATGATGTTTTCATTAAGCATGTGCTGTATAATAAGTGTTTAAGCCGTATTGTCCAAGAAAAAGACCTCATTGCTGAAGCTCTCCTGAAATTCTCTAGGCACTGATGAGTCTTTTACCACTGGTGCTCAAGAAAGGTGGCTATGGCAGGACAAGTAGAATATTAAAAAAAAACATGTCACATTTCTTACAGAATAAGATTATCTTCCTGGTATTTGGAAAATTAGATTACTTTCCAAGATGCAGGAAGATTTTTAATACACAAGCCAGGCAAACGAAACAAATAAACAGTATGGGATGGCTCCAGAACATTATGGATCACACATTTAGTCACAAGGCCAACATAATTAAGAAATGTCCATTTCAGGCTTTTGGGTACACAAAATAGATGTAAACAAACCAGTAATTTCATAACGAATATAAAACTCAACATCAGAATGACAAAAATAAGTCCATGTAACTGACAAAAATAATATGTTTACAGTTCAGAGAAAAAAGAGCATCAGCAAGACAACCTAAATGTACAACACATTAAGTTCTTTCGGGGAGGTAGCACAAGTCTTGGATGAAACCATTCTCTGAAAACTCCAGAGAACCAGTCCATCAACTGGAAGCCTTTTCCATTAGGTGCAAACGGGCTCACAGAGTGATAAATCTCAAACCCATTCCCTCAGGCCCTGATAACCACATCAGAAAATATAACACAGTTTCATGGTATTTACCTTCTTTATGAGGATCAAGTTTCCCTTCCCTAGCTTTTTGTTGCATCCCAGTTCTGTCAGAAGGCAACAGCAATGTGAAGAAACAGTGCGAGGGCAGGAAAGTCACTGCTGTGACAAGGAGATGCCAGGTACCAAAAATGCAACAGGTAACACGACATTCCGGGGAGGAAAACCAGCTCCCCCTGGCAGGGCACCTCCTGCCACACCTGTGCTCAATCCCGATCCCAGCCTTTGGTCAATCCTCACTTCAGGAGCTGGTAGAAGTGGGCAAGAAGCTAGCAAGCCAGCCGGACAATTGGGTACCAATAAAGATGGCAGTAGCTTATTAACCATCATCAATCACTTAAGGCATTTTTTTCCCTGATTTAAAAACCCTGTTGTTAAAAGTTTGTTGCATAGCATTGGAAAGGCATGGGTCAGGTAAAGCCAAGGCACTGACACTTTACTTCTCAAGGCAGCACAAGATACCCCCAAACAAACCCAACACGGAGGAGACCAGCCCACACACCCAAGGGCAGCACCACGTGCCGCTCCGGGGCGGAGCCCTCACCCCGCGGCCTCGCCCCTGTCGCCGGGCAGCCAATCAGAGCGTGCGCGGCNGAATCATCTATGTTTAGATAAACTAGAATTAACAGTGGCTCTTTGAGAAGTCTGTATTTGTAACTGCAGTAAGGTTTGTTTGTGTTAAGAAAATAACGTGTTTAAATTACCAGGGCAGGTGGTAGAAGTAAAAAGCCAAACACTTTAATGTTAGATGTCATGCACGTGTTTTAAAGGCAAGAGGTCCTTAACAGGTTCTTGGAGACTTCTCCATATAGCTCTGACAATGGCAAAAATAAGGGATGATTCTGCTCTTCCTATGCAGCAGTTCAGGGAACTAATGGAAACTGACTTTCTAGAGCAATAACTGTATGACTTGG
This sequence comes from Pitta sordida, assembly GCA_013390025.1. Classification (NCBI taxonomy): domain Eukaryota; kingdom Metazoa; phylum Chordata; class Aves; order Passeriformes; family Pittidae; genus Pitta; species Pitta sordida. Next base: position 49,253 of record WEKX01007059.1, read on the forward strand.
CTGAAAATGTCATTTCAGTTTTGCATTTTGCACATAGAAGTGTAAACAACTACTGTACTGCTAAATTCATACATCCTCAAAGGAACTCCAGTAACAGAACAACTTTTATTCATGTCTTTAGTACAAAAAATTGTGCTGAAGGCAGAATTTTGGCCTTATTATTTTGTATTTTATATTAAAGTTCAAAGTGGTGACAGCTTCAAAATGTTTTCTTCAATCTCATTTTGCACAAGTTTCTTTTAGGAAATGATTCCTAAAGTGTGTGAAGTTATGTGATACCATCCTAGGCCACTTAAATAGCAAATGGTTATATTCTCTTTCACAGTTGTATAGATTTATAGTTGAATGAAGCAGTTGTCTTTTTTTCCCCCCATTGTTTGTAAACTCAATTAATTTACATACATTGAACCTGATTTGGTTACAGGAAAAGAAAGGTGTGAGGGATTGCTATATTTTCTTTCAGGCCAGCTCATTGTTTTGGCTCTTTTCTACTGTCTCTTGCAACATTTCAGGCTGACATCAGGGAGGAAAAGGCCAAAGGAAAAGGTGCTCAGTTCTGGCTCAGAAAGGCTAATATATAAATAAAAAAGGGGCCCACCCAAAACTGGACAGGTGCCAGTAAACAGAGGAGTAGTAAACTGTCATTTGATGTAAATTTATTCAGTAGATTTACTCTGTCTGTTCCAGGTTGTCTCTTGACTCGTTCCTCCCCTGGTAGAAAAACAGAGTCAGGAGTCCCTTTAGTGACTGCAGTGTTGGTTTTGAGCATATGAAAATGGATTTTTACAAGCTTGGAGCCAGGTTTTCAAGCACTTGGCATCTATAACTGGGGCAGGTTTTCAAAAGAGGTTAGTACTGACTGTTCTGAGCTCTTGTGAAGATTTGTCCATTTTGATTTTGTGCCTAACTGAATTGATCTGTTGAAAATCTGGTCTCTGTAGCTAAGCATGACATTCTTAGAATGCTGTGAGGGCAATAATAGCACTTTAAAAAAAAAAAAAAGGAAAAGATAAACCCGCTATACAGTAACCCTGACTCAGTTCAGAACCCCAGAACTGCCATCCAGTGCAGAGTAAGAGTAAAATGGGACTGAGCCCTCTGCTATGTGCAGGCAAATCATTTTCTAGGACTTCAGAGTGGAAATAACTATTGTTTTGCTACCTCTGTTCTGGATGTGTTTATTTGAAGTATAAGCTTTTGTGAAAGGAAAGCTGCTGATCATAAGAGTGAAAAAATGTCATATATATTTGGGAAACAACAAGGGTAAAATGCTTTAATTAAAATTTAGTGTAGCAGTGGTTAGTATATTGTGAGTTCTGAGGTATCGTCACATCTGGAGTTGTGCTGCCTTCTGACCTAGAGCCTGGGATAAATATTTTGTGGTGCAATTCCTGCTGACTTTGATTTAGCAGTGCTGAATGTTCCATCTTGTAGAGAAACTTATTTAAATTGTCTATCAGCCACCCTTGATACTGGCAAAGCTGTTACAGGCTAGTAATATTGATTCTTGTGGTCTTTCTGGCTGGTTATGTGACTTATTTTTGCAGATTCAGGCACTGCAGAAGATTTTGAGTCCGGTTCTTGAATAATTATTTTAATTTGAAATTAATTTAGTGTCCATTTGTGAAATGTTTTGGCCTTGTCTTTGGTCCCTTAAAAATCACTGTCTGAAAAATTAATTATTGTTGCAACTGAAGAAATAAACTGTAGACTTTTGAGGGAGAAAAAGAAAATACAGAGCTGTATTTTTGCATGCCCTGCACTACTTTTGTGTAGTGCTTGCACAGTTGAAGTAAAGACTTGAAATAATCCAGGATAAGCAAACAATAATACTGTCATTTTCATGTAGGAAGCGTGGGATACCTGTGTATATGCTAGTGTTGCACTTTAAGCTGAGTGAACCCCTGATAAACAAGTGAAAATAAACTGAAAATGTTTACATTTGAGTCAATAGCTCTCAGAGCAGTAAGATTCAGAGACATTCGCAGAAATGTGATAAGGGAAAAGAGATGAAACGTTGTTGAGGTACCTGCTTTACAAACCTTTCAGAAAACTGGAGAGTTAGGGCATCATGTTATTTATACCTTGTCAGTGTTAGCTAGAGCAAACTCCAGGCTTTGAAAAAATTAGTAAGTTAAAATAGTGTGGTGATTGTAGAGATTGCAAAAACTTGCATGAAGAGATTGCCCATGAGCAGAGTCCCTGCTCTGGGAGCTCCAGGTGCAGGTCCTTCAGAGCCCGTCTGTGATTGATGGAGACTGTTTTACTTGCTGTTTAGCTGTGGTAATATGGCATTATTCTGCTTTGCTAGTGTCAAGTGCAAGTAAGTCTAATATGAAAGATTTTGATTAGGCTTTAAGAAGTATTCTGGTGTTCACTGTTAGCTGTGGGCACAGAGTTCTGGAGTTTATCCTTCTGCTGTTGCATATGTACACGCTGATAAACACATGTAGTGCGTGTTCTGAAGTCAGAGTGACATACAGACTCTGTGATTACCAATATCTATGTCATGTAGCAGTTGCTAATGTTTTATCTCCAGATTTGATTGGTTTTTAAGTATGGAACTTGAATACTGAAGCTGCAAGGCAGAGCCAGGACACACTCTGTAGAGTTTTTTTCCCAGAGACATGATTTGGGTCACTGCACTTCCTCCGTCTTTCACGGTGTGCACACAGCAGTCACAGTGGTGAATATATAAGGCTGAGTAGGGGTTGAACTTTCTAAAACATTCTTGTTTCATCACAAAGGGTAAAGATACTAATACATTTATAAAAAAATGTAAAGGCTAAAGAAATGTCACAGCATCACAAGCCTTATTTTGGACAAAGAATATTTGATGTGCCTATGATTAGACTTGGCTTCCTCTGTCACACTTTTGGGGTGTGTCAAAGGGGGATAACTTAGCTCTCTTTTACGTTTGTATCCCTTGAATGTCCTTCTGCAAATGAAAATTTAATTTCACAGAATCACAGAAAATTATGAGTTGGAAGGGACCCACAAGGATCATCTAGTCCAACTCACCATCTAATACCCGTACAGCGACCAAGAGCACATCCCAGAGCATAATAACAACCTGGATGCCTCACAATCTGGCAGGCCACTCCGAGCCGGAAGGGGCCCAGGGTCATCCAGCCCTANCTTAAACAGACTCTGACTCACCTCCCCTTTTTTCCAAAGGCTATACAGCCTCTTTTTCTGCCCCAGCTCCTTCAGAAGCTCTTTGCTCATCCAGACTGGCCATCTGCCCCTCCGACTCACTTTTCGGCACATTGGGATCGTCTGCTCCTGTGCCTTCATGAGCTCATCCTTAAAGTATGTCCAACCCTCCTGGACCCCTCTGCTATTAAGGGCTTTTTCCCAGGGTACCCTCCCAATCAAGTTCCTAAACAGCCCAAAGTCAGCCCTCCGAAAGTCGAGCATGGAGGTTTGATTTGTGCCCCTTCTTGGCACATAGCCGATGGAGAACTGTATGATCTCATGATCGCTGCATCCTAGATTTCCTCCAACCACAATATCACTGACCAACCCTTCCTTGTTGGTGAGGCTAATGCACTGAATTTGATTCAGCTTGCACCTCACTGACATTGGGAGCCCATTATGGCATCATTACTCTCCAATTACAAGCATGAAGGTAAGAAGTGACCTAGTGATGAAGGGTACACACCCAGGGCAGTGTAGCAAGAATCTGAAATGAGGAAAAAGGGGAAAATCCACTACACTAATATCTATGAAAAGACCATTTTTCATAGGTGGCTACTTTGAAAGAGTCCCCAAGAAGTTCTAATGCTAAGCATCACTGGGCTGTCACTGGAGTGTGTTTCAGATCCAGATATTTTCAATTTCTGTAGTTCCATGTTCTGCATAGCAATTGTACTGAAACAAGGTCAAGCAGTTTTCTATCCTAATGTTTATTGAACTTGTGAGAAAAATGTCTAAACTACAATTCAAAAACATCTCACATGGAAGCATATTTTCTGCTTTAGTGCTTAATGTGCTTTCAGTTTTGAAAATAAAATATTTGGCATGAAATCTACTCTAGAAAATGCAAATACTTACTAGCAAAGTAAATATTTGCTATTTAATAAATTTAATTGTATTCTGTGGTTTAGGCTATTAGAAACTGTCTTTGCCTTTCCAAAATGTCCTTTCTGTTATGTGAGTAGAATTTTGTGAGACTCTTACGGGATCTTACAGAATACATTTTTAGAGGAACTGCTGCCTGCTGAAGGATCACTTTACTGGGGCTGTTCTGAATATGCTGCAGTGAACTGAACACTTGAGAAAGCTGCAGGTAATAACTGTCAGTAGGAGACAGATTTCACACAAGTGACGTTGTATTGAATAGTTTAATTCTGCTTCAAACAGATGACTATTTTCATTCTGAAATAAAAACAGACCCACAGAGGACTGGTGGCCAGAGGAAATGTAATAAACCTGAGCAGCAAGGAAATAGTAACTCCTTTTGTGCAACATAGGAGTGGAGTCTAAGAAAACTAGTAGAAACAGGCAAAAAGTGGACCCTCTTTTCAGAGGATGTATCTCAAACTTGAGGTACTTCTGACAGAAGAAAGGATCCAGTGGAATATGAGTAGTAAAACTGCCAACAGGCAGAATAGGGAGTGAGTTTCATTTAGATACTTTTTGCGCTTTTACCAATTTATCTACAAATAGTCACATGAAGATTCTGAAGTTGTCAGTTGCAGTGTGATGTTTTGTGGTGCAATGAGGTACTTTGGGGATTCAGACCTGTGATCAGTTGATCAGTTTTAAGATGATGCAAATCAGTGCTGCTACACACAGTTTTTAGCTGTGTCAGTTCCTTGGTTTAGTTGACTGTGCAGGGCTCCTTGAGGTGCCAAGTGTCAGTGCCAAGGGTACCTGCACAGAGCAGGTGGGAAGAGCTGCAAAACAGTCCTTCCTGCTACAGGTTCACAGTGGCTGAGTCAAAATTTCTGTGGAGAGATGAAAAATGGACTTGCACATAGTTAGTTCCTTCTTGCCATCTGGAGTAGTTTATTAAATTATTAAATGTCATCTTGCATTTAAATTTGTCCAGTTTTCTGCTCTGGTTTGCTTTAAAACTGGAAAAAATGCCTGAAGTTTTCTAGGTGCTATGGAGACAGTGCTGATGTCAGAAATGTTTTCAGTGAGGGCCTGGGAAAGGGAAGCAGATGGCTGCAGTTACTGGTGCCCATGGTTGGTTGTTGGTGCATGACAGAGCAGTGGAGAGCAGTTCAGAGTGCTGAGCTGGCAGTGGATGTGTGAGGCAGAGGTTGTTCCCTTTCCTGGTGCTGTGTTCTCAGGTTCTTTGTATCCTGTTGTGTCCATACTGGGCTGAGCCATATGGCTGCTCTGGTTGGAATTGGGGCCAGCTCAGGTATATCTGTTATTTGCACACTTGGGCCAGGTTACACTGTTCAGCTCTGGCTTTTGTTCTGTCCCACTATATTATGAAGTATCTTTCTGGTACGTACTTAGGTGGTCTTGACTTTTGTAGACCTTTATTTTCTATGTGGCTTCTCAACTCATGGGCCTTTTCAGACCTGATGACACAGGGATGAAGAGACAGTATAGGTGTAGCCTGAAGTGCCACTGTTAATGAAACAAATTCTGGGGGTTTTCTAAGTATTGATCTCTTGGGTGATGTTAAATGCTATTGCCCTTACAAACTTGCCACAGGATCTTGCATTGAACTGAACCAGAAACAGTACCACCAAAAAAGCTTTCCAAATTCCAGACTTCTCCCTTGCTCTGAGAAAAAACCACTCCTCCATGAACCTTGAATCCAGTTTCATGCAGCTGACACTGATGGAGAGCTCTGCTGCTGAGGTCATTTGCTTTGGTTCTCCAGGTGGCCACCCTGCATGGCTCCCGTGATTGCCCCTTATGTACCTTAGTGACAGGATCTCTCCAGCTGCTTCCAGCTGCTTGGCTGTGGTCTGCTCTGCCTTGCCTACTGCCTCGCTTGCTTTTAGGTTTCGTTCTGCACTACAGATGAGTAGTCAGTTTGTCTTGGTAGTTTATTCATCAAGGTTTCTAACAAGCCTCTTATTTCACCTTTCATTGTGTTTAGGACAAGCTGCTTCTAACTATCCCTTGAGGTCCCCTTTCTTTCTTTCAGGTCCATCCTTTTAGAAACTGATGTGATATCTATAGACTTCACAGTAATTAAACAGTGCTTATCATGATGTTCACTTGTATTTTCCAGTCAGTCTATTCAGTTGTCTAAAAATAAAATGAAAGATTCTGTAAACTCTTCTCTAAGAACATAGACTGGCTTTTTGTACGAGTGTTTAACATAGTAGAGCCCAGAAATCCAGTCAGGGGCCTAAAATTCCAGCTCAAGAGAGAAGAAACACCCCCCTCTCCATTTCTAAGTATAAATTATTTTTTTATAGGAAGGTAAGTGTAGGGTGCCTTCCGGGATCATTTCTTTATGATGAAATGTGCATTAATGCTAACAATATGCAGTGATTTTTAATCAGGCTGACATGTCTACAATGCAAAGATCAAGGTTTTTTTATTAATGGTATTTAGGGCACCAGTAGCATTTATGTGAGCTAGATTGGGCTATGTGACAAAATGATTCTGCGCTGGAAAGCTACAATTATTCTGTAAACTTCAAAATCCAGAATTCCAGATGAGATGAGGCTGAGAATTTCTGCTTTTGATTGGCTCAGGCTGAAAGCTGGAGAAAAAGCATTTTGCCTTTTATGCATTCTGTCAGCTACAACAATGCTAACCAAAGAAAGTGTCATCTCCCCAGAGTCTCTTTTCAGACAAAAGTACTATAGGGCAATAATGAATCTTAAAAGAAATTCATGATTGGAAAAAGCAGTGTTTTGCATATAAATGTTTCTAATGGAGCACTGAGCATCAGTTCTGCTCTGCTACTTTGAAAAATACCATGTGAATCCCTGTAGCTTTTAGTAATTCATGACATGAAGGGTGTTATTTATTTGTATTATGGTCCCTATAAAATATTAAATAATCATTTGGCCAAAAGTACTATTAGCTCTTGAAGACTCTACAGAAATATTCATAACTTCAAAAGCTTAAGTTGCTAATGGGTGACTTACATAAACATGACCAGCAGAAAACAATTCCTTCTGATCTCCTAGACAGAAGTACCTACAAGTGTGTAGATTAAAATTTGTAAGAAATATGTACTTCTGCAGTATTGCTGACCTGTTTAAATTTTTAAGAACAAAATTATACTTTACAGCCCCAAATAAGTGCCTTAGATTTTAAAATTTTTCTCTGTATCATCTCTCACTGTCTTTAGGGCCTATGCAGCACAGATTTCCAGCTGATCTCTTCAGCCATGGAGAGCAGAGTCCCTGACTGACTGTATTTTATTTTAAAAGAATTAAGATTCCTATAATTTCTGGAACCTTAGAAGAAATAAGTATGTTAGGAGTTAAATGAAGAAGAATATTGGATCTTTTTTTCTGCTGTATTACATTGGAAATTGATGACTGTTTTAATTGTCCATTAAAACAGGTTGGGGATGGCCATCCCCAAACTCTGCCCACAAAATTTGCCATCAGGGAAATGAAGCTGTGATGAGATTTAGTGCCACATGTGATTGAAACAAGGTGTTGACATTTCTTGGAAGTTTCAGAAGTGTATTTACAAGCTGAGTTTTGTGCGTAGGTGTTTTTGAACCAAAGAAATATTTTAGTGGTTTTACTATTTTTTTTTTCAAATTCTGCTGTTACAAAATGCTACTCTTGGTACTTTCTTTTTAGTACAGCAGAAATAACTGATAACCTGCACATGAGTGGGGTTTTTTTGTTGTAATTTCTTCTCCTCCAAGGAATCACTAATACAGGATGATCTGACGGTGGAAGAATCTCTGTTCCATTAGGACTTTGGTAGAAGGAACAATCCAACCTATTTTGCAAATAGAAACTTCATCCCATTGTCTTGTTTCCAGTAGTGTTGCCTGAATGCATTATGATAAAATGAAGTGGGATTTGTCCTAGTATGTATATCTACAATGTCTGTAGGTTTTGTTCTGTGGTTTCTGGAAAATATTGACAAGCAGTTTCACATTTTTTCTTGGGCTTAATTGTGACCTGGTTGCATTTTGCGTATTAGATATTGTCCCCAGTTCCAGTTTTTAATTGGAAATAAAATTCTAATATTTAAGTCACTCAGGAATTGGTGGCACCTCTTGCAACATTGAGGGAATCAAGAGCCCGAATGAAAGGCCCTAATTGCTTTCTGCATTATGTTTTTGTTATTAGGAAGAACTGCAGCAGCCTCTGTTTTTCTAAGGCTCATACTCAGCTCTTCTCTTTTCCTGGGGTAGTTGTGCTGCAAATGTTTTGGCCTGAAGACAGAGCTGACTCTGGTGTGGTTTGTGCTGGTTAGTGCTTATTTCGCTGGTGTTTGGCACCAAACAGCATCTAGTAACTAGCCACAAAAATAGCGTAGAATCCTTTGGGCTAACAAGATTGATTTAAAATTAAGAGGACCCTGATTTCAAGGTTTAATATAAGTCTGAAACTTCAGGAAGTGCACCTGATGGATAAGATGAGCAGCTAGTTCTGAGTCATTTAAGTGTGCAGGTATCATCTGCTTTGCCATCTGCAGCTTGTTTATCAGAGCTCTGGATTCCAAAACAAAGTTTCGTGTGACTGGGTTTTCTTCTCCTGGGCTATTTTGATGACTTTTTTACATGAAGTGTCAAATAAAGGAAATGATAAATTATCATCTGACCTAAATCTGCCTTTTGCTTTTGAAGTCAAATAGCCAATAAAAGCCTGCAAATAAGCTGGTGTTGCACTTTCAGAACCAGAAGAATTTGCAAAAGATTAAAGGTCATAAATACTTGTAAAAGTGTTTGTTGTTGGGCTGTATTTGTGGCCTCTTAAGATTTGGTGTTCTTCGAAATGTCTGGAGAACTACCCTTTGTATGACAAACCTGTTCCATGTTTTTGTCAGAAGTGTTGAGAGAGAGTAACAAACACTCTAGAGAGGGGGAGAGAATACATGTGGAAGTAAGACATTTAATNTTTTAATATCTTCAGTGTAATACTTTAGAATCAGAAATGCAAGAGTTTTCATGTGTCATATCACCAGAGGAATACTTTTACCCAAGACATGTTACACCTTTTCTCACTTTATGGTAACTAGAAATCTGCCAGTTCTGTGAGAAGCCACTATTCGATCTGTCTCTATAGAAAAGTAGAATATTCATGAGGGTTTTAATCCCTATTTGAGATACCATTCTGTGCAGCATGCTTTCTTTTCCTTAGTAAATCCTGTTTGAACGATTTTGTCGTTTTCAGAAATCCAGTCTGGTCCATTGTTAACTTTACAATTCCTCATTTTCCTTTGCTCTGACTTCTGAGAAAATCTGTTGTTTTTCAAACAAAGACAAAATAATAATTTCAGTCTTTTTTCTCCCTTTTGTGTATGGAACCTTTATTCTGACTCTTAGTCTTCGTTGGAAAAAACAGTGAAACTGAATTTTAGTCNAGTATGTATTACAAGTTCAATTAAAGCTGTAGCTCACTTTACCAGTATTTCACATTCCTGAACTTTGCCTGTTGATAATCACTGTTGTATTCTTCCTTCTTTACTGCTGGACAGAAAAAATAACNGTGCTTTCTCAAAAGAAACTGAAGAGGCTTTAATGTACTGAATGTAAGATTCAGGAATGGGGAGATCTGCATTCCCCCCATGATGTTACTTCTGGTTTTCTCTGTGTGACTTCTTGAAATCTTGTTTCCTGCTGCCTTTAGAAATGCTTACAAATAATCTGTGGAAAATGTGCCAATTTATAGATGACAGATGGCGAACACAATGTTTAGCTTTGCCTTTAGGTGTTTGAATTGTGTGAGGCCTTGAGCTGTTCCCCTACATGAAAACTGTTGTCTTGTTCTTAACTGCCAGCACTTTCTGTAGATACAAAGCCATTCTTTAAATACCAGGTGTTTTTCTGTTCATGATAGTGTTTTTCTACAGTTTAATTACAGATAAATTTTTTAACTGGCATGGATTTATTAGTTCAAGTGACCTTTTCTGCTGGTGTCTTCAAAAGAACAAGGACAAAGAAACAGGTGTTCTGGCAGAAAGTTCAAAATTGAATACGTAGTTCCAAGGTTTCAGAGGAACACGTACAGGTTACACTTGTGTGGGGAGTGTTCAGCTTGTCCAGCTTTGTGCAGTACAGTATAAACATGTTGTGTAGATGGCATCTGAACTTATCATCTGCACAATTTCACATTTTTTCCCCATTTGCTGTGGAAAGACACAAGCACTTCTATGCAAAGTGTAACAGCTTTGTGAGTCTGAGTTAAAGCAGCTGCTTTGCAGAGCTGGGAGCAGCCTGCCCTGCTATGCCCATCAACTGCTTGGATGTAGTCGAAGGGAAAGAAGAGCACAACACATTTGGCTGTGTCTTGTGTCCCTTCAGAGGATGTTTAAACTGACTATGCTTAAATGTGGAATGGTTCTGTTTGCAATAGGTTTTGTCCACACTCAAGCACTTGTAAGAGGTTACAGTGGCTTCCTGGATGGAATGGACTGCCACCTCTCCTTGGGGAGTTGTGGTGCCACCAAGACGTTCTTGTTTTGTCATATGCACTTTATAGTACTTTCTTTTCAAAAGTGGAGCATTTGGATACCGACAACCTGTATTTACCCTTTCTTCTTGATGCCAGGTGGATGTTGATGTGCTCTGATGCATTGAACTTACTGACAATATATCTGTGTGTTCATGTGCCAGAACATTATTTATATTCTACAAATCATATTTAGGTATTTATGTGCATTCATTGTGTAAAAGTTGTTTTCAGCAGCAGTAGAGTTAGGCCCCAGTTTTCTTTCAGATAAAAGGATCAAGGAGGTTTTGTGTTTCTCCGGAAATTAAAATGACTTCTGATTTTTTGTTGACTGAGATTCATACTGTGGTTTCCATGACCAGGACAATGAGCTTTGAAAGGTGGAATGGGAGCACCTCTATTTAAATTTCTGTGTGAACATTTTTTTAAAATTAAAGATTAAGGAATCCTAGGTTCAGAGAACACAGTCATTTTGAGCTTAGACTTTCTGTAGCTTTCAGTCAAGGCTTCTGAGAACTTGGAAATCCAGTATTTGCTTCTTTTTAGTGAAAGCTGCAGACTGACACACTTTGAGTCCAGCATGGTTGGTATGGGGTTTATTGATTTTGTTTGTTTGTTTGTTTTTTATCTAAAAGCAGTTGTATGTAACTACTGTCAGTAGGCAAATGTATCTTCCAGGTATATTTGTAGACTGTGGCTATAACTGGCCCAAACAGCACATCAAAAAGAAGTAAAAATCCACATTAGAAATGATATTTGAACATCAGCTGAATGAAGCCATGTCATGTACTCCAGTTCCTGGGTGTGATGAATTCTGCCTTTACCACTGCAAGGAAGGCACATTTCAGCAGATGGTTGCAGTTCTTTGTATTTGTATATATGCAGAATTATTCAGTTGAGTTATGACTATGCCTAAATAACATCTCAGATGTCTCTGTATAGGATATGACTCAGAAGTTACTTTGGTATAGGTTTGAAACAAACAAACAAGAAGGTGTAATCTGGCTAAGCCTCTGGACTTGTGCTTTCGTACTCCAAATGATGACTCAGTGACATTCCAGTGTACTGTGGAAATGTGCTCTGCTACATGGTCATCCATCACTTTGAGTCTGTGATCCCATAATAAGAAGTACAGAGATTAATGTTTTATTACAGCAGGGTAGCTTTTACAATTACATATGTAATGAGAGAGGGAGCAGGGGATTGCAGTCTCCATCTTTCTAGAATTAATATGGAACTCAAATGACCTAAAAATGAAGAACATTATGATCCAGGAAAAATTAGCTGGCTTAAGTTTCATTCTTTCCCCCATCATGGTTCATTAATGAGGAAAATCCTTTCCATTGCTATTTTGTACAAAATTATATTGTGCAGGAACAGAGAGTGCTTATATTTCCAGATGATACTTAACCCTCCCACCAGCCATGCAGAAGAACTTTCTCTCTGCAATGAAGTAGATGTAGCTGACACTGTGGTTTGTAGCAGTGGGACAGCTCCTCCCTTAGATAGCTGCTGGGTTGCTTCTTTGTATTCTTTGCCTTAGAAATTACTTGTAAGGTAGGAAGAATAGCACTGACTCTGCTTGATTCTGCTTTGTGTCCTGCTCTTATGCTTTCCAAAATCACAAGCATGGTCTGGTATAGGAGGTGATTATTCCACAAGTCAACACTATTTTCCATAGTAATTTGCTGTTAAGAAGAGTGGGAAAATTTTATTGCCATCTATTCATTCCCTCAAATTGACTAATATTGGCTAGTAAAAGAAGCTGACTAATAAAACCAGATTTGACTTGAAAATTGGGGAAGAATAAGGTAAGAAAATCTACCCATAGAGACCAGAGTCGTTCTGTGAATTGCAGCCAGTTCTGGGTGTGATTCAGAAGCAGAGCCACTGGTTTAACTGTGTAACCTTTACAATCTGGTAGTGGTAATTTAAAGCTACAAGCAGGGAATTATCTACCTGTTTGTTTGATTTAGTAACAGAATCATCAATTTCTTAAGATGCAACAGGGCAGCGAAGAGCCAGCTACACATTCTACAGCTGTCGCCCGAAACGTGGAGATCAATAGGTCTGTAAGGGTGGGGAGTGAAGCAGTTAAAAAAAACAAACACCAAACTCAAGAACAACTTGTATTGAAGAAGGGTCATGGAAAGAAGGGAGAAGATGATTAGCTCTGCAGCATCAGAGCTTACCAGGGACACAACACTAATGCAGCTAATCCCTATAAACCTATTATAGCTAGTAACTAAAAATGGGGGGAACGCCATGCTCCTGAAACCTGGGAGCAAGGAGAAATCCATCTAGTTGGTGACTTGCTGTGGATGGTACTTGTCAATGTGGGCGTGTCACCCACCCCAGTGGGTCCCTTGCTGATTTTATAGCTGCCACTGGGAGGTGGCACAGTGGCAATAATGCTCCTCGTGTCTCTTGTGTGTCATTTGTTCAGGAGAGGTGCTGACCTCCGCCCAGAAAGTATTGTCAGTATGCAGTGTGATAGGGATATCAGCCCTGAACCTATTTAAATTGACAGGTATTTGTTCATTTGCTGTGCGCTCAGGATGAGGCCTGTACTAGCTCATTTTGTAAAACATTCCTGAGCTGTCTTAAAGCTTGTGGCCTTCCCCCATTGAGCTGCTGTCAGAAAAAACCCAAACATAACATCTGTTTCTCATTGGCAGAATTAATAAAATAGAATGCAGGCAGGATACAGAACAAGCATCATTTCAGGACTGCTGTTAAGCATTATGGAAGCAATGGAAGAGACAAGTACAACTTGATACAGTTCAACAGCCCTCGAGCTGAATTCCTTTAAGTAAAGCTGTCCATTTCTTAATTATACCTCAGATTTGTATAGAGAATTCGAATGCAAATATATATAGATTTTGTTACCTATTCTTTCACTTTAAGGAAAAAAAAAAAAAAAGAGTTTGATCCCAGAGTTGCTAGATTGATGTCAGAATTACCTGTTTCACTTCAGAGACTTGCACACTTGGTTACCTGCCTGCTGTTAGACTGAACTGGGAATTTAAAGGGATGTTAAATTCTGTGGATGTACTTGTACGATTACAGCAAAATTTTCTTCCATTTACTGCTTTGCTCTATGATGATGGCTAAGACATTTAATACCCTATTATGAACCACTTGTTAAATAGGTTTAGTTGTAAATTATGGAGCTGACTGGATGCTCAGACCAGCAGGTCCTCATTTGAACAGCCATAGCAGCATGTTCAGACCAAGAAAGAGGAAATGCAGTACAGAATTAGAGACTTCTGGGTGCCTGTCTCTTAACTAAAAAAAAACAACCAAAGAACCCCATAAAACGCAGAGTTGAAAATTAAATCAGTTCACATTAGTTAGTGTCTTACCACAAAATCAGGTTTTTTGGAGCCAGAACCAAACCTCTTGGTTCTGGATATGAAGCAGTTTCCACTTGGAATTTTATTTGGGTAGAGGCTTTGAGTTAATTCTTGCAAGGTTACTGTGGGTGTTTAGGGGGACAAGTCCATAAAACGCCCAATTTTGGATTTACTTATTTTTTATTAATAAAATGTAATTACTGTCTTGGTATAATAAAACATTGAAATATTTCTTAAAATTCATCTTGTTAACTTCCCAACAATCCTAGATAGGTGTTTTTTAATGGCAAAATTAGCATTTGTTTAGAGCAAATAAAATTTTCAAGTTAGGAAGAGCTTAAAGAGAGTTACAAGCTGTGCAGGATCATTTTTCATCCATTTTTCTTTTTTACCACAGTAATTAGGCACATTGCCAGGCAGCACAGTGGAAAAGAGATTTTCTTTAATAGAATATTTTTTAACAGGCACTGCTGGACACATACAGACATCTTCTGTATTTTTCTTCCTTGTGACACTCTCTTCATGGTTGTATTTTCAATGGGAAATGCTTTAGATCATTAATTATTATTTTTATAGGTCTGCTGTTTGAAGTTTGAGCCATTTCAGTTAGAAATACCATTGCTCACACTGACCATAATGTTTTTGGGTTGTTTTCATCCTCAAGATACCATGAGGATACTTGATGTGGAGCAATGTTAACTAATATGGAGCACAAAGAACATTTTGGAAGTAACATCACTCTGTCCTGAATGTTTTTAGTAGAGTGGGGGGAGAGATAGAAAACAGGAAAAAGTGTTTTCAAGCATTTGTATCACTAACAGAACCCTTCTGCAGCTCAGGTATCTCTGTAGCTCTTTCTGATTTCCAGTATGATTCTATGTAAAGAAAGAAGTAATTTCCTGCAGTAGTACCTGAAGTCTGGGGTTAACAATGATTTTCTATCATCATAGAACTGTTTGCAAGAATTTTTTCTTTGGCTGAAATGTTAAGAGCTTCTTACAGACGACCAGGCTGTAGAGAAGTTTTTTTGTGTTCTGTCTGGTTTAATAAAAAGACTGTAACACCATTTAATTCTAACACCTGTGGTATACGAGACTTCTAGAGCCTTCAGTATCTTAGGATATTTCTGATTTTATTGAACTCTAGTCTGTGTGTTTTGTGGATTTGGTAGTGTCTGGTTTTTGTTCTGCTACTGTAGTTCAACTATTAGAGGATCAAAAATCAAATCAGGAGCTGATTTTAAAAAAATCACGGACCCTCTCAGTATTAGCAGTTCATTCCTTCCAATATTTTTAAGGCTTAAGGTAAAGCTTTCAGGTACAAAATTTGAGTTGTTTGAAATTAAGTTGGTAGTAAACAGATAATTGTGTTTAACCAGATTGCTTTTCAGAGGCTTGGAACTCCTGACCTTGAAAAGATTTTGTGTTGTAGGCTTTCATTAGCACTAGTAAGCTATGTAGCAAAAAACAACCTCTTCTGTTCCCAAGTCTATTGTGAAGTGGAAGGTCCTCTTTTCAGAGCTGTAAATCTGTTTTTTACTATAATTCAGTGAGTTACTTAGCAAAAATACACCTCTTCTATTGCAGAGGCAGCTGTCTTTTGGAGTTTATTGTGTCTGTTAATTTAGACTCCAGTCCCAGTTTGCGTTAATAAAGCCTTTTCAGGAGGATAAAATGAAGGATGTAAAAATGTGTGCTAGGCTCTAAGACTTTAAAAGCTTGCATTGGATTGAGCAAATTTTGTATCAGGTTTTAAGACTTTACAGGCCTGCTTTGGATCAAGCAAATTCTGTAGCTGCCTTGGATGCTGATTGCATCCAAAGAATCTGTGAGGGTGCTCGTTACTGGGAGGGCTCCTTCTTTACTTGGCATTTCTACAAGTGAAATGCAACAATTTTGCATCATAACTGCCATCTTCCAGAAAATCTGTATGTGTTTGTGGGATGAGTTGGGTGGTTTTGACCATTTTCTATAGGCTCTAAAGCACTTCAGATCTTTCAGACATAACACAATAATAACTGCATATGGTAGCCTTGATTTCTGTGCAGTCTCTGAATCAACTTGTGTAATTGGAGTCTGAACAATGTACATGGTGCATAGATAGAATTTTATGTAACAATACAATAAGTAGCAACAATAATAATAAGCAAGCTGGTGCATAGCTTGGTCTTGCTGAACTAAAGGGAATTAACTTGAGGGTACAGGGAAACCACTTTCCCAAGTCTCTTAATTGTACCTTCAGTTGATTCTTTAAGTAATGTGCTTTCATTGCTTTACTGTGGGAGGGGCACGACCTCATAAAAAATCCACAAAATTACAATAACAAAATGGAGCAGTAGGGACAGGAATGCCCCCGTTACACAGGTTGTGCTGCTTCTGCCCTGTGTTTGCGAGGTAACCTCAACCCTTTTGTGGGTTGCATCGGAAAATGCTTCTGGGAAAGGATGGGATCTGCAGTTCCAGACTGCTTTCACTCTTCCTTTCTAGTTATATGCCAATTTTAGCTGGTAGATTTAGAGCTGGGAGAGTGCAGTTAAGTACAGGTTTTGTTCAAACTTATTTAATTCCAGAATTTGCATTCCAGACATGGTTTTCTTTCCATGAATTTTTTTATATGTATATATATATATAT
>WEKX01007062.1:0-12359 GCA_013390025.1 Pitta sordida
ATGTGCTCAGAGCTTTTCAACAGAACTGTTATTTTTCTCCAGTTTTACTCCAGATCATGTTCATTTAGACAGGGGGAAAATCTGTGTCATTGTAGTCAGGCTTGTGACAGAAGTAGTTGCTAGAAACAAGTTGCAATAAACAAATATATTTGAAAAGAGTACTGTAATATTTTATGTTGTGTGCAATTCATTTTAAAACCCATTTGTAGCTTGCTGGATTGTGCCTACATTATTTTGATTGTAAGCTTACTGAAACAGCATTTAATTTCACACTTACGTTGAGTTTTATTCCTTTCTATTTATTCAGCCCCTCTGCTGCTGCTGTGATCCTCATTGCTGCTGTTGTCCATGATTTCCCTGCTGTTGCTGGCATCACCACTTCCACTGCCCTCATCTGGGCTTGCTGCCAAGGATGGAACAGGAAGAGACATGGCAGTGACAGCAGCTGTGACAGCAGAAGTGCTGGGGTGAGCCTTAGAGCAGTCAGATAGTGATGCCTTGAGGTTTTTTTCATGTATTTCTGGAAGTTTAGTTTGACTGTATGGTTTCTTACATGGGCCTTCTTGTTAGGCCTTTCCCACAATTTGCGAAGCTGTGTTTAGCATTCCTTCAGAGACAAACAGGTTATAACAAGGACACCATGTTTTTCTAGAGGTCACCTGCAAAGACATTATAGAAGGCAAGACAAGAGAGAGGTGCAGAGAAACTGGAAATATTCCAGAGGGGCAGATCCAGGGGAGGGCACAGGGGTGAAGTGTTTCTCTGGTTGGTTGTGTCAAGAGTGTAAGAACTGATTAATGTTATAAAGGTGGTTTGATAAGGGGGNGTAATATTTTATGTTGTGTGCAATTCATTTTAAAACCCATTTGTAGCTTGCTGGATTGTGCCTACATTATTTTGATTGTAAGCTTACTGAAACAGCATTTAATTTCACACTTACGTTGAGTTTTATTCCTTTCTATTTATTCAGCCCCTCTGCTGCTGCTGTGANTTGTTTTACCTCTGTTAATGTTTTTTGGAAGCTTTCTTCCTCCATTTTTAGGCATTAGTATGTCTGTGCCATGGCTCTGCAGCTTTCTGGTCAGGTGGAGAGGGTTGGATAACCAGGGTTCATTTCACAGAGTCACAGAATCATTTATGTTGGAAAAGACTTCCAAGATCGTTGAGTTCAGCCTTTGAACTCACCACCAATTTGACAGTTTTGTGACTGAAGTGCTACAGTGGAATAACCTATTGAGGTGGGTTTTTTTTCCTTTTGTAAACACAAAAAGAGCTAGTCTGTAGTCATGAGAATAAAGCAGCATGCAGAAACACTGAGTGAAGTCAGTGAAGTCAGTAAGGAGTAAAATGACCTATTACAGATGACCAGCACTGCGGTTGAGTTTATCATTAAAGCAAATTCATTGTCCAGAGAAATATATACAGTGAATCCCCGGTGCATTGTGACCTCTGCATTACGACCCCACCCATTTGTGAGGGAATTTTCTCGCAGTTTTGATTCAACCATTTGCGAGTTTAGCTGGCCGACACATGCGCAGTGCAGCTACTCTGCTGAGGAGCGGTGCCACAGTGCCTGTGGGGCAGGACTCACCCCGCCCTGCAGGGAGAGGGCTCGCAATGGTGGCACCGTGCCCCTGTCCCTGACCTGGAAAACTGCCCCACGAATGTGAGGCAAGCGAGGGGGGGCAAGTGCTGTGTGCTGGAAGGGGGCAGCTGTCGCTGCACCAGGAGGAGGCTCCTGTTCCCCCGCACTCTGGGACCATACGGGCAGTGCTGCCTCTCCTGGGACTGGTGGATGTTAAAGGGAAAGAAACTTCTATATCAACCCAATCCCCCCACCCCCACCACCCTGTGGGCTTCTCTGGGCTGCTGCAGTCGCTTCCACAGCCCAAACCCTGCACCGCTTCCCCCCGCCCCCCTATGACCCTGGTGATCATGCCTACGCCGGCAGCCCCCACAGCCTGATCACCAGGGGCGGGGGTGGGGGGAAGAAGCGCGAGGTTTGGGCTGTGGGAGCGGAGCTGCAGCAGCCCAGAGAGGCCCACAGATTCTCGGGGTGGGGGGGCAGTCTCCCGAGTCAGAGGGGGCTCAGAAGAGGTTCTCTTTGCTTCCCCATGCTCAGAGAACCGGAGGGGAGAAGCAGAAAAGTGTCTGCAGCGCTCCGGAGCGCTGGGGGATGGGGCAATGGTCATGGCCTGCATGCATATTAATGACCTGAACTTCATTGCAAGTTTGACTTTTTGCGAGGCCCGTGGCCTGACCTGTTCCTCACAAATGAGGGGGTATAACTGTATATGAGTAATTTTAAATAGAAAAAAATACCCTAGAAAGACAGGGTGCTCTGTAAGAAATTAGATCAATAAAATATTTAAGAATGTATAAAAATTTCCTTAACATTTCTCCATTCCTCTTAAAAAGTTAAATGTAAATGTTGGCTAATACTGTACTGGCTACTGTAAAAAGCTACTACATCCCTTTTAAAGCCAGGGAAGTTAAAGCTAATTGTTATCCCTATAGTACTGGTAGAACATCTGTGGAACTGCAATTTGCTGATGAGACTTGGTTTGTAACTTATTAAACAGATTTTATTTCTTTTTCAAAACTTTATCTGTCATAACAATTAGTCTAACCTTTAAAGGATTTTTTAATGTAAATGAATTATTGGCATTCCTTTCTGACCTCTACACTCCTATGAGTCTTAAACGAACATGCTTTATGCTGTGTGGCCTGAATTAGTAACTAAATGTTCAGCCAAGAATAACAATTGCATCCTTTCATTAACAAGGTTAAATCCAGGATTGGTCCTTTTCTGTGTATGGGTAAACTAGCCCTGTGGCTGTACATCAACATTTGCTACAGAGGTAGTTTCCATTTACTATGAGACCTCCGACAGGAAAGAAAGAGCATTGTGTTGACTTTGATGCAGAGACATCTAAGTCTTGTAAAGGGCTATATGAAAGTCAGATGCCTCAAGGAAAACGTGATGGAAAGTGATATAAAGCTCTTTTTGACCATTGCTGTATCAAGACCTTTTTCATACTACAAAAAAATTCTGATCTCCTGATGATAAAAATCCAGATGCAAAGTCATGGAAAAATTAAGAACAAGGCAAGAATTATTTATCTCTGATTTGGTTTAGTTAACAAGTGTCAGTATGTCATAGAATGGTTTGTGTTGGAAAGGACCTTAAAGATCATCTAGCTCCAACCCCCCCGCCCCTGGAAGGCAGAGGCACCGTCCTAGGTGTCTTCTAGCCTGTCTGGCCTAGACCGGGCTGCTCAAAGCCTAATCCAACCTGGCCTTGAGCACCTTCAGGGACCAAAACAAGCACAGTAATTCTCTCAGTCTATGCATGGAGCAAACCCTTCACTTTGGACACAACAATCCCATGCATCGCTGTCAGCTGGGGGACAGGTGGCTGGAGAGTGGTGAAGTGGAGAGGGATTTAGGAGTGATGGTTGACAGAAAACTTACTATGAGCCAGCAGTGTGCCCAGGTAGTTAAGAGGTCCAGTGGCATCGTGGCATTTATCAGGAACAGTGTGGCCAGTAGGANAAAAGACTGGATGTGGAACTCATTGACATGGTCTAGATAATAGGAGACTCAGATGGACAGAGCATGTTACCCATGGCTCCAGGGTTGTGGGCTCGATGCCTGTGTGGACGTTCACTTGGGAGTTGGACTAGATAATCCTTGTGGGTCCCTTCCAACTCAGAATATTCTGTGATTCTGTGAAAGTACTGTAACTCAATTGGAGCTAGTCAAGGAATTGATCTCATTCCCTTTAGGATACCTCTGCAGGTATCTTTCTTTACCTTGGATTTATAAACAAGATTGGGATTACCTAATACACTTGTAAGGGAGACAAGGTGAATCCGTATTACGTTCAGCCTGCTCTTGGGAGTGCTAGAGTCAGTGCTGAGCCTTGAAGGTCTTCCAATAAGTCATCAGTCATCGTAACGAATTACAAGTGGGTAATATACCTGACACAAATTATAGGCGCAAACTTCCCAGAGATATTGCAACTGCTGGCATGACTTCCCATCATTTATTAGCAGATGCAAAGAGAAAGGGATCTGGAAATAAGGAAATGTTAAACTCTGTGAAAAATTAAATTAAGCCACATATTGTTCTCTGGAGCTTCTAGTATGTCCTTGCAAAGGCAAACAAGAAGATGCAAAGCTAAAGACCAGTTGAAGCAAGTGGAGTTAAAATTTCCCATGGAGTAGCAACTAGGAGACCTGGCTGGCATAAAGTCTTCTTGTGCACCAGGTTACAGCCAAGTACTGTGACTTTTGGAGTCACAAATGCATTTCAGGTGGCCTCAACCATCCTAATGAGGTGACAGGTGAGATAAGTGTCCGAGATCAATTTGTTCTGAACAGCTTGGTCCTGTATTCAAAACTAGGCTAATAAACAGAAGACTGAAGAAATATGAAATGGAAGCTTGTTTGAAGAATGACATTTACTGATTCAAAGTAAACTAGAGGAAAGAGGCTTGACATGCTAGCAGGGTTGGGATTGTATTTCTTTGCAGGACTGTCAGTTTAACCTTGAAATAGATCCACTGAATGATTGCACATGTACAGCAGAATTCAGCCACTTTGTTGTGGATGAGCCCTAAACAGCAATTAATTTCTTACTACAACCTAGTCTCAAAAATGACACTTGCTACTCAGTCGCAACCCAAAACTATCTGATCTCAAGCTACTCAGTATGTATCTGTTGCTTGAACCAGGATCCAGATACAGGTGAGGCAAGTAAATCCCTAGGAGTGGGACTAAAGATGATTTTCTTTTGCATTGACACAAGCTTGAATATCTGCTCTGTGATATTCACCTACAAATGTCCTTCTTAGGCTTTGAACATTCAAATGCATATGTCCTCTTCCACAGAAAGTGTCCTTACCACTGGGAGAAACTTAGGCACAGGGCTGTTCTTCTGTCAGTAATGCGTGTGAAATCAGGTATTGCATATGGAATAAAAAGCAGTGCAAGGAGCATGGAGAAAGGTTTTTTCTTCTTCCTGTTATTTTGTTCTTTGCACGATTTTCTAACAAATAGTGTGGCCATCTCTGACATTTGAAATTTATGTCTTTTACAGTGTAATGGAACCTCTCTTTATTGCCAAGACATTGTGCTTGTTTTTCAACTATGTATTTTGTGTTTACACAGGCATGGGTCTAATTAAACATAAACATATATTGCTGTACTTCTCTTCTATTTCTCTGTCATGAAGACAGTATTGCTATTTAATGGACTAAATAAAATTTTTTCATCCCAAAGTGCATGACTTTTTTTTTTTTTAAATTAACTGCATAAAGTCTACCTTGAATGAAGGCATAAAACTATATTAATTAGTTCCAAATATCTGGTGAGAATAATGTACTATTATATTTTTAAATATGTAATTTTTATTTTTTGTAAATGGCTGACATTACAAAAATTGCACATGTCCACATGTGAGGCTACTGGAAGGATTGGGATAAAGATTAGATGGAAGAATTTGAGAAAAATGTAATGGTGAAATTAAATGGGACTTGAGGCTTTCCATGCATTCTATAGAAAAATCTGGTTTTGGCCGCAGGAACAAGGGGAAAAGAGCTATGACTTGCAAAGTGTTCCCCAGATCTTCCAAGTGCCAAAAGGCCAGAAACCGAAGGAAAAAAGCTCCGCACCAGCACTCTTCCTGGTTTAAATGCATATGCTTAACTCATATGCATATGCTTAACACAAACTTACACGTTGCTTTAAGCTTTTCACCAATCAGCTCCCATGTGTCACATTCCTTTTGCCCCCTGTTTTGGCTAGAATTCTGTTCTCTTTACCATTCTGTGCTGGGAAACAAGAATTTTCACCTCTAACATTCAACCTTAACTTTTCTGGCCTTTCAAATGCCTCTAACATCTACTAAGCCTTCTAAATCCAAATCTTCTAGCTATTTACTAAAGTCCCTAAATTTCTAAACCTTCAAATTATATCTCCATCACTAAAATTTATGAATTTCTAAGTCCTCAGCTCAAAGCAATAGCAAGATGTGGGCAGTGGGTTACTGTTAGCTAAATGGCTTCTTTCTGAAGATATTCTAGTACTGTTAGACACATCTTAATTGTGTCTGTTGAAGTCAGTTGGTTAACACCAGAGTTCTGAAGAAATATTCCATGTTTTTTAACACTTCCATTTAATTAGAGAATCACAGAATCAGTAAGGTTGGAAAAGACTATAGAGATCATCAAGTCCAACCTTTCACCTATTACCTAATCTAGCCAAACCTGTTACCTAACCTGTTGCCATCCTACTACCAACACACCATCCTACCTATAACACACTCCCCTAATATCTAGGTCATGATATTAAGTACAGCATCCAACCTTTTCTTAAACACCTCCAGTGACAGTGACTCCACCACCTCCTTGGGCAGCCCATTCCACTGAGNGAAAATTGTGGTGACAGAACTAAAAATAGATACTGTGCAATCTTTGTGGTAATGCTACTATTAAAGATGAGCAGCCCAGATGAGGAAAGATAACATTATGATACATAAATTATGTGTTTGGTAGTTTAGCTTGCCAGCAGTAGATGGCTGTAACACACCTCTACTGTCAACCTTTTCCATTTCTGATGAATAAAAGTTATTTTTACAGTTATGCTAATTCTTATGGTATCTAGAATTCTCTGATTTTTAAATCTGACAGGCTACATGCCTTTTTTAGAGTGGAGATGGGGGAAATCAATCTTTGGTATCACACAAGGGTAATGCAGCATCAGTATGGAAAAAATGTGAAGTACTTTGTCCCTCAACCTGGTGCCCTCCTGCCTCAGTCAAGTTGCAGGTTGCACAAGTTGTCCCCTGTTCACACTTTCACCTCTGACTGCCTGCCTCAGGCCAAGGCCGCAGTATATTCCTCTACTGATCACTGGCCCTGAGTGGCCACTGACTTGTGTGCAGCCCCAGAAGACCATTGTGCTCACCCAAGGCTATCCGAGACTAAATCTGCAGAGCTAGAAGTAGCAGGAAGGCTAGAGCAGTGTTACCCATGCCCCTGACTCTCCTTCAGTCCTGCTTTGCTGTGGCAGTGCATTTTCTTGTCTATATGGAATAGAAAGGAATTTTGAGACCCAGACAACTTGCACTGATTCAGGTCTTTCCTGATGCTGGCTTTGTGCTTTTGTAATTCGTTAACCTTGCATCAACATCTTGAAATCCCCTATATACAGAGGATAAGATGGTTTTCTTGCAGTATAAGCCTAAGCCTCTCTTGATCATCTATCAGAGGTCTTGGCTTACTGGGGAGGTCCCAAAAAACTGGAAGTTGGCCAGGGTGACACCTATTTATAAGAAAGGTAGGAAAGAGGACCCAGGAAATTATAGACCTGTCAGCCTGATCTCAGTGCCAGGCAAAATTATGGAGCAAATCGTCTTAAGGAAAACTATGTTGCACTTCCAGGAGGGTAAGGAGATCAGACCTAGTCAGCATGGCTTCAGGAAAGGAAGGTCCTGCCTAACTAATCTCATTTCCTTCCTTGATCAGGTGCTCGCCTGGTTGATGAGGGAAGAGCTGTTGATGTGGTGCACCTGGATTTTAGTAAAGCCTTTGACACTGTCCCCCATAACAAACTCCTGGTGAAGCTGGAGGCTTGTGGTTTGGATGGATTTACTCTGTACTGGATCAGGAATCGGTTGGATAACAGGGCTCAGAGTGTTGTGGTTAATGGTGCTGTGTCTGGTTGGAGGCCGGTCACTAGTGGGGTGCCTCAGAGTTCAGTGCTGGTACCTGTCCTGATCAATATCTTTATTGATGATCTGGACGAAGGGNTTATCGCTCTCTACAACTACCTGAAAGGGAGTCGTAGCCAGGTGGGGGTCAGTCTCTTCTCTCTGGCTACATATGAAAGAATGAGAGGACACAGTCTTAAACTGCATCAGGGGAGATTTAGACTGGACATCAGGCAGAACTTTTTCACAGAGAGGGTGACCTCTCAGTGGAATGGGCTGCCCAAGGAGGTGGTGGAGTCACTGTCACTGGAGGTGTTTAAGAAAAGGTTGGATGCTGTACTTAATATCATGACCTAGATATTAGGGGAGTGTGTTATAGGTAGGATGGTGTGTTGGTAGCAGGATTACAACAGGTTAGGTAACAGGTTAGGTAACGTGATAGGTGATAGGTTGGACTTGATGATCTCTATGGTCTTTTCCAACCTTACTAATTCTGTGATTCTGTGATTCTGTGATAATGTAGTTTGATCTCCATTTAGTGCATATGAAGCATCTGATGTATATTCTAGTACTACTTGTAGTGACTGTGCTTCTCATGACAAAAATGTCTGGATTACATAAATCACTATAGTAAGCAGGGTGTGTGCTCCCAAAGGAAGAAAAGTGTCTCAGCTCTGTAATAATAATAAACTTAAGAATTCAATTTATTTTTTTTTTAGGCCTAAAGAACAGAAAATGTACTAAGTAGTGGGTACCAGAAGGCTTACCGCTATGGTTTAGGCAAGGTAATGGATGCATTGTGTGAAAACGCAAGGACATGACTACCTGCACTGCATGCAGGGGCAAGATATACATCTCATTGTTTAAGATGATTTATGTGTGATATCTGACTTCCTTTCTTTCAATTGGAAATGGGCACTCTGATCTGCACTGTTCTGTTTGTGGAGTTATCCCAGGGGTTTTTGGGAGTGAAAGTCAGTGTGGATGGCCTTGTTTCAGCACTAAATATAGAAAAGGATCAAGGTATTATTACATTGAATTAATTTTCCACAAGGAAATATTTTCCCAAATAATTGTTCCATTTTAGGTAAGCTAGCAATTTGACTTTCCAGTGAGGAAAAACCCTAGCTGTCTCTGTGAAAGGGTTTTACTTCCATTTTCTGTCAAATCTTCTGGCACTGCCTGATGTCATTCATAGTGAGTATGCGTATGTACTATGTACTTTCTAGGTGGGAGGAGGTTGTGTTTGTTGTTCTTGGGTGGCTAGTGTACAGATTTGAGCTTTCTTATGTATTGATTTTACTACTATGTGCAGGTTTTAGCTCCTTAAGAGTAATTTTCATTTAGACTTCTGGTTTTGCCTTGGAGGTGCGGTTCTGTTACCATCCCATTAAGAAAAGTGTTCAGATGTTTTAAGGTATCACTCACAATGCTACATATTTATTAGTACTAGCACATGTGCAAGACATCCTGGAGACCCTATTCATAGCAGAGATAGCAAGCATGTCATCCCTGTCCGTCATTCAAGCATTGTAGGATTTCCTAACAAGAAAGCAATTCTATTATAATTTCTACTGTTAAAAACAAAAGATCTTCTCCACAGAATTTCTTGTGCCCTGATGAAGACAAGGCTTTATCAACAATGCTGAGTGGGAGCTGCCCCTGGGCTCCTTCAGCACCATGCAAAAGGTATGTTGGAAGAAGGTGTTTGGCACAGCATGACATGGCACAGCATGACATGGCACAGCCTGAAAGCCAGGCTGGGCATACAGCACCTGCCTGGCATACCTGTCATGTAAATCACTGGCTCCTAAACGTATAGTGGTCTCCCAGTCAGGATCACGACAAATTCTGTTCCCAGAAATCTGTAGTTTCCCCCAAGTAAAATTTTAAGTACAATAAAATTAAGTGCAGTACAGTAAAATCAAGTGCAGTAAAATTTGCAGTACAATAGTGGTGGACAGGATAGACACAGATATACAGACACAATGGACAACTTTTTAAGATTTCCAAACTTCAAGTTTCTTCCCTCATATGGCGCCATTTTACTATTGTTACCTCTTACTAGTTGTATTCCTTCTGGTCTTTCTTCTTTTGCCAGCCTTCCTGTTCTCCTGTTCATTTTTTTCCGTTTTTCCAGTTCCACTTTCTATTGCACAGTATTTTCTCACTGTCTTTTCCTCAGTAGAACAAAAATATATTAACATCACTTGACCTTTAGTGCACTGCCCTGTGATTTTTGTAATGCAATTTCTTTGGAGGAAGTGGTCCGCATTCCCATTAGTTTACATCATACTTGCCACTATAGGGCATTTGGATAAAATTACAGTGAAATCAATATTTTCCTGCCTTGCATTTCCTCTGGACAATTTAATATTCAACTCTAGTAAAAGTCCTACTGTATCTAATTTTTTTTTTCCTTCTTATGCCCCCCAGCCCCCTCACTGTGTCCATTAAATATGTGTTCATTACCACAACTCCACAAAAAGTGAATGGATCTGTGCCATTTTATTTTCAATACTACTGCATTACCAAGGTTTACTTGGGCTTCCCTAGCCACTTTACTTCTTCACATCTAACACTTCATACTCTGTCCCTTCTTACCATCTCCCTACACTGTGGAATAAAGCAAGTTCTTGTGCAAGCACAATCTCATCACTGGCTCTTCTTTTCACAGCTTATTTTTAACACATTAAACCTCTGCTGACGTTCTCTAATAAAAAATGTACTGTGTGAACGCTCATATATAGAGCCACTGAAATGACATCACAGGCCCTCAAATCTGCCCGGCGGCTGGATTCCCTATCGCAGGAATAGCATGATAATGTGCATTGAGCAGTCCTGAAACCAGGATTTGCATGTTGAACTGCAGTACTGGAATCGATTGAGAAAAAATGCCAAGGGCCTCTTGACATATACTTAAGTGTTATTTGATGGCATTTTGTCCAACGGTATAATCCTTTTATGCAGATTCTCATTAAACACTGAGGCTGCAATTTTATTCTACCATTTTTATTCTTCTGTTTTTTAAACAAAGACAGAAAATCTTCTATCCAGTAATAGATGAGACATTTAAAAGGAAGGATAGTGAAGATTTGGGTTCTTTTTCTCTAGATGAGGGTAATTTGCATAAATATTTTGAACTTCATAAACTTTTCCTTCTGAAATTATGCAGAGTCCAAGCTACTTGTATTGCTTTATTGTGTTTTCCTTAATTCTCCTGCCTGGCATTTTTCAGATGTCAGTTCTTGAGACTTACCATCAGTCTGAGCCACCCTCCCAGCTTGTTAGTGGGTCTCTGATATTTGGGTTATATCATAGCCTCAGAGAAAGACAAAAGAAACCTGATGTCAGACAGAGTGACACTTCCCCCTTAGAAGTCAGGAATTGTGAACAGCATGCAGTATCTGTGCAGCAATCTCCAAATATCAGTGAAGATGTACACATTGGACTGCCTTTAAAATATTTTTCCAGAGGGATGTTTGCAATATGTGCCTGATTCCTCATCTGAGCTAATCCACAAGGTTCCACAGACAGCATGAACAAACAACACAGGGAGTTAACAGCTGGATGGGGCTGGCCAAGGCAATAGATAGTATGGAGAAGGGTTTGTCTTTAATTCACTCGCATCCATAGAGCTAGTGACTTCTTCAGAGAAAAGACTAAATTCTTGGGTAGACAGAGACATGTATTTCTCATTCTTTTAAATAACATTGTGTATGCTGTTTTTCTGAGACACAGGGGAGGGGAACGAAATTAATGCTTTCTGAATGTACTTACAGCAGTATGTCTTTGTGCAGTATTAAAAATTAACCAAATGAGGAACTATGCAGCGTGGGCCAGGCCAGGTAGAAGGTGATGTGTAAATTCATATATTCAGGTAAAGGGTCAAAGATCAAAAATAAGAATAAGATGGAAAGACGATGCCTCTAACTTGAGGTGTTGTGGAGTATGGGTGCAATTTTGAACATAACTATTCAATGTACTGCAGAATTAGCAAAGGCTAGGCCTGAAATACAAATTGTATCACAGTCCTTTGCTGTAGTTTTGCTGTATTGTTGGGTAATACCAAATATGGGAAAGAAAATGGGAGCCAATGCTGTTAATTTTAAAAAACTGTTCCATGTTCACATTTTGTTGCTGATATTTCTTACTTCCATTACCTTTGCCAACAAATGACACAGAGCACTCAGTAGAAAGTGAAGTCATTTTGTTGGAATTATTTTTCCTTTTTTCCCCCATCAATTAAAGAAAGTAGCACTTAAGAAACATTAACCAATACTGCCTTCTGCCAAAAATAATTTATGCTACTGTAACCCAAATACCTTTATAAAGAATACTACTAGCCGCAATACATTCTGATGTACAAATTTTAAGAAAAGCCTTTGCATGGAATTGACATCCTATATACATATTAGGCATTAAGTTCCCATAAAGGGTCTCCATATTGTAGTTTCTCAGTCTGAACTATTTTAAGTATCAGCTCCAGTCCAAAGAGATGCCCAGTTCCACTAATACACATGCATCTAGCCTTTTTTACATCTAGCCTTTCTTGTTTTTAAAAGAACCATACAGGTACAGACATAGAGGGGGTTTGGAGCAAGACAGAGCACATGTCTTTACAGAATCACAGAATCAGTAAG
>WEKX01007063.1:5954-21910 GCA_013390025.1 Pitta sordida
AAACCTTGCAGATCACAGAAACTGAATTGCGAGAAATTTTCCTCGCAAATCCATGAGGTCATAATGGAGAGGTTGCAATGCAGCGGGGATATACTGTATTATACAGTAAGCCCCTGCCCATTCACAGTCCACATCACTGCGGTTTCAGTAAATCGCGGTTTACTTTTCTGCATGCACAGACAATGCCATGAACTCAGTCTGCTCATGAACATGTAATGAGCTCATAAATATGTAAATTNGCCACAGGACTTACTCCTATCAGCGCAGGAGGGAAGTGGCAGCAGCTCTGGTGCTGCACGGGGAATGGGTGGCACTGGGTGGGCAGGCACACTGGAGCAGGTGGTCAAGCTCTTTTTCATGCAACTCAGAGGGCACGTCACAGCCTGCCTGCATCACATGCCACATGACTATGTGTGCTAGGAGGCTCAGTCCTGGCTCTGATCTCCCTTGCCCTGCAACAGGACTCGGCTTCCCCTGAAGTGCTGTGTGCCAGTACAGATGATCTGCAGGAGCGTGACATGCAAGGCAGACCGTGCTGCTCAAGCGGGGTGGGCTGCCTGAGCCCAGCTGCGCTGCTGCTGCTCAGATCCCACACCCCACCACTCCCTTTCCTGCTGCCAGCAGCGCATCTTGATCACTGGGTGTGAGGTGGGGCTTGGGCTGCCTGCCTGGCTTGCTGTCCCCCCATGCCCAGCGGCAGGCAGGGCAGGGGCAGCAGTGATGGTGTAGGACAGAGGAAGTGCCTTGGTACCAACAAGGTAATGTCAGCTGCACCCACCCAGTGGTGGGAGGGGGTTGCCGGGCCAGGCCGGGCCCCCGCCCTCCCTCCCTGCCTGCTAGACATGGTGCCGTTTTCTGCCTGCCCATACAAAGCATCCCCAGCAGATGTGCACCAGGCTGCAGGGACATCATGGCAGGGTCAGGCCCCCCACTTTGTTGGCAGCCTTGGGTCCGACAGGGCCCTTCGGGTGGGTGGCAGCCAGACAAGGGCACCCATGGGCCCTGTGTCGCCCCCGGCGCCTCTCATGCAGATACCCACGGGACCGGACCAGCCCAGCCCACGGTCATTCGCTGGCCTAGAGCCTCTGCACCAATTCTGGTACCCACTGCCACTGCCCACCACCCATCCTCCAGACAGTGGGATTCTACATCACATAGAGGGAAGAGCCAAGCAGCCCGTTCGGGGCAGGAATGAGACCCCCCCACACCTCCTCTGAGATGAATGAGTTCTGTGGTAGCCTCACCCCTTGAACACTGCCCAAGCACCCGAGCAAGAAGTGTCCTTGTGCCAGTCAGGGCCCAGGGGGCAGAGAGGTGCTTTCATCAGTTCCAACCTCCCTGCCATGGGCAGGGGCACCTTGCTCAGGCAAAGCCCCATCGAACATGGCCTTGAACACTCCCAGGGATTGGGCACAGTGGAATAACACTTTCCAGTAACAACAGGCAACATTCCAACAGAAAGTCTGACAGCGCTTCCAGAGTCCCCTCATGTCTGCCATGGTCCCGCTTTCCACTGTCTCTCACTGGCCACCTGGGCATTGCCGCACCATGTCACTGGCTGTAGCAGCTGCAGCTCTGGTATGGGAGCTGTGGGGCCAGGCACAGTGCTGGGAGCAGGACAGGACAGGGGGCTGCTATGCCTGCTCCACAGAATAAACAGTGTCCTGGCTCTCCTGCCATCACCCAGCTCCACACCACGCTGCAGTCAGCCCTGCTGGGGCTGGCTAGAGAACTGCACATTGCCCGTTGCCATAGGATAGGGCAACACTAGGGAGCCAGTGCTATATTGGAGCGAGCCATCTTCATGGACCGCCGACACAGCCCCAGGCTGAAACAGTTTTCAACACCACACCTCCACCCACTCCCGGGGCTGGAGGTGGGAAACCTCCCACTGCTCCCAGCACACATGGGCATTCCCTGACAGCTTCATCCTGCCCTGGGAAAGGCCAAGGGGCCCGTTTGCAAGGCCGGTCCCAGTGGAGGCTCAGGAAGTGCAGTCACTAAGACCCCCCTCCTCTGTGTCCACAGAGTCAGGCAGTTCAGGGGCTCCCACAGCCTGGCCCCAGCAGAGCCTCAGGGCCACGCTGGGGCTATGTTCACCCCTGTCTGGGCCCTGGCCCCAGTCCCTGCCTGCGCCCCACCACTTCCCACAGCAGCTGCCCACCTGCCTTGGCGGAGCACTGCCATATCGAGCAGCACCCAGGTGACCAACGGGAGTCAATGTTTTCTCAGTGTGGCTCAGCACCTTCACCATGTTTGGTCACATCTGAGTTGAGTTTAAAGATGACTTCCTGAACAGGAAGGCATTCCCTTAGGTCTCCTGATGTGGCATAGGGTGGCAGGCGGTCCCAGAAACACCCTCTAGAGCTCAGAAGTGAAGGTGGGTGGCAATGGGTGCGGCTCAATTGAATATTCATGGATTCACTGTCTTCACGGATTTCATCCTGCGCACCTCCTCCCTGGACCCATCGACCCGTGAAAAGCAAGGGCTCACTGTAATACCAAAATGCTCTAAGTTTTTACAGACATTGAGTTTTGTCTTTCCTTTTCCACCACAGCAAACTGCAAATACAGTCAGTCCTTGAATACCATGGTACCATGGGTCTTACCCCCACACAGCATAGAGTGGCAGGTCATTAATATGCAAATTTGCCCCGCATCCTCACACCACCCCCTGGAGCTCTGGCACTGTTTCAGCACCGCTCTGCTGTGTACCAGTGTTTGTGTCCACACTTCCCAGCAACCGTGGCCACCCCACACCAGGAAAAACACTTTTTCCAGTTGGCTGGCGACACTGGTGGAGGGAGCCGCCCACAACGCTATTCCTATGTCTCTCTGGGTGGGTAGACCTGGTCTTTCCATACTTGGGGTAGATGTCTACCCCCAGAACGTCTCAGACACCATGTCTAACCTGAAAGTGTGCAAATCTTTCACAACTGCATGCAGCCTCTTCGCTCCAAGTGGAGCGGGGCAGGCCCATTGCCATGGGGACCTGCCATAGCCTTCTCACTTGGAGCGGAGAGGAGGGGAGCTAGGCAGGTGCAGCATGGGCACGGCGCGGGCAGACCTGCTGCAGACACCCTGCTCCGAGTGGAGCGGGGCAGGTGCAGCACAGGTATGGTGCCAGGGGACTTGCTGCAGCCTCACTGCTTGGAGCAGAGCAGATAGGAGTAGGGCAAGCGCGGTGCAGGTGCAGCACCAGCGGAACTGCTGCAGCTGCCTCCCTCCAAGCGGAGCAGAGCACAGTAGGACGGGCACCGCTCAAGTGGACCCACAGCAGCTGCCTCGCTCTGAGCAAAGTGGGGAGCAGGCAGAGCAATGCACCTGTGGTCCATGCAGCACAGCGTGGGGGTTGACTGGAATATTCATGACTGTCTAATTTGAATATTCATGACTGTCAGTTCATGCAGGCTAAGTCACAAAACGGGCCTCCTTAATTGCTGAAACATCACACCACATAGAGGTGAAGCCAATATGTGGGAGGCGAAAAGTGGAGAGCGCATACTGTATTGGGTGCTCCCTTCCTCTTTACACTGGGATGCCAGAGTGGTCCATGACCTGTGGTTCTCAATCTCTTTGCTGAGGAAGATATCCATAACCTACACCTCAATATTCTTGAAAGATGATGAAAACAAGACTGTTCATTCATCCTACAAAATAGTATTTGAGATTTTCTCATAGAGCTTAGACGAAAAAGAACACAAGACTCCTCAAAGCAAAAACGTTGTCTTGTAAGGACTCACTTTGGAATTAAAACCTTGATTCTTTTTCCTCAACCATCTGCTTCCTATGCTTGTAGAAATCAAACCATATTACCCATGAGTGAATTTTTAGCCCTCAAAAATTTTGCATTTGCAAGTTTTATTTATAGACTTACAAAACTTAACAGAAAGCATTTCAGTAATCTAATTTTTTAATTTCTTAGGACAACAATTAAATTCCGTAAACTGTGAACACAGAAATAAAGTTGCAAGATGGGTTTTTACAATATACTTCACATTAGACACTTGCCATAACAAAGAAACACTAGAAGGGACCAAAAAACTCAAAAAACATGCACACAGTCTGAGACGTCTTCTGCAAATTCTGCAACATGGATGGAGCTTCTACAACCGTTACTCTCAATTTAATTGTATAGTGTTACCTCATACACATGGAATAGACACCAGATATGGCTGAGCAGAGTCATAAATGAGATTCAGGAAACCAGAAGCAGATTATAAGCCTGGAAAGGAATACAACTTGAGATTGCCAAAGATTTAAATGACCGGAAAATGTTTTTCTTCTGGACGTTATAAATAGCAAAACATGTGGAGGAACAGGAGGTCCAACTACAAAAAATATTCGTGCAATTAGAGTGATTCTCTGCATAGCCCTGATCCGTAATTTGCGGGATCCAAATAGTTGCGGGTGATTTTTCAGCGGTTAGTGCAACCTCAGCGCGTGTGCAGGATGTATCACGAACCCATCAGCTCATGACTACATAATGAGTTTATATAATTGATCCCCCCTGCCGCCACCACACACCAGACTTGCCGCACATGCTTCATTCTCACTGTTTAGGAGAAAGAGGAGCCGGTCCCATCTACGTGAAGCCGGGATTGCTGCCACGCTGCCACAGCACAAAAGCACCGGGGCCATGCTGACACTTCCGGGCACAGCAGCATGGCGCAGCTGCAAACCAGGGAAAGTCGGGGGCAGCTGCCGCCCCCAATGCTGACCTCAGGGTGGCGGTGGACAGGAGATTTAAACCCAGGTGGACAGGAGCCACCCACTCAGCACCGTGTTTCAGCTCTGCTGGCACTGGCAGAACATGGACACCATAGCCCGGTGTGTGCGGATGCCAATGACGCAGACTCCTGGTGTCAGAGTGCTGGCACAGGAACCCCCCTCACTGCCCAAAATAAAAAGTTCCCTTGTAGGATGTGTGGGGCAGAGGAGGGGTGGAGGGAGGGTAGAAGCGGGAAGGGGAGAGCTGCAGGCTGGGCAGCAGGCACAGGGACAAGCGGGGCTGCGCCGGCTCCTGTCCGTCCCTGCCCTGTGCATCTCACGAGCGGCTGCAAGTGCAGATCACACAGCCACCAGCTCTTTCACCCTGCACAGCCGCTGCTAGCCCATGCTCCTGCAGACAGCCCCAGTGGGAGGCAGAAGGCAGACCCCGGCTGCCACCTGCCCCATCCCAGAGCGGCTGGATCAGTGCTGCCTGCTCGCATCCACTCTTGCCAGAAAACCTTTGGGCGGGGCTGTTACATTCCCGGAAAAATAAATCCCAAAGAAAGCAGCCCCTTTGAACAGCAGGGACTGTCCCAGCCTGTTCAGCTGTCGCTCCTGTCACACAGTGCCACAGTATCTACCGGCGCCACCCCAATCAGCACTTAAACTCATTCTCCAAGCCTCCCCCAGAGTCCTGCTCCGGACAGGCGTGCTGCCTCCGCTGTGTTTGAACACAAGAGACACACACCAGCAACCAGAATCCCCAATAAAACCGAGCACAGAGGCAGCAGGGAAAGGACAGTGGCAGGATCCTAGGCACCTGCCCAGATCCACAGGGGGGTAGGCACTGCCTTCCCAGCTCCCAGCCGGTTCCTGTGCTTGGAAAAGCAGCTCTCCTCCCGGAGCTGGGATGTGGCAAAAGGCATTTCCTCCGCTTTAATGAGGCATTACAGAGGCAGCTGCGACCTCAGTACTGTCCTCGAGACCTTATTAGGGGAAGGGGCATGGCTATGGGCATGGCATACTTGAATACTTAGCGGGTTCGCTATCTTTGCGGATTCCAAGACTCGCATGAAGAGGGCCAGACCCAACAGCCCGCGAGTAATGGGGGCTCACTGTATGTAGTACTAATGGAATTAAACAGCTGCTCAAATTACAATCAGTTTTGGGAAACTGGACCCAAATCTCACAAATGCATATATTTGAAGAGTTGGCTCAAGTTGTTGGAAGAGCTGATTAGGTAAACTAATGTATTCATCTTATAACACTCATAAAACACTATGGAGTTAGTAACATCTAAATTTTTTCATTTCAACAATCTATAATCATTTTCCAGTAGAACTGTATACATCTGACATTTCACAGAATCACAAAACATACAGAGTTGGAAGGCACCCACAGGGATCAAGTCCAACTCCTGGTCCTGCACAGGACCATCCCCAAGAGTCACACTGTGCCTGAGAGCATAGTCCAAACAGTTCTTGAGTTCTGTCAGGCTTGGTACTGTGACCACTTCCATGGAGACACTGGTCCAGTGCCCAGCCACACTGTGGGTGAAGAACCTCTTTCTGATATCCATCCTAAAGCTCCACTGACAGAATTTCAGGCCATTCCCTTGGGTCCTGCCACTGGTCAGCACACAGAAAAGAGCAGCACCTGATCCTCCTCTTTCCCTCATGAGGAAGTTGTAACTGCAATGAGTTCTTCCCTCAGTCTCCTCCAGCCTGAACAGAACAAGTGACCTCAGCCACTCCTCATACAGCTTCCCCTCAATACCCTGCACCACTTTCATTCCCTCCTTTGGACACTCTCTAATAGCTTAACATCTTCTTATACTCTGGTGCCCAAAACTGCACACAATATTCAAGGTGAGGCCACACCAGTGCAAAGCAAAGCGGGACAATCCCCTCCTTCAACTGGCTGGCGATACTTTGCCTGATGTCCCCCCAGGACACAGTTGGCCCTTCTGGCTGCCAGGGCACTGCTGACTCACATTCACAAAAGGAAATCAGGTTTGATAAGCAGGACTTCCCTCTCATGAAGGTGTGCCAGGTGTGATCAATGACCCGATGCTGACATCAGCCTCTCTAGAGAACTATTAAACGCAAAAGGAAGTTTCTTGATATCTGGTGTGTCTGCTTTCAAGCCTTACAATACACATATATTGCCAGGAACAATATAAGAGGAAAAAATATGGAGGCAAAGACAGCATTCCCAGTACTAGTCCGTAACTACTCAGTAACTATATTTATATATTCTTTGTAAGTAATAACAAGGTGATACTGTTACATACCACTAACTTCAATTCTATTCTAAATTCTATTCTAGATTTATTCCCTGCAAAAACTATTTTAACACTAAAAAACTCCATATGCTTTTCCAAGAAGACATCACTAATTGTAATTATACTCATGGCAAGTAATTCTAATGGTATACAGAGCAAAGGTTCAGGTCTGTAACCAAGTTACCAGGCACAATATGCAATTTCTGCATGTCACTTGAGCCATGGTCAAAATATTCACAAGGAAACTGTAACGCTACATGACACACAAAGCAGTTTAACTGGTTTAAATTTCCCCACTTTCACTGATGGCTAAGTCAACATTTAACAAGCGTCTGACATACACTACATTTCAGCTGAGGCACAGTAACTTAAACCACAATAATTCAGGGCCCTGATGCTTCCAAAACCAAATTTTGTGAGGGACCAGGACCACTGCAGTGCCACAAAAGCTGAAATCTGCAGAGTGGTGGATGATACATATGCAAATAAGCCATGCTCGTCACCACACCCCCCTCAGCCCCAGAGCGCATGGGGAGCACTCCCAGCACCTTACTGTGCTCTGGGACAGGGCAGGAGAGTGAAGGGGATTTTCTCTACCCCTCCACGAATCATGCCTTCCCTGGGCTGGCCCAGGCTGTGTCTGGGGACAGCTGGGACACATCTTAGTGTATCACAGTATCACAGTGATACATAGTGTTGATGAGGTTAGAAAAGACCTTGAAGATCATCAAGTCCAAACTATAATCCAACTAAAGCTAACATCTGCAAGACTTATCTCATGACCCTCAACATCTCATCCAGTCTACCCTTACACAACTCCAGGGGCAGTGATTCAACCACCTCTGAGGGCAATGCATTCCAATGCAGGACCACTCTTTCAGTAAAACACTTTTTTCTAATGTCATGCCTAAACCTCCGTTGCTAGAGCTTAAGACCATGGCCTCTCCTTCTATCTCCAATGGCCAGAGAGAAAAGACAGACTCCTGCTGTCTACAACCTCCTTTAAGGTAGTAATAGACAGCGATAAGGTCACCCCTGAGCCACCTTTTTTTCCAGACTAAACAGACCCAACTCTCTAAGCCGCTCCTCACAGGGCTTATCTTCCAGACTCTTAATCATCCTTGTTGCCCTTCTCTGAACTTGTTCCAGCACCTCAACATCTTTCTTAAATTGAGGGGCCCAGAACTAGACACACTACTCAAGATGCAGTCTAACCAGTGCCAAGTACGGGGGAAGGGTAACTTCCCTTGCCCTGACTGATGTTGCTCTGCTGATGCAGCAGAGCAGAGTCAGGACACTGCACGCGCCCCATGCAGCTCTGCTGAGCCCAGAGGCAGCTCGGACACATCCCCTGCGTTCTGCCATGGCACCAGAGTGCAGCTGGGACAGCACGTCTGCCCCATGTGGCTCTGCTGAGCATATCTTCCCAACACAGCTCTGCTGAGCTCGGAGGTAGCTGGGGCACATCACCTGCCGGGGACTCCCGGGGAGCTGACACGTGCCACCCCCACCCAGGACTCCTCCTGGGGAGCCAAGGCACTCCACCCAACAGGGTAGGCCGGTCCCACCCCTCAGCGTGGCAGAGGCACTCTGTGCATGCATATGTGGGGAAACAAAATGAAGAAAGGAGGAAAGACTCTGGCCACTGGAAAAAAACCCCACAAAGATGTGAGGGAGCAACATTCAAAGCACAAAGCAGCAAGGGATTATTGTACTGCAAAGTGAGTAAGGATTATCTTAAAGCATTTACAAACAGTACTTAGTGATCGCAGAACTATTTCTCATGACACCAAGCTGGGGATAAATGTCGATCTGGTAGAAGGTAGGAGGGCTCTGCAGAGGGACCTTGACAGACTGGATAGATGGGCTGAATCCAATGGCATGGGGTTCAACCAGTCTAAGTGTCGGGTCCTACACTTCGGTTACAATAACCCCATGCAGAACTATAGGCTGGGGTTGGAGTGGCTGCAGGATGATCAGGTGGAAAGGGACCTGGGAGTGCTGGTTGATAGAAAACTTAACATGAGGCAGCAGTGTGCNAGCACACCACAATAGCAGAGAATAAACATCGTATCAGTAATGTTTCAAACACAAAGACCGACAATTCTACATCAAATGCTGGAATTTGGAAGTCAGCCCCATGCCGGGAAGCCACTGCTCTTCCAGCAGTTTGGGCTTTTAAACCAAATAGTTATCAGCGTCCACCTCACAGCCCCTATCCAATCCTGGCAGAACAAAGCTTCACTCACAGCAGCATCTGCACAGAATGGAAAGAAATGTGCACCTTGTCATGGACTAGAGTCTGTGTGCCTGTGTCTCCATGCATCTGTGTGTGCATCTGTCTGTCTGTGTGTCTCTGTGTGCCTGTGTCCTCCAGCAGAGGGAGCTGCCCCAGCAGTGCAGGTAGTGCTCCGTGATCCCCTGAATCTTTGCCCCCGCCTTGACCCACACCCCCTGCCCGGCCAGAGGCGCAGGCTCCAATGGGACTTGTCCACAGCTGGCAGTGTCTGAGGTCTGGGACAGAATCGAGTGCAAACAGCACTGTCCCTGGCAGCCACAGCCCTTCAGCTGTGGGCAGGGAGAGCCCAATCCCAGAGGGACCTGCACCAGCAGCCACCTGCTCAGGGGGCCACAGGGAATGCCACAGGGAGGGGCTACGCTCTGTGCTCTCCTGACACATCAAGAAGCCACAGAGCAGTCCCAGGAACACCCTGCAGCAGCTCTGAAGCGGACGTGGCAGGGCAGCTGGCCTTACTTGAATACGCATGAGTTTATTTACATAGTAGCCCTTCATGGATCATACCACGCATGCTCAGAAG
Organism: Pitta sordida; assembly: GCA_013390025.1. Taxonomy (NCBI): domain Eukaryota; kingdom Metazoa; phylum Chordata; class Aves; order Passeriformes; family Pittidae; genus Pitta; species Pitta sordida. The sequence goes on from WEKX01007063.1 coordinate 15,771, forward strand.
GGAATTATCACGGAAAAAAGAACCGCAATGCGGTGGACCCCCAAAGCACAAAACTGCATAGCAGGGGTCCACTGTATCTAACTTACCTAAATACTTATCTAACCTGCTTATCTAAGTCAAGGTGCTAACATGTGTTAACATAGCTCACTGAAACTACCTTTTTAAGAGAAGACCAGAAGAAGCAGAGGCTTAAAACACTGTCCTTCCCATTATCAGTCATGCTGTCCATGATGGTTGCCTAACACAATAGCCTTTTACCCTGTTTCATACTAATGGAGTGCTTCAGGAATATGATTTCCTTCCCTGATATATTCTTTTCTGAATATTGGCCTTTCCAATACAGCAATCCCTCACTACTTTGCTGTTCCTCTCATGGAGGTTCACTTCATGGGATGTTCTCTCCACCAAGACAGCACTCTTTTTCAGAGTAGATTCACAACAGCGCTTGCGCTAACAGTCATTAATATGCAAAGACAGACAGTCATGAATATGCAAATTAGGCAGCCCCTCCCCACATTGCCCTCCTCAGCCCCGGCACACTCTGGTGGTGTGTCAGCTCTGCCCCACTGTGTGATGGAGGCTCCTGACATCCGTGGGCACACTGCACTGGGAAAAAAGCCCACTTCCCTTCACTGCTTGCCCATGCACGATGGTGCTGGGACCTGTCTGCCCCAGTCCTTGGCTTGCATCCTGCCAGGGGGGGACCCAGCCACCTCACTGTATCCACTGGGCCTGGGAGTGGCAGCTACCACTGTGTAGGGGCCCAGAAACAGTGCCTGACTCCTACTGGCTCCCAGGTTCTGGTCACAGTGGTTACCGGGTTTGAACACCATTTTTTTTTAAATCCCAAGCGGCAAGTGCTGAGTGCAGTGCGAGCTGTGTTTAAGCATGCGAGCAGGGGGGCAGCAGTGGCTGCCTTATCACCATGGTAACAGTTCTGCTGAGGGCACACCAGCCCCAGTGCCAGGGGAGCCACCGGCCCAGAAGGGGCAGGGGAGCCAGGGCAGCTTCTGAAGGGATGAAAAGGTGTAGCTCCTTGGCAGGGGCCCATCCACTCCTTCCCTCCCCCCGTAGTGCATCCCCAAGACTGCACCAGGTGGCAGAGAGGGCTTGGTGAAGCTCCAAGACTGCAAAAGGTGGTGGAGAAGGCTTGGTGCAGCCCCGAGACTGTAAAGAGCAGCAGAGAGGGCTTGTTGCGATCCCGAGGCTGCAAAGGGCAGCGAAGAGGGCTTGGTGCAGAGGGGCTTGCCCCAACACTGCAAACGGTGGCAGAGCCCAGCTCTGTCACACCCTGGCGCCATCCGGCCCAGGGAAGCCCCTCTCTCACAGGCCCAGGGTGGCGTATCCAGTAGAGCCCTGCTTCCCTGGGTCCCGGGGCCACTCAGTCAGGGGAAGCGAGGAGTCACCTAAAATTCCTGAAGAACGCCCAGCTCCCCTGGCGCCGATGCTGTCAGCCCCACCCCACTGTGTCCGCCAGGACTGGGAGTTGTGGCCACCGTGCAGAGGCCAGGCTTGCTGTTTGCCAGGTTTAAACCCATTTTGCCGCTGCTGCCAAAAGCCACAGCTGCCCCAGGCATTCTCTTGGAATTTTAGTTATGACCCTCAGAGCGCCTGTTTGGCCACTGGCTGCGCCAGCACTGTTCCCATGGTGATAGGCTGTTGGAAGGACATGGCCGGGGTGGCCAGCCACTCGCCCTCACTACCACTCAAGTGGGGGATCAGGGGGGCGCCAAGTGAGCTGTGTTTAAACATGTGTTCATGGGGTCCCAGAGGCATGGGTGTCCCCAGGCACCCACCCCAAGCACGATTTACACAGTTACGTAAGATTTACACACTCTTGGGGTAGACGTGGTGTCCGAGATTGCACACAATATCGACCTCAGAAATTATAAGACCAGGTGTACCCACCCAGAGAGATGCCGGGACAGTGGCATGGGCTGGTCCTGGCGCCAGCATGCACGACTGAGTGGAAAAGAGGGGCTTTTCCCAGTGTGGACTGCCCACAGGCACCAAGAATCACCTACACACACCAACACACTGTAGGGCAGGGTCTACACACAGCCAGAGCGTACTGGGGCTGAGGGGGTTGGTGTGGTGGGCTGGTCTAATTTGCATATTAATGAGCTGGTTATCTTCACAGAGTGAGGGCTTCGTAGGGCCGGGGGGACAACCCACAGCCCTGCAATAATCAAGGGACAATTGTACTGGCCTTACATTCTCAAATTACCATTTTTATTGGTATTAGTTGTTCTAACTTCCCCTTTCTGCATCATCTTTTACCTTTGAGGTCATTCAGTTCTCGCATCCATGTGTGTTTCTACGTACCACACCTTTCTTTAGTATTAAAACAGTCTACATTTTTACCCTTCAATCTGAGGGATTTTTTAACAAGAAAAAAAAGTTAAAATATTTCTGTAGTTATTTCTGTGTTCATTTTGAGTAGTGTCATCACACAACTTCACTACACAGATTGAATCTGGGTAGTTGCAATATGGCATGATGAATTCTTTCATATATGTAAAACCAAAGTTAATGTTAAGCATGCTCATTAATAAGGCTCTCAAATTTACAAAAGCTGAAACTACGTAAAATTAGGGTTTATATTCAGAGCCTGTCAACAGGTTACCAGTCTTAAATTAAACAGCAGAGCTAGAAAATACTACAAGGCCCCAACTTGCTCCCTACAGCATTTAAAAAAAAACCAAGCCACAAACTACCTTGGATATTCAATCATTCAGAAGTAAAAAAACATATGCCTTTAAAAATTTAAGATACAGATACACAGTCGGATCTCCTTTATCATGGACCCACGGTATTAATTGGGTGCTGCAAAGCCCTACTTACGCGTTGAATGGCAGCACATTAATATGCAAATTTGCTCCACACCCCCACACAGCCCCTCGGCGCTATTTTGGCACTGTGTTACTGTGCATCAGTGTTTGTGTTGGCCCTTCCTGGCACCTAGAGCCACCCCATGCTGGGAAAAACCCCTTTTCAGCTCAGCCAGAGACACAGATGCGGGGAGCTGCCCGCGCCTCTGTCCCGGTGTCCCTCAGGGTGGGTGGACCTGGTCTCTCCATAGTCGGGGTAGATGAGTATCTCCTGGAGAGTCACTCAAGAAAGTCTCGGACACCTGAGAGTGTGTAAATCTTTCATAAGTGCATGGCAGCAGTTACGGGGGAGCGGCCCCACTGCGCCAAGGAGGGAGCAGCCCTGCAGCCACCATGCCAAGGAGGGAGCAGCCCCACCACGGCCACTGTGTCAAGTGGGGGAGCTGCTGCCGTTCCGGGGCTGGGGAAAGCGGTGGTGTCGCTGCCACAGCGGCTGTGGGGTTTGATTTGCCTATTCATGACTGCCTAATTGAATATTCATGCATGCCAGGTCACGCATGTGCAGTTGTGAAAAGTGGCCTCCTTTATCACTAAAAAACCACACCACTAAGATGGGAAGCCGCAATACGGGGGGCACAAAGTGCAAGAAGGCCAACTGTACAGCACTTGTGCAATACGTTAGCATCCAAAAAGCAGTGTAGCCATTTGTTACGGGGGGGGGAAAAAACATGCAACTTGTCCTTTCTTCATTTTAATTGCTAGAAAAGTAATTTATGGATTTGGGATTATTTCATTTCAATGCTACAGATTTATTCAAAATTTTGCAAATTTAGCATGACACACAAAGATAAAACACATTAAAAAGCACATAGCTGTAACAGAAAAGCTTTCAGAGCACACAAAACAGCATGAAAAACATTAAGTTTACACAAAATAAGAAGACAAAAAATAGGTTTTTTTTAAAAGAGACCTTAGTTCCAGAATTTAATTAGAAGGCAAAAAAAAAAATTATCAGTAGACTAGATACACTGTGAATATATCGAAAGGGAATCTGCTAATCAACAGCACACTCCATATAAAAACAGGACTCTACTACTATTACTACCAATAGTTACTGCCTTTTATCTAGCAGAATGCAATTTCTAAGTCCTTTGAGATACCTGGGATAAAAGAACTATTGCAGATGCACAGGCCATTAAATACAGTTTAAATTGCAAAAAAAAGCATCATGCAGTAGACCAGGGAAAAAAAAAATAAAACTCCACAGGTGTTTCATGAATGCTACACAGCAGTTCTGGGCCTCTTAGAGCAAGGTACAGTTAGCTTCATATATCAATTTTTACAAAAAGCAAGTAAAGGGTAGAGAAAAAAGTTTTATTCTAGTGCATAAGCACTGTATTGAGAAAAGGAAAAGTTCATTTAAATAAAAATGTGCTAAAGCCACTAAAGTAGAATAACTACTTGAAGAGGAAATAATAAAAATAAAATCAAGTAACATCTACATGAAAATATGTAACAGCTGAATATCAAAACTACCAAGTAAAATTTAGTGAGATTAAAAAAAAAGCAAGTTAATGCACATCTAATCGGTTAAGCATGAGCTGCCATGAGTAACTGCAAGCAAAGTACAGAGCTGGAAAAATACGTTTTTCTCTTTTTGCAATGTATAAATATGGCCCCAAACATTCCCACAATGTTCTATATTTTACACGAAATATTCCGCCTGCTTTCTCTGAACAGAAAGAAGAAACTATGACAACTCCCAAATTTAAGTACACAAAACATTTAGTATGACACAGTCTCATAGACATGCTGAAAGATGCAATAAATCAAGCCTCTCTAGTAAGACTCACCTAATCAGTAACACATATGCTGTATTGAGCTTTACTACTCTAGGTCAAGGACTGTTACTTCCTCTCCAGCAGTTACATGTGGTGTTGCACAGTTATGACTCCTTATGGAAACAGAACTTTACAAAGATCCTATAAACGCCTTGAGTAACTGAACGAAAATTACTGCAGACATGAAACTAAATAAGGATGGCATTCTGGAAAACAGAAGCACGAAAACAAAAACATCCATGATGCAAAAAGGCCCACCTGAAGTTTATGAAATCTTATTAACGTATATGAGTACCTAGGAATGGAATTGCACGTAGAGAATACCGCGAGTATGCTTCACACCTACAGATGTACGAACACACCTGTAAAAAAATCCTGAGCCCGTATTTGCTTTTGCTGATGCAAAAAAGACCACTTGGAACACATTGGAAAGGGAGGCAGAAGTGGTCACTGCACACGTAGCTGTTAATTGCCTGTGTTTGACAGACTTCTGAAATTGTTTTCTTGTACACAGGTTACTGAAGGGACCTCAAGACAAACAGAACACCCTCCTGCCTTCGTAACTGGCATATTAATTTACTACCACAGACCACTGTTTACCTCACTCACCTAGCACAGCTGGTTATCACCTCTGCAAACACCTAAGGCAGTTTCTATTCCTGGGCTTTTAAGGCTAAAAATGACAAATATTCTAGACCCACCAAGAAGAAACGGGATGACCCCACCGGGCGCAGAGAAGCCACGAGCACGACCTCGCCACTGAAACGCCACCCAAACCCCAGGCGTTTATAGTCAGGCTACTTCTGGGCGGGGAAATAGCTCGTAAGGCACTTTCGCATTCCGTAAGAGCCGAGTCAGGCTCCCTGCTCCGAGCCGCCCGCCCAGCCCTTCTCAAAATTTCCGCGACCGCCAGAAGCACCGCGACCAGCCAAGGTTCCTATGAGGAGAAGACACGCAGCTCCATGCAGAACACAAAGCCCGTCCATGACCCTCCAGCACTTCACCAGGTTTTCTCTTCGCCCCCGCCACCTGCTCCCTCCCACCGGCTCCCGTCCCACTGCCCCCCGCCGCCGCGGCCCCAGGACACCGCCAGCCCCCACCCAAATGGCTGTTTCCAAGCGTCCGGGCAGGTGGAGCGGCGGCGGAGCAGCCGGCAGAGCACGCCAGTGCCTAGGGGACACCGCCCGGGCCTCCTCCCTTCTGCGAGCGGTCGGGCGAGCCCGAATGGGCAGGAAGAGACGCGGCGGCGGGCAGGACAGGCAGGCCCGTACCTCCCCAAATGCCCAGCTTCAGCTGGGAGCTGTCCAGGTTCACCACGTAATCGCCGAGGAAACGGTTCAAGACGTCCACGACCAGGGACTCAAACACCATCCTGGCCCCGCCGCCGCCGCCCCAGCAGCAGCAGCAGCAGCAGCAGCAGCAGCAGCGCCACCGGCCCGGCGCGTGCCGCTGCCCCAACGCTCCGCAC
>WEKX01007064.1:0-20376 GCA_013390025.1 Pitta sordida
GATTTACATACTCTCAGGTTAGATGTATTGTCCAGGACTTTCTCAGGGTTGACTTGGTGTCCGAGACCAGACACCATATCTACCCTGAGTGTAGAGAGACCAGGTCTACCCACACAGAGAGACACTGCAACAGCGGTGCGGGCGGCTCCCCACACCAGTGTCCCCAGCTGAGCAGGAAAAACCAACTAGAATGCTGAAACATAGCAGAGCAGTGCTGAAACAGCGCTGGGGAGACATGTGAAGATGCAGGGCAAATTTGCATATTAATGAGCTGCCAATCAACACGGAAGGAGGGCTTCGCGTATAGGGGGGAAGACCAGCGGTACCGTGGTATAGGAGACCTGACTGTAGTTGATACACTGCTATGTAAAGCTATCTGACACTTGAACACAAGCACTTGTCTAAGAGAAGTATCTATCTAATATACAAAGTCATCAAGCTGAAAAATTCAAATCAGAGGATGACAGATATGTATTTTGTGCTGAAAACATACTATTGATAGTGCTACTGCTTTTGCTAACAGCACTCATGGTAAGCCTTAGGCACTTTCAAGCCCAAAGCTCTTTAATTTATCTTTTGGAAGAATCATTTTGCATATTGGTGTTGGAAGAAGAAAGACTGAGTGATCTTAGAGAAGATTAATTAAAATATAAATAGTTAATCTAATGATTAAAACATTTTACTATTTTCCTATTGGGAATTTTAGTTTCAGAATCTTTAAAAATATTATTTTCAATGTTGACAGGGATTGCTGACACTAGTGGTTTTAAGTCTACTATTGCATTTTGTTCTGAAATTTAGTAGACTATATGCTAGCTTTTCCAAAAGCCTTTTTGAGAATGATATTCTTATACGTGGAATGAATAATCATGTTATACTGTCTTGGATTGCAATTTAAAAGCACTTGAGAATTCTTTTTACAAATGTCTGAATTGGTTATTGTGCAGCACAAAGGACCGATTCATTACTTCTTGCTAAAACAATAGACATGGAAATCAAATTACTTTTCAGTACCTCTGTAAGTAAAGGGTCAACTAATACAGGATGCATTTAGAAAACTTCTCAAATTAGCTCATAATTAAAAAGGATGTTTATTAATTTGTAAGCCTTGCTTAAATTATTAATTTTATCTTAATATTTTGAGAATGAAATAGAGAAAGGAGTAGAATTTTTTAACTCTGTTTTCCAGATCTTTCAAAGTGATTCAAAGCACTACATTCACACTTTCTGTGTATATACCCATTCTGTTTGTAACACAGTCACAAAGCCTTGAGAGGACCAAACAAACAGGTTCTTCTGATGAGATGCTTGTTAACTGTCTCTCAGACTAAGTATGCCAGAGCAACAGTATTTAGAGCCTTAATGGGGTAAATTGTGGTTGTTTGGAGGAGCAGGGTATTACTCTTATAAAAAAAGAAAAGTGAAAATCTAGGTTTTCTATGCTTTTCTAGCATAAAGCTTGCTATGAAGGGGAAAATGTAGCAGCCAGTACTGTACTGTATCCTCATTTTATCAGTAATTTTGAAAGATGCTTGCATCTCCATATCCTAAATGCCTACTGTGCCATTGCAGGTCCTTAGTTCTGCTTCAGTTTAAGCCAACTGTGGACCTCCAACTATCTTTAAACTTAGGATCCTTCTACTGCTCTCATAGAGCAAGAGTGAAAGAATAGATTTGTAATCCCTGTTTACAAACGTATTAATATAATGGTTTATTGCTATAGCTTGACTCAGTATCAGCTTTGAAATTGAACTCTGGAGTTTGTAATTCCTCATCATGTCCTCAGACCATTTGGTCTTGACCTTGATATCTTCCTCTCCATAAAATGGTGAGCAAAGAAATTAGTTTTAACATGAAATTGATTTCCTGAAATTCCATGAGAGTGCTTCTCCTCATGATACCTTCCTAACAAGTTAACGATCCCATTTATTTCTTAATCAATACACAGCAAGGGACCCCAGTGTCTAACCTCTCAGGCTTTAAAAACATCTATAATTTTAGCCTTGAGGGTGCTCTATAAAATTGGAACATGCAGGTATTTTTATTAGCTTTTCGCAATATCACAGCATTAGCAAGGTTGGAAGAGACCTTGGAGATCATCGAGTCCAACCTGTAACCCAACACCAACCCATTGTCTAAACCATGGCACTAATTGCCTCATCCAGCCTACTCTTAAACACCTCCAGGGATGGCGACTCCACCACCTCCCTGGGCAGTCCATTCCAATGAGAGATCACAGAATCACAGAATCACAGAATATTATGAGTTGGAAGGGACCCACAAGGATCATCTAGTCCAACTCACCATCTAACACCCGTAAAGAGACNCTTCTTAGCCACCTGGGCACACTGCTCACTCTCTCTGTGAAAAACCTCTTCCTAACATTCAGTCTAAACCTCCTCTGGCGTAGCTTAAGACCATATCCTCTCTTCCTGGTGTTGTCAGCCTGAGAGAAAAGATCCACACCCACCTGGCTGCAACCTCCCCTCAGGTAGTTGTAAACAGCAATTAGGTCACCTCTGAGCCTCCTCTTCTCCAGGTTGAACAACCCCAGTTCCCATAGCCGCTCCCCATAGGGCTGTTCCGTGCAGAGCCAGGAGATGGATTTTGATCCTTGTGGGTCCCTTCCACTTCAGAATAATCTCTGATTTTGTGATCTTTTCTTTTTGTTGTCTACTTTGTAAGTACTCAGGACTGCAGATAGACACAGCTGTCTGCTGCTCTCTCATGTTTCTTTTCCAGAAGTGAATGTAAATAGATGCTGAATTCACTCTTTAATCTCCATAGAACAGTCAATCTGGAAATGTAACACTGATAGGATAGGCTTTTATGTGTAGGGACAGTTTAAAAAGCACTTACTGTCAAGAATAGTCCGTCCTTTCTCAGGCTCCCACAGTAATACGCACTTAAAGCTTATAGCTACCTTTAAGCAATGAATAGACTTCATGCACTAAAGTGCTTTACTGGATCAGGTTTATTTCAGAGACTTCTCAGATGAGAAAAGGTTTACCGAATCAACCGCACAGGCTGACATGAGTAAATTTCACCGGAACATAGTTAATATATACAGTAACCAGAGTTTTTTTTTTTGTGTGGTTTTTTTATTATTTTTCTTTAATAACTTAATGAAGATACCTAGAAAAAAACATTACAAAATAATGAAGATGGCATAGAGGAAAATAGAATAGTAGATCTAGGAGAAAAAAAAATGGGGATAAGTAAAAGTAATGTTGCAATTTTGAGTCTGGTATATTGATCCTGTCTCAAAGTAAATGGGAACACAGAATTAAGTAAGCGCAACTTCTATTTATAACATGTGCAAAAAGTGCTGTAGACATTTCCTGCTTCCAGCTTATGTATGCATGGCTCCTGACTGTATCAGATCTAGCTGGAGTCAAAAGGATTTGTCTGCACAGGTGTACAGTTTCCATGTGCATTTCTGAAACTCAGAATTTACCAGTCCATTTTGCTGAATTTTTCCCCTGATTGTTATTCAGGTGTATGTCTGAAAAATATGCTACAAGATGTGATGTGCAGCTTGCTGTGCTAGCTGCAGCACATTTCAGAAACAACCCCTTGAGCTCACCACCTTTTCTCAGTGATGTGATGAAAGGAGGAAAAACCTCTTCCAGCTTCCTTCAGTTAAATGCTTTGAAGAGGAAAGTCCTTTTTTAGCACTCGTTTATTCATGGAGGTCGTCCTCTAGTATATGGTATTTATATCTTCTCTGTGCTAGTATATGTGGTACTGTGAGACTTGATTTCCCTTTGCTGGGACCTTTGAAATCAATTAATTGGCTCTAGGTGACTGAAGCAAATAAGCCCATGGTTGTGAAGCTGTCACCTCATAGGAACATCCCTCGGGGTAAAAGGACAAGGACATGTATGACAGCCACCTACAAATAATAGCTAGGAATGAAGATATTTTTACAAAAGCATTTGTGTTCCAAAGGTAATAGATCAGTGCATATATCGAGAAATGACCAAGAAAAGAAATATCAAGAAATTTTCCCTCCTTACTAGATTAGATGGAAAGAGGTAGAAAATCTATTTTCCTGCAGCTGTATTTCCACTGATGTGCTAAACCTCATAGTTCTGGACAAATATTTGAGCACCACCATGCTATTAGGAGTTAAAACATCAACAGGAAAACTAGTGTCCTGACATTGTAATGCAATGCCATACTTCTGACTGCTTCTCATCCATTCCAGAGACAGCAGGGAATAAAGAGATTTTTAAGATACAGACTCTGTATTAGTGTTTCAGGAGTTCACAGATTATTCCAAGTTGGAAGAGACCCACAAGGATCACCTAGTCCAACTCCCAAGTGACTCCCACCCAGGGATCGCATCCCCAACCCCAGAACCCTTTTTTTGGTGACTCTAGTTTTGCCAGCAGACAACCCAAGTGATGGATGGGGGAAGGTTCAGTGTGCTCCAGTAGGTCTGTGAAGCTTGGGTGTGAGGACAAGAAACCTGGAGGACCCGTGTGAATTACTCCCACCCCTTGAATGGGTGACCACTGTGGGTGTCCTGACAATGGACCAAGTGTGCTGGGGAAGCCATATGCCCTACAATTTGCAGGCGGCCAGTAAATAGAGTACCATGTACTTTTATAAATAATTTGAAATTGTATTGGTGCTTACCTGCACCAGTTTCAAAAATTTTGTGAAAGTTCTCCACCAGCAAAGACAGAGAACCTACCTTCCATCCTGACTTATTTTGGTGGAGTCAGTAAGACAACAGTATTTTGAAAAATTTATTATAATTTAAAAGCTGTACATAAATTGTTTGCATCAAAATTTGTGTCAAACCACTATTACTCTTACAGACAATTCTGTGTTGTCTACAGGCACAATCTCTAGTCAGTTATTGATTTAAAGCAGCCAATCTATTATAGCTTTGCAGTGCCTCTCAAAAATAGATTTTCCACAAGTGTAACATGGATTATTAAAGTACTTAGATGAATTATTTGTCATTTTGATTTTTATTTGCATTTCCAGTTTGAATCTGCACTGTAAAACAGCATGTTTTCCAAAACAAACTTTGCTCAAACAGATAATATATTTTCATTATCTTTTATCTTACCATTCTATGCCTATGTTCCAATTATCTGAATAACTAATGTAGTTGATATTAGGCATTAATATTTTATAGCAGCAATAAAAATTATAATCTGATAAAAATAATATGTAAAACATTTTGATCCGTATACATTAGAAGACACACAAATGTATTGAAAATCCTATTGAGCCTTTTCATTATTCCGTATACTTCTAAATGTGAAGAACCTGATTGTTCCTTTTGGGGCGTTTTTTCCCATCAACACACTGGAGAGAAAATCTGCCTCTTTCTGCTTGGAGGATGTAATTTAATTTAGCATTTAATGGTAAAGCAGAGTTCATGCTACTTCCAGAGAGGGACAGTCAGGTCTTTCAGCTGTTTATCTCCAAGAATATGAGAATTTCAACGTGACCTAGCACTGTGAGTGTTTCTGTGCTTCACATTCCTGTTTCCAGGCTCGCCACTTTCCTATACACTTACTCAGAAACAAGTCTGAGAGAAAGTTCGGAATATACAAGGTCTGTAGGGAAGAACTGAGTTTGTTTAGTTCATGTGGTAGACATCTTCACATATGTAAAAGAAGTTATGAATTAGAAGGAAATCAACTATTTTGTGTAAACTAGGCATAAGAAGTTTAACTCATGTTTGCCCAAGTGGCAGCAAAGGAGCTGTAATTTGGACACAGGAAGCTCTTTTTATAGATAAGAATAATTAGACTTTCTAGAACACTTCTTAACTATCCATGATCATCTACCTTTTAGAATAAAGCAAGTAAAGTCATCAGGAATGATTGTGATACTCTTGGTTCCCAGTTACTGCAGGGATTTGAATGTTTCAAACTCTCTTCCAAAATCCTATTTTATGATGATAGTGCGATATGGAGTATTTTGGTATGTAGTCTTTAGATGTATCTGCAGCTGTGTTTGATGCAGCTATATTAGAAGTGTCTACTTCTACAGATATCAATATTGAGTAGAGTAATTCCTACAGTGAAAAGTGTACTTATTATAAAAAACAGGCTTCCAAAACTTAACCTGAGACAAAATGAATTATAAATATATTTTAAATCTAGAAAACATGACAATTTGTTTGTTACTTTTCTTCATTTCCATATCATTTACCAAAGTGGGAGTTTTTTGATTTCTCGACACTGAATAATTCAAAGTAAAAACATTGGTTTTATGTTGTATAGTGGAGTCCAAATATTTTCATTAAGCACTGGCTGATATGAAGGAAAGGGGAGATCATCTTTGATGGGAAGAGTGTTCTTTTCAAGGTCAAAATTGTTTTCTGGGAAAGAGAAAGCTTTTCTTCCCCTCCCCCTCCGAAAACCTATTAGGCTACCTGAGAAAACAGCATAATGTTATTGTATCTTGTGTAAAAAGAAAAAGATAATATATTATCCTCAAACTCCTACATATCAGTCATAGTGTACAGTCATAATACAATTTTCGATGTTTCTCTCAATTTTATAGCACTAATTCTGAATATGATGCCCCAGAAATGTGACTGGTTTTAATGTTAATAATGAGCATGTACTGTGGATTATCATAATCTAATTCTGCATGATTCTGGGTTTTTTTGTTGACTAACTGGCAATTAAAATGAATCAAAGCAAAAAGGAAAACAAATATAACCTGAAATCAGTTATCAGGGAGTTAAATATGTTGTGTCCATCCACACCTCTCCTTCAAAAGGAAGAAAGCAGCACAGATGTGACAAGGATGTGAGCAATGTTCTTTACCTTTTGTATCTCAATGATTTCTATACTCTTTCAAGAAGCAGAAGAAATGGGTTCACTGACACCCTCATCTAGCTTCTCGCCTTAAATCTTTGTCAGACTAGCCACTCGCAAGACTTTTGAAACTACCCAGCCTTTAGTTTTCTGAAATGGGCATCCTTTGCTTCCTCATGGTAGGGGGCTCTTCTGTCTTGAACAAAATACTTGCACAACCTGCTAGACTGACAGGATAGAACATGAGTTGTTACTCTAGCCTGAGGGGCAGAGCAGTAGCCCAACAGGTTTCTCATGAATTATCAGAGCCTACTGCATGTAACAATCGTGTTGTGTACCAACCATCTTTTCCCATGAATCTTCAGTTAAGATTAAACCTGAAAAGTCCTCTTTGTGAGCCAAATAGAGCATCTAGAATACATTTTGTGTGATATTTGGTAGCTGTAGTTCTCCTCAAGAGAACTCAAATTCTTGGGGAGTGTTAATGTACTGAGGACTGAGCTATGGCATAAAGTACAGCAAAATCTCTCATCCATTCCTTTATCCATTCTTTCCTACTGGTGTTTTTAATCTATCCTTGGAATGATGTTTTGTAAAAAAATATTTTCCTGGGATGTTTTTTCTGGTGTAACATATCAATGAAGAGATAAGAGATCCAAATATATCAATAGGCACCCTATGCAGGTTTGGATTTTGCTTGCTTATAGAGTCTTATTTGCTTATGCATGTACATCGATCAATGTAAGTGACAGTTCTAGGTTTCATTGTGACAATGTACATAATGATCTTTAAGTGTATTTCATAGATGGTTTTTTTTTAACTGCTATAAAATGACTGTTGCCAGCAGGGAGCTGAGCCACAGAGATAGCTTTGCCTTCTGCCCAAGTCCATTTCTAATTAATTTTGCAGTTTTAAAAAGATTCCAAATTACTCACAGTACTCAATCTCCTGGCATATACCTAAATTGTTGCTAATTCATGTTCATTTCTCTGCCACTGTCAGCTGCTTGCAGGGTGAGCATATTTTACAATATTTTAAAAAATATTTAAATAATCTCATTTTCTGTTTTCTTAAATTGTTATTAAGCCTTCATTTTGCCGTCATTATTTGAGCTGCTCAGATTTGAAAAGTGATGGAATGCTTTCCCCTCATTTTTAGGGTATAATCAAGATTTTGAATGACACTTTTGGGGGAAGTAATCCTGCCTTCTTTTTTTGATCTTTTTACCAACTAAGCTGTTTCACTTAAACAGTGAATGGGTGTTAAAATCCCTTCACTTTGAATCTTGAATGTAGAGCAAAGAACAAACATATCCTTAGGGAAATGTTCTTCAAGCTCTCAAAAAGGAAAGAAAAGGAACAGAAGTTATTCCTCTTTCTGTCCTTGTACCCTGCACTTGGACAGTCTCAAGCTTTATTTTCACTTTTATAAAACATATGTTTGATCATGTGATAAATGCTCATGTTATCCCTCTGCTTCTAAATCCTTGTGAATACAAAGCACTGTAAATGTACTCCAAGAGCAGATAGAGAAGCATAGATTTAATATTATCTTTGATAGTTGCAGGGAGTTAATCTGCACTAGAGTTTCCTTGGCTTGTATTTCCATCTCCACTGGTCTTCTGCCATATAATCTGAGAATACATACATTTACATCTTCAAGACCCATGTTTTTCTCCTTGTAAAGCAGGGATGATAAAATTCCCTGTCACCAGGAAACTGCGTAGGATTTAAGTCTTCAAAATCAAAGTTACATGGCAAGAGGTGTTATACTTGAAATCACACTGACCTTTTTTTAAAAATCCCTCCTGTCAAATAATAGAGAAATGGGTAAAACCACAGCCCAAAACATTATTACTTGATAGATATTTGGAAATGTTTTCCATTACTTCCTTCATCATCCTGTCTTTTTCACGCTACAATGAAACAGCCATAAGAATAAAATGGCTAGTGAAAATATTAAGAGTGTTTGTGTGCATTCAACTACTGCTCTGATGTTTTACCTCTCCTTTTCCAAAAAATGAAGTAAAAAAAAAAGTTTAGGTCAGTTCTTTCCTAGCAAATTTTAATCTAGTTTGAGTGGCAGAGATGTACCCTGTGAGAAGATGTCTTCTGTGCAATTCAGGAATGTTGCTATCTCCTGTAGCGTTCTCCTCCTGACAGGGTGTAGTGTAAAGAAGAAACATACCCATGTCTTCACATACCCCTAGGACCCTTCTCTAAAGAATACTGCCAGGCTGAAATTGAAGAGGAAGACGGAGGTTTCCTTTTCTATATAGATCAATTCTATTTTCAATAATTTGTCATCTTTTCAGTAGGCTTTATGAGGCCACTTCTTGTTAAGATAAACTCTAACAGTATACCTCATGTGCCAGGAAATCTCATAAAAATCTCCTTACATCTATCAATCATCTTCTGTGGGTTTTCAACAATCTAGTCCTAGATGTTTTTGCTGTTTATGCCTAGTTTCTGACACTACTGTGAATGGGGATGCAGAAAGATTGCTTTGAACAATTTTAGAAAGAAGACAACTGCAGTTTTTCCTCAAGGAACAAAAAAGGCCTGAAGGTCTGTAGGAGATTATTTGCTGACCTGTACAGTTCTGTCTCTGTGAAGTCCTTTTCTCAGGTACATCCAACAGATGTTCTAAAACATTATCAGGTACAAAGTGCATGGTATGTATTTTTTTCCCCACTCAGCCTTATCCAGGCCTGGTTGTAAAGGGCAAATCTTTGTCAAAAAGCATGTTTAGTTTCATGAAATTCTGATTTTTAGCAAGAAATAGTAAAGGTAATGGGGAAAGATGAAGGAATAGACATATGCATTATTAACTTTAATGCCCTTGTTGTGTGACTGTGTTCTGAGGAAATCAGATAAAATCTAAAAAACCAGTGCCAGATGACTGCTTGCTTTATCAGGAGTTTTGACTGTGTCTTGCAAACGGGCTTTTCATTTTACTGGAAAAGGAGCTTTACCTTGTTCCTTGAATTTGAGGGGTAATAGCTGTACTCACTGTAATGTGCTGCTATGTCGATGATAGTGGTTTTTATCTAAAAATCACTTAGAAATTGAAAGAAAATGTCTTGGATTTACAATAATATTTCCAATCTTAATTCCAGTGTCTGAAACTATAGATACTACATATACTGTGTGGTGCAATTGTAAGTCAGAGGACAAAAGCTTCTTTCCCATTTTCCCTTGATAGAGGGGAGACTCTTTATAGGTAGAGTATGGAGACTTTAGCTCACAGACAAAACTGACTAGGAAAAAATGACTAATACTCTATCTCTGTGACATAAGAGGAGCATGAGGAGCATGGTATGTAAAAGGCTGGGGGACAGAGGCATCTGACTAAGAAGTTGTGAAGTCACTTGCAGCTGGAGAGCTGCTCAACTCCCCTGGTTTCAGTGTGTATTTAGACATTAGCAAAGCCTTTGACACGGTTTCCCATAATAAGCTTCAGGAGAAACTCGTAGAGCATGGACTGGATGGAAACACTTTATGCTGGGTTAGGAATTGGTTGGATGGACAAGCTCAGAGAGTGATGGTGAATGGTGCCACATCCAGCTGGCAGCCAGTCACTAGCGGAGTCCCACAGGGATCAGTGTTAGGCCCGGCACTGTTCAACATCTTTATTGACAATATGGGTGAGGGAATTGAGTCCATCATCAGCAAGTTTGCAGATGATACCAAGCTGGGGGCAAATGTGGAACTGCCGGAGGATAGGAGGGCCCTTCAGAGGGACCTTGACAGACTGGAGGAATGGGCAGACTCCAACAGATTTAACAAGACTAAGTGCCGGGTTCTTCACTTTGGACATAACAACCCCATGCATCACTATTGGTTGGGGAATGAGTGGCTGGAGAGTGGTGAAATGGAGAGGGACTTAGGTGTAAAAATTGACAGGAAACTCGATATGAGCCAGCAGTGTGCCCAGGTGGCTAAGAAAGCCAATGGCATCCTGGCNTTGAGGAGTTGGACTAGATGAGCCGTGTGGGTCCTCTTCAACTCATAGTATTCTGTGTTTCTGTGATTCTGAAGGGCACCTGCAGCCCATTGGAGCCCACATTGGAGCAGAGTCCAAGGAGAGACCTGTCGCCTTGTGGAGAGAAGTCCACGCTGTGTGGCAGAACTGTACCTGGTAGGATCTGCATGCTTTGGGATGGGTCCCACGCTGAAGCAGCACAGCCAGTGCTCAAAGAACTGCACCCTGTGGAGTGACCCCCAGGCAGCAGAGTATGGAAGAGCTGTTGCCCTTGGAATCGGATTCATGCTGGGGAGAGTCATAAAAGACTTTCTCCCATAGAGGGGGGGACCCTATGAAAGGCAGGGAAAGGGCTTCCTCCCCTGAGCAGCGGCAGAAAAACCCAACTGCCTGGTTTTCCTCTACTCCTGTTTCCGCTTTGTCTCCTGATGGGAAAAAGTGAATGTGGTATCTGTTGTAAGAGACAGAGGGGTGCAGGGAGAAAGTTGTCTTTAAGATGATACATCTCATGTGAAGCTCTGATCTTGTTAGAAATAAATCCTTTACATTCCCCATCTTGACGCTTGTTTTGCCTGTGACAGTAAAAGATTTCTAGTAGTCCTCATTCCTGTTGTAGCAAAAGCACTCCAGCTTTTTTTTTTCCTTTTCCTCTCTCTTGCCCTCTTTGTATTGGCAGGGGGAGGTGGGGGGGCAGGGTGTAAATGAAGTGAGAGAGTGATTGTGGGTGAATCTCTGGCCTCCAGCCAGTGTCAGACCATGACACCTATGAACACTGAGTATTAGCAACCAGCCAGTCTTCCAAGATCTCATTTGATAGGCACTCAGAAAATGCTACTGCTTAAGGTTTTTAAGAAGACAATATGTAGGGATTTTGAGGGATTCCCGTAGGCATTCTTAGGTCAGTTCATGAGAAGAATCTAAAAGAAGGCAATAAGTAAGTTACCCTGAAATTGGATGGGTTTTGTCCGAAGAAGGTAATCTTTGATACATCACAAGAACGTCTATGCAGAAGTGCCAGTCTGTACCAAATGACTTTCACCAAACAGATCCTATTGAGCATAAAGGAGTTTGTTTGATTTTTGTCCACCAGTCTGATGACATGGAATGTAAGCAATTCAGTATGGCATCCTGTAAATCCTCAATTTGCAGCACAAAATACAAGATGTCTGGTAGTTTCAGGTTTGAAGTCAGTATCTTATCAAATCTTAGACAGATCCTACTAGTTTGAGCCTGAGGAGATGGAGATATTAATCTATAAAATGAACTGTATTATAGGGAAGATTCCTG
The DNA here is from genome assembly GCA_013390025.1 of Pitta sordida. Classification (NCBI taxonomy): domain Eukaryota; kingdom Metazoa; phylum Chordata; class Aves; order Passeriformes; family Pittidae; genus Pitta; species Pitta sordida. Next base: position 12,069 of record WEKX01007064.1, read on the forward strand.
TGTCTTGGGGTGATGCTTATTTCCTTCAGAAAAGAATTCCCTATTCCCTTTTTCTCTTTGTGGAAAAACCTAAAATTCGTTTTTTTTAAGCTCTTGAAAGAAAGTAGAAAAAATGCAGAATGTGAAAAAATGGAACTTCTAAACCATATGTCATTATGATGTCCATGTATTAATTCAGAATATACAGATACTGTATCTTTGTTAAATGTTTCTTCAAACACCATAGCTACCCTTTGCTGCTATTATTACCCAAATACTGATAATGTAGATGCACTTTTCCCTTCAAATACCAGGGATCAGTCTCCCTCCTGCCCATGTTCTATATCAGCAAACCCTACATTTTAGAAAAAACATAACATTAAAATATTTCCTGAATGGTGGAATTGATGGAGCAAATAGCTGGATAACTGGTACAGAGCAGTATGCCTTTAGACTGTTTTATAAATGCCATAAGAGATCAAAGTATTTAATATATTTTTCTGGGTTTTGTAAACATGTACTGATTATGGAAGTAAATGCTACTGGTTTGAATATCCTCAGAGATGCTGTCTTATTCTAAATGTGATAGGAGAATTTTGGAAAAGTCAGCTGTCTGAAAACAAATGGTCATTGAGGTCTTTTTATTGAAACGTTCTCATTGCCAACAGAGGAGACACCATGCAGTTTTTAAATTTATCACAGCTCTATAACATCTGTTGATATTTTCTTTATATTGTTCTTGATAATCTGGAATAGATTTGCTCTGGCACCAAGTTACTGAGCATTAGATTGGAAGCTCATTTCTTTGCTGTGATCTGTGAATGCGAAGTAGTATTTTGGAAGTACCGTTAAATACACACGAATTGCGAGCAATTGTCCTGGCTTCTCATGGATTTTAGCATAATATCCCATGTGGTCCGTGAGCCTATCATTAAAGTCCCATATGATCATAATTCTCCTTTGGCCATAGATACTGTATTTCACAATCTGATTTCTGAATGAATGCAAATGGCAGTACAGGATGTAGCCAAATACGTTACTTGGGATGTATTCCAGTTTTTATCCTACTACCTGGAGCCTGTTGCCATGTTACTGAGTTTCTAGTACTTCTATGTGTGGGTGGTTTAAGGCAATAGTGGCTTAATATGTTTCCTGTAGTTAAGAAGTGCTGGAAGTTAGTGATGTCAAGATTTTGGTACATACTGCAGTATATATATAAGTTATGTAATTCATGCCTGTGGCTGGAAAAGCATGATGTGTTTCTGGTTAGGTACTTTGTTCTTGAACTGCTGAGCACAGTGCACTGCATCGTGATCCACATATGCCATTTGAATGAAAATTTCCCAGGAAAATTGTCTCCATTTGTGCAAAATGGAGACAGAAATATGACAAAGTGAGAAAGTGCAGCTGGTACTGACAGGGAACATCTTGAAACATCAGCAGCTATGCATTAAACCCTCAAGTGTCAGTAACTATGCAGGAATCCTTTATGGTCGCTGTAGGTTATATCTGACAGAAGACTGTAATTCCTGTCAGGAATGGTTTTATATGTTTCTAGCCCCAAGCAAACAAGTAGGAATGTGCGCATTGTAGCCATATCAATTGCACTGGTTCACAGCATAGAAAATTCACCTTGAGAATGAAGAAGAGAAAAAAAACCAGTTAAAACAAGACCTCAAATGAAATTTCTTTTAAAAAATAGAGCTTCTTGGAGTTAGTCTTGTTGTCTTTTGTATAATTAGGGTGTGCTTTGAAAAGTACTTGGTAAAAAATGAGAACCTGATTCCCCTAGAGATAATTTTAGCCACAGTCTTGAGCCAGACTTACTGTCAAAAACATGCAAAGAAAGGTGCCAGAAAGATCCTCCTAGCTTGAATTCATTACCTCTAAAAGAAATGGGTGCATCACATCTTGAAAGCACCACATATTTTATTTCTAAAGAGTGTCTCAATTTTTTCAGACAGCAGCTATTACTGTGAACATCTGGAACTTCATGTGAAGCTGTGGCAAATGTAAATCATTACAATATTGTCTTTAGGCAAGCAACTATGCTATTGAAAAGTTAATGACAAACAAACTAAATGCATTATAGTCATCAATGATGTTTTCATCTCCTTAGGGTTTCTTTCAAAACCTCTTAAATTACACTCTGGTTGAAAATATGATGGCTCAGGGTGAGGGAACAGAATAACAGCAACACCCACCAACACACACTAAAATAAAGTTTGCAAATGTGAATACAATATTCAGTTCTCCCGATACAATTAGATGTTTCAAGCAGTGAATGTAAATGCTGCCTTCATTAAGGCAATGTGAGACATCTTAGTCTTGGGCCCTCTTTATAGTTTCAGAATGTGCTAGATTCAGACAGGTTTTATTCTCTCGTCTTTGGCATCAGCTGGTGCCATATACCTGGATCATTCAAAATCATATAATCAGTTAATATTTATAATGTGAGATCTTATCAGTCTGTCATAAGATGAAGATACTGTGGTGGAGCAAGGGCAGAGTAAATAAGTCCTTCGTGTTCACATCATTCAAACTAAAAGACCTATGTGGATTGCCTGAGCATGGAGTGCCTCAGCACAGACTGCAGGCAAGTTGTGCTCCGGAATGATCCTTGTGCATAATGTGTACTTTATCCACACAGTGTGTCACAGAAGTATTGTCACTCTTACATCACAAAATGTTCATGGAAATTGAAAATATTTGCTACTCATAAATAGTATTACAATAGGCATTTCACAGCTTCATTCAGCTTTACCTGTAGTTGATTGTCTTAATATCACGATTTCTTTGTAGATTTTTTTTTTTTTTAACCAGGCAAACCTTGTTAGTGTCTAAGCAGACGAATACTTGTTTGTGGGAGTTTTTCATTAAGCCTTTTGATAATAATCGTGACAGGTGGATTTATGGCCTCAACTTTTGGAAAATTATGAATTTTTAAGTACAAATGTTTAATTTGGAAAAATCGGTGATGTAAAACTGAGTTATGTGTATATTATATGCTATTTTCATCATTGCTGGTGCTATGTTCTTTCATCTAGCTTTCTCACAAATCCTCATTGGACTAAGAACATGATAAACAGCCTCTATCTCAGAAGTAAAAATACAAATTTGAGTTGTAGCTTATTGCAGGGGAGGAAAAAGCAGTAATTTTGGTGCAGAGTGTATGAGTTAGATGTCCTTTGATGAACTACAAACCTTTCCTTTATTTGTATTAACAGGAAGATGCTCTTGAATGTGAGTATTACCAGTTACCCCATTACTGCTGCCTTTGGACTTGGTGACAAACACAGTTTTGGTGTCTGATGGAACTTGAGGATTGTTGAAGTTGGTAGCAGTGTGTGACAATCTAGTAAAGGTAACTTAAATATTGCTAAATCACTTAGCCAGGTCATTGAAAGCAGGATGAGGTAAGCCATACTGAAGAATCTGCTAAGCAAAGCTAGGTCAAGAAGTGCATCCTTATGGCTCATTCCTCTGCACAGTACAGTGCACAGATTCCCCAAGACATCTCTTGCCTTTAGCTTCTCTACTCTCAATCCCAGACCTAGTGGACTAATGCTCTTAGCAGGCTGTAAAGCTCATAATAGTTTTACTCTGTCTCCAAAATGAAACTCTCTCTGTAACAGATAAAGAACCACTGCTCTATACATATCCATATAAAATATTTTCCAAGACTTTTGTCTGTCTGCACAGAAACAAACATAAATGACTTTTCATTTCAGCTGCCTCAATTACCCAGTGCCCTGAGAGAGATGAAAGTAGACCAGGAATTTCACCTATTCGTTTGTGTACATCGTCAGATATAATGCTGAAATCTCCCACCAGTGTTCACACCAATGAAACAAATAGTGTTCTCTTCACTGGTTTGACTTGTGCAGGTTGAGTTTTTTGGTGCAGCCTTTATATGGCAATATAAGGTGTGATTATATCCGTGTCTTTTTGATCAGATTGTCATTAAAGTGTCTGCTTTAAATATGTACAGTGTCTATGGCAGGTCTGTCCAGACTCTCTGCCTTAGCCTCATTGTCACCAGGCATTATAGAAGTGATGAGCTTGGTCAAAATGTGCTATACAACTGGTTATCTCAATTTTCTGGTTCAGCAAATAACATTGCTCTAGAGGTTTTGTGGTGATAGTTTACTGTAATACAATGTAAAATGTAATGGTGTGGAGAATATTGGTGAGCAGCTAAAGGCCAGACTCATGGAGCTGTTTGAGATAATTCAGGGGTAGTATTTTGAGGTTGTAGTAACGTCCTTTTATGCATCCAGTGCTAAATAGAAATGGCATATATCTGTCTGAAAAGGAGTAGAAATATCATGCAAACTATGAAGTGCTGGATATCTCTGGTAATCACAAACTGTTTCTTCTCATTGACCTATCTGATAATATTTCAAAATTTTTGAGACTTTACCGTCACACTCTTGATGACTTTCATGGATGTTAAGGGTAATAAAGGCTCAATATTTTGGTACGATGTAGAAGGTGTTTGCAAAAGGGAAGACTCTTTCAGGCCCTAGTTTTCTAAGGCTTTCTGGTGCTAGAGAATGTAGAAATAAGTAACTAGAAGAACTTTCTTTTACCAAAGTCATAAAGTCAATAATACAGTAAGCATATAGATATGTAATTGAAACCATGCAGACAAAAACCCCCACACAATACCTAGTGGTAAAAAAAGCATGAATGTCAAAACAATGTAATACAATGCAATAGACCTTTGTGATTTCACACATATCTCTAAGAGCTTTTTACAAATTACTGTGTTTTGAAGTGTATTTCACCACAAATGAGCAAAACGTAAGGTTTTTCTCAAGCCACTTCAACACTGGAAGCGCTTTCCTGTGTGCTTAACACTTGACATGAAGTGCTATCTTTGTTGACATTGTGTCTACACAATCCGTGAGTAATTCCATTAAGTTTTCTCATTGTTTTCCTTTATTCCCAAGTATCTCTCTATCCATTTCCTTTTTGACTGGTGTTTTCCTTCTCTTTACTCTTTCCTTTTTTATTTCCCATCTAGTTCCCTAGGAAGACTAAGTTCACCATAGTTAAATGATTCATAGAAATAGATAAGAATCAAAGGTAGCTAGTCTGGAAGTCTACCACAGTAGGCTGAACCACTGAGTTGCTTTCAAATGTCATCTCTTATCTTGCCATGCCACAGCTATCTGCCAGTTTACCACTCTCAGATTGGATCTTCCCATGTCACAATCAGATAACAAAAGAGTTATTCTGAATAGTAAATTAGAGGATCATAGACAAATCAATGTTTTTACTGAATGCATACACAATATGAATTATTAAGGAAGAAACAAACATTATTGCCTCCAGTACGGTAACTTTTACTGAAATTGAAGTGATTAATTTATTTTTATTAATAGAAAACCAATTTGAAGTGTTAACACTGACTTGTGCTTACAGTTCAGAGAGAACAAATTGAAAGAAATTTTGTATAGCATGATGATAGTTTTTTGTTTGGCTGGGAAAACCAGTCAATTAATTTATATTAATGAAAAGAAGCTTTATGCAATGCAGTGTGTTATAATGAACCTCAAAGTCCAAATTATTTATAGCCCTTTTAAAGTGTCTTCATAAATTTGAAGAATAAAAATGCATACAGGTTCACAAGTTATTCTGAGTTGGAAGGGACCCACAGGATCATCTAGTCCAACTCCCAAGCAAACGCCCACCCAGGGATCAGGCCCACAAGCATGGAACCACGGGCAACACTCTCCATCCATCCAAGCCTCCCACCATGTAGACCATGTCGCTGAGCTCCTCATCGAGTCTTCTCTTAAACACCTCCAAGGATGGCGACTCCACCACCTCCCTGGGCAGACCATTCTAATGAGAGATCACTCTCTCTGTGAGAAAGCTCTTCCTAACATCCGGTCTAAACATCCCCTGGCGTAGTTTGAGGCTATGTCCTCTTGTTCTGGTGTCATCAGCCTGAGAGAAGAGATTCACACCCACCTGACTGCAACCTCCCCTCAGGTAGTTGTAAACAGCAATCAGGTCACCTCTGAGCCTTCTCTTCTCCAGGCTGAACAACGCCTGTTCCCTTAGCCGCGCCCCATAGGGCTTGTTCTCCACTCCTTTCACCATCCTTGTCGCCCTTCTCTGGACTCTCTCAAGCAGCTCAACATCCTTGCTTATGCCTGCTTTTAGTTTTGACTAGGGGCATTCTTTCTTCATAGTGCTGTTGGGCTTTTTCGCTATGTCTGAAATTTGAAGAGGATAATAATATTTTATAAATTCTTATTTGAACATTTTCATCAGCAGTATATCAGAGATTTTGATGGCTCCAGAAGGCAGCATGTGCAAGTCTTTCTATGTAATAATACTGTGAGATTTTTGGCACATACAAACAAAAGAGTAACAGGTACCATACTTTCTCTGTTATGCTTTTAAGACATGAGTGAGTAGGTTTACACACTGTTTATATTTAAATATTTAAATTTAATTTGAATTCATTTTACTTATACTAAATAAGCTGGTTTTTTCTAAGAAGATGTTATCTGTGCATGAATACATGAATTTATTCAGAAAAAGAGTCTAACACATACCCTGGCAATATTTACTGAAAACTGTGGATTTTTTATATGTGCTGGGAGAAATTAATGAGATCAGCAAGAGTTCTGCAAAATGATTTCAGAGAAGAACAAAAATTTCAGCAAATAAAACCCAACTAAGGAAGACTTGAAGCATGGGCAGGGATTTATTCATCAGAATGAAAAATAGTTTCTCTATTCCTTCCCAAAATAGTGAATGATTCTGGCAATCCTGAGTAGAGCATGATTTCAGGGAATTAGGGAAGTTTTGAAGTTCTATGAATCCTGGTTTAGGCGAAACAGTGTCTTGTTCTACTTTCCAGGCCTCTGGAATCTTTTGTTCCAAAGTGAGACCAATTTTAGGGGAAAGAAGTTGCCTATTCAGTGGAAGTGGTATAGAAACATACTTTTCATTTATTTCATTGATGATCCTATTTAGTATGAAAGATTGTTAATATTTAATCATCAAAATATAGGAAATTAGGTTTGAAGCATCATTTTTGCAAATATGAAAACGAGATAAAAAGGTTTGCATTTTGCAATATGCCTAATGATCATTCCAAGTTGAAGTTGAAAAAAAAATTAAAATTGCATTGAACCCCACTGTACTCTGTTGTACTTGCCAGTTACTCTAAAGCACAGCCAGCATAAAAGAAGATACACCAGTGAATTCAGTAGCAACTATAAACATTCTACTGTTGCCAGTGACTAAATACCGGTTTACCACTGGCTTAGCCCGGGAAGCAGTTTCTGTGGATTGAGGAAAAAAATTCCTCTTTTCCAGTTTCCTTGGTGCCAGAAAATATAATAGGAGAATAGTGCATGAAGGGAGGTTACAGATCAATGACGCCTAAGAGACAGCTAAAAAAAAGTAAACGTTCAGAAGTGATTGGACTTCACAAGGATCATAAAAGTTACCAAGCAGATGATAACTGGAATCAGGTTTTCCAGTGATGTCCTAAGGTAGAATCTCAGATCACATGGAGTGAAACAGAAGAATGTTTCTCTTATCTCTTCTTTACTCACCTCCCATGCAGTATTACTGGTTGTTGGCAAACTGTCTNATCATGGCTTGAAACTCCTTGATTTTGTAGCATAAGTGTCAAGAACTGTTCTTAATGTGAAAGAGAATAACAAGACTTTCCTTTGATCTTACAGTGTATGTTCAGGTCACTCCCTCTAGTAGACTTTCCAGCCCCTTTTTCTGTGCTTATACCTAAAGGCTGACCCTGCCTATTTCCGTATGCTTCAGTGGGATGAAGATAAATAGTCGAAGTCATTCATCTGCCTAAGGAACACATCTCTGTTATTCTTGCATGTTTTGACTGTCCTCCAGAAATGAGACCTTCTCCAAGGAGTATCTCAGGGAATTAACAGATCGTTGAATTTTGATGTATACTTAAAAGCATTTGGCAAGATCTATCCTATCCAAAAGAGGATCACATTGTATAAATATCAGACTGCACAACTGTAGCCTGGTCTCCCAAGAGTAGACTTGCTTTTTGTGAACTGATGGACTCACATAACTAATTTATAGATTATTTGGAACAGTTCTAAGGTGTAGCTATTTATAACTTAGTGAGTAAAAAAAGAATGTTTTTGTTTTGAGGCAGCACTGAGATTTACTGAGAATACAATGGTTTTTAATACATTCCTACGAGACTCAGTTAAAACAGACAGTTGTCCTTTCAGAGCACACTTTGAGACAACTGATTCTCTTAGTTTAAGTGAAAAGAGCAACTTTCACTTGAAGCATATCCACGCAACAC
>WEKX01007064.1:20390-30874 GCA_013390025.1 Pitta sordida
CAACACTAAGTATTTTATATGCAGTTTCTAATTTAGGAAAATGAGTGCATCAGCATAAAGTAGAATTTCCCAATTATGTGTTAGACTCATGGTCCTACGAGAAACCATGCAGTATTACTGGTTGTTGGCAAACTGTCTGTTTGGACTGTAAGACCCAAAGAAGTTTAGTGATTTGTTAATGTGATTTTGCTACTTTAGATTCTGCATCTTGTGTGTTTCAACTCTATATCATTTCATAATTTTGCTCAATACAGTAAGAACACCTACAACTGAAATAGATAAAAAATAATAAACACAAGAGCTTCAATGATGTAATGAGAAAGTATGATCTCTGAAAAATACAGTGACTAAAAAGGCATCCTGTGCATGAATGTATCATAATCAGATTATTTTTCCACTAAGCAGAAGCTTTGCAATAACTGCATTATACCCGCTATGAGATCTCTATACAAGGGAAAGTCCAGGTACTGGTCTCCTTAGAACAGTACTTAATAAAAGATTTTGACGTTAGAGCTTTTTTTTTTTTTCTTTTTGATGTGCGCATTCACTTTCATCTGCTTGTTGCTGGTGTTATTCTTTTATTTTTGGAAATGTTTGAAATGTTTTTTGAAAGCTGAGTTAAATCTTAGCAATTAGAAATTACATATAAAAGAGCCTTTTTGGTATTTGTTCACAGTTTACTTGTGTGGAATAAAACCCATTAAAGATAAATGAAAGCAAAAAAAGGTACAATTGTTAGTATTGTCATTTTTTTCTAATATTTCTGTGAACTAGTTCTGTCCAAACGTTTCCTTCCACTGCATGGTAATGTGCAATGCAAATGATTACAGAATACAACCACTACAAGATTCCAGCGTGCTTATTAAAAAAACACAGGCTTGCTGCCACTGGTCAGTCACAGACAGAATTTTGAAAAAAATCCCCAACAATATTCAGGACTTTCTATTAAAGTAGAAATAAACATCCTCTCTGCTGTGGACAAACTTGAATGTTACACAGAGCAAAAATTTATACATATTTAGTAGGAATCTAAAACCTGTAAACATTTGCCTTCTTTTACAGTAACTTTCTGTGATTTCTCATTGTACTTTATGGAGTATTTGTCCTCAGCATGATCTATTGTCTTCAAAACAAATCTGAAAATGTTATTCTCTGTTTTGCTTTTTATACACAAAAACTCAACCTGTCCTTCAGGGCTTCAAAATTTTCTTGTGGCTGTTAGAAAGGAGGAAGAATGGAGAATTAAATGAGAAATATGTATCTTCTCCCACTGTCTCTTGGATATCACCCTCTTAGATTGCCTGCTTTCACTCTCCATGCTATCCAGTGGAGAAGCATGAAGTCTCCTTCACATGTGATACACATTGAAAATAGAATAGCTCCTTACTGAGTTGGAGAGGCAGTCATAAAATAGAAATATTTTTTACAATTACAGAAAATGCACAGGTATTTTCCCAGTTTCTCTAAACAAATTTTTCAAAGTATGGTTTGCATATCTTTGGAATAAATATTTGAAACTAGTTTTGCTGAATAGCTGCACACATCTACAAGCCAATGTACCATTTAGATGTAATTGCTGGCCTGGTATCTCAGAGATCATATTAAATTATCACGAATTTATTCCTGGTCTAATTTGGATTAGCATGTAATTTCATCACATGCTGACTTTGGTGTGCATTGAATGTCTAACATCTAAGCCTTTATTTGTACTGTCCTGTAACTAGTAACAAAATAGTTAAAGTGATATGATTTCACTTTAAAATATAGTATTTTTTTTACTTAAATTGAATCGAAAGAAAGTGGAATAAATTATAATAATATTACAATTATTATAATATTACAAAACAAAACTATTACTTGGAAGATTTCTATTCTTTCTGTTAGCCCTATGCCTTTTTGTGATCGAGCACAAGTGTGGCAGATATACAGCTAAGTTTCAGATATCTTACATTTAACTCTTACATTCACTCCACATCTCTAAATAAAATTCATTCCCTTCCCAGATATCCTGAATACTTCCAGAACAGACACTTGCCTAAGCAATGAGACAGACTTGACTTTTCATCATTTTGGACAACATAGAAAGATAATCTACAGGTCTATCAAAATAGTTTTTGAAAGCACCATGACTTAATTCCTTCACTAAGAAAGCAGATTCTGCAATGTAGTGACTAATAAAACAGTCCAAGATATCCTGAGAATCAATGTCTCACAAAGAGATTAATTTTTTTCTGGGTACTAAACAACAACCTGTACTAAATAGTTTCTAAGCAGCAATATTTCAAGTACATTAAGTCCACAATAAAAAATGTCTGTATAAAAGAAAAAAATAAGGTGGCTACTTCAGTAACAATGTTACACTATTACCGTACTGGGTTAACCTCACTTTAAATGGGGTTTTAAATCCTTGTATGAATTTTGTTTTCCAACTGGTAATTTAATATTTGCCCTTTCCTCTCCATTTTCCCCACAAACTGCTGTTTCTCCTCATTTCCACTTATGTCAAGGTAAACAAGATCCTTTCTTTACATGATTCCTCTTCCTTTAAGATCAGAAAATCTTTTCTTTATGGGAGCTGCAGGGCTTCCAGTTCCTCAGGCTAAAAGGCTTTCTAAAGAAAGGACACAAGAAAAGGCAGGGAATAATTTATTTTCCTGAACAAAAACTTGGTACATACTTGAAATTTCTTTTTGCTGTGAAGTTATGGATCCATCTATCTCAGTGAAACAAACTTGCTCTGTAGACGATTTGAGAGGGAATTCAATGATTTTTATCTGTTATATAGTAAAGGGGTATATATGGTGGGGGTTTGGGGTAGAAGACTTTGATCTTTCTGCTTCGCCCTTATTCAGGAGAGTCCTAACATATGCATTTCTCAGATCCATACAATTATTTTAAAGCAAAAATAAGTGTTGTGACCTTTCCAATATTATAAAATTAAGAATGAATACCCAGATTATGTCATTAGGAATAAAATAACATCATATTCTATAGAAAAAGCATATAATTAAATTTAAAGGTAAATTCTACTTAAAAGTGGAGAAAAAGAGAATATTCTAAAAATACTCATTCTTCAGAGGTGTCTGTCTGGATTACTTAGTAGTATCATTCATATTTTATTTTCTGCATCCTGTTCCCAGATTGTATAGGTATCTGTATCTCACTAATAGTGATCAGCAAGAATTTGGCTATCGTTTGAATCAACTTCTCAGCTGCAGGCAGTCTATTGTTGCTTTCTGATCTGTTGACTCAATATCTGGAAGTGGTTTTCTTGTATCCATAGGAAGATTTTTCTTCTGTGCTCTTACATGAATCACACTCATGAGACTTAGGATAAGGGCACATTCAGGTTTCCATCATAGTATTATTTTAGTTGGAATACTTCTGTGACAAAAGCAAGCTGATGTCAGTATGCAACTGGTTATTCAGACAGAGTAGTTGTGTGCCAACTTTAAAACAGGTCAGTAGCAACTTTGTGAGTTGAAGTGTTTGTTTCAAACGTGGGAGACTGTCTTGGAAATTCTCATTACCGGGCATAAGCCCAAATAACTTGCCTGCTACACACATCTCACCTCCAGTTAAGGCACTGAAATATTATATGTGACAGCAATCACCATGAAAACTAAAAGTACATCCCGGGCATTTAAATGCATCTCAGAAGTGATTGTTCATGTGGAACATGTGTCAGGCTGCAGTCTTCATTGTACTTGAGTGTCTTTTCCAGCTAGGTCCTCATAGCAAAAAGTTAGTTGCTTTTCAACTATCAAGCTATCAATAACGGAGGAGCAGTAGTCTCCTATACAAGATGATTCTGATGTACTTTGGTGTCCTGGGCACCTGCCAACTGTGCATAAAATTAACATTTCCAGGGAATCCACATTTTCATCTCAAGTCTCTCGGAATGAAGGCGCATACAACTAGTATAAATATGGGTGCTAAAAAATAGTTGTTACTGGACAGGTAAGTCTATCGTTAGATTTTTATAAATTCTTATCTCAGTTAAAAGATAATTAGATAGTAATTGTGTTCCTGTAAAGTATCTTTCAGCAGAATCTTGTGAACTGCAAGAATATTTCTGATTTATCATGTGCTTGTTTGTAGGTGGGGGTAGCATCACGGTTGATTTGAATGTGTATTTGTAATCCAAGAAAAAAATTTCTGAATTAAATACACATTATCAGATTAACTAATATGACTTGAGAAGAGAGACAAGGTTTTGTGCCCCATATGCCCCATGACTTTTCTCCATTTCCTCTTCTTTTGTAACAAACTGAAAAATCTACTTATTTAACTGAATACTGTAACAAGACAAGTGAATCAAAAAGTTAACATTTCACGAGGGATGAATAGATTTCTCTTTATTCTTCTTGCCGAGGAGTTAATTACTATGTTGGTATGGTTGGTCTTTAAGAGTTATACTCACAAAAGCAGTCTGCTACAAAGTAGATTTCTTTTTTTCATCTGAGAGAAGAATAAGTTCCATAGGAATTATGAAAGTAGCAAGAAAATGTCTAATTTTAAAAGTTTCTAGACTGTATTGTTTTCAACATAAGCTAGTAGATGCATTTTTCATTTGATGCTTGAAGAGAAATAAAGAATCATGTGTACAGGAGTGAAAATGCTACAACCCTATAACTTGAGAACAGTTATTCAGCAACCTGGGTGTTACACAGTTGTAGTTTTGATTAAGATATCCTGTGTGTTAGTGTTAGCTGAACTAAAGCTCTCTAGCTCCCAGTAGATAATCAGTGCCCTAAAATCTTATTTACTTCCTGACATCCTGCAGATGAACAGAACTCTATAGAATCTGGGTCCTCTTGTAGACTACTGAAAAAAGAGGTTAGAGGATAGTCATTAATGGTCACGGGTGTCCCTGGGCTTTGGTCGGTGCTCATGGAGCCTGGAAAACCTTAACTTGTGGGCATGTCCTGCCACTGCCCTGTCCCAGCACGCAGCACTTGCCCCACGGCTGCCGAGGCCAGCCCAACACCACTTTCATAGGGCACTTTCCCTGGGGCTACGTCATGACCAGGTTCACTGGGCATGCAGTCCCCAAGCACAGATTGCGTTGCCTTCCCCACCTGTAGCCATGGAAACAATAACGAGCCCGGCAGGGTTCAGTCCTCCAGCTGGGTTTAGAGTAACAGGGGACAGCAGGACTTGTGGCAGTGCTCTGCTGGGTCTCAGTGGCCGCCCGAGGCATACCATGGCTGTAGGGACCGGGCATGGAGACACACAGGAGCGAGGCAGGGACCGGCATACAATGTCATGGGACCATAAATGCCACGGGAGCTAGAAGTACCACGTGCCCTCCCTGCGCGACCAGGCCAGTCCCACCTCACAGGGAGCGCCGGCACCGCCCCTCAGCAAAGCAGAGGCACTGCATGTGCATCGTCTAGAAAGCTCTGTAAATCACTGAGGCAGATTTGCGGTAAAAATTTCTCAAAAACCAGCAAGGTTGCAATGGAGGGGGCGCAATGCAGCAAGGTATTACTGTATATATAAAGATAAGGTTCAATTGGGACAGGTTTCTGTAATGAATCAGCTCTTTAAGGTAATGAAAAGAGGTTGTATGGAAGGCTAACAGAGAATAAGATTGCAAGCAAAATGTTATGCTGGAATCATGGTATTAATGTTCACAAGAATAGACTACATACACTAATAAGTCTTGCCTTACTTGTCTGTTGACCATTCCTGGCAAATTTGCTGAGACTTCAAGGACTCTGGAAACCAACCGTTTCTTCCTGACCCCCTGGAAGCCACTAGAGTTTCTTTAATGTAAGGACCTTTCAGACTGGACATGAAACATTGGGGAATATTAGACAACAATATACACATTTGTCATAGTCTGAATTCCCTTCTATATAAAGTGACTTTGTGGCAGCCATTTTTGCCTTTTGGACTAAAATACAGGGATGACACGATTAATTTCCTGTAGGAACTGTAACATTTCTCCGTAAGAAGACAGTAATAGTACCCCATGTTCTCCCAAAAGGTGGTTATAATGGCCATCGGTCAAATCTTTCTTCTATTAAATCAATGGTTTTGTTCATTTTCGCTCAGGTTTTCTTCTACATACATCCCCACCTCCTGAGACTTGGGCAGATGCCATTTTGTCTATTTTTTCATCTCTTGTACAAAAAATCTAAATTACAAAGGCTTATAACTTCTTTTGTTTTTCTTTCAATCTAATCAAGATTTTATGCTTCCTGCTTTTCACGTTACAGCTTTGACTGTCACAGCGAAAACCACATGCATTATTGCAGTGCACAAAATTCAATTTTCTCCCGTCTTGTATTGCTTCAATGACTCCTCTTAATTCCATTTAAAAAAGAAAAGAAAAAGAATCTTCTGAAGTAATACATGAACACATGCATTCCTTTGTCACTTGATGTGACAACAGAATAGAGAAACACATACCCGTGGGCACTCCACTTTATTCCAACTTTTTTCACAGAATCACAGAATATTCTGAGTTCGAAGGGACCCACAAGGATCTTCGAGTCCAAGTCTTAAATGGCACCGCTGCCTTCCTGGCAGGAATCAAACCCACAGTCTCCCACTGGCAGAGACACTCACCACTATGCTAAAGTGGATTTCTTGTTAATATATACACTGATTTAGTACCATTACACTGGTATAAAACCATATTTCTTGCAGGACCTATTAGTAAACAATAATTATTGCATTTCTAGTCACCCTCACTTATTTGCCTTTAGAGGAATATTTAAGTTTCAAATGAATGTTAAAAGAATCTAATTGACAGGTTTCAAATAATAATAATGGGGTTTTTTGAAAGAGGGAGTATTGCAATTGTGATGAAAAACATTTGAATTACACAAAGAAGAACAATAAATGTACCTTAAAACAATTGGCTACTTATAGTTTTAATGTAAAATTTGGAATACATATAGAAAATTATATTCTAAATTAGTGTATAAGGCATAAATATTTACTGCATAATTAAATATGTAAACATAAAAAATGGACATTCATGATGAGTTTCAAAATGGATTATCTAAAAAAGAATATAAAATTTGCTTTTTTGTTATGATTTTTTTATTTGTGGTATTTCTCATAGAATTTATATTTTAAGCAGTTACAATTACATCTGGATCATCAAGATAAATTCAGATGTCTGTTAAATTAAAATTTATGTAAATTATAATTTTTGTTGCCTTTTAAACATTTCAGTGGATTTTTCATGCACAATATTTATACGTGGTATTTTGAAAAAAGGTAAGGAAATACATGCCTAATATAAAACTCATGGGAATACCTCTTATAGTAGGTGTTTGAAAGTGAAACCTGTGTGATTTCTCCGTGTCCGGGTCTTACCTGATATTTCTAATCCCCTGTCTTGAAAAGCGAAATTAAATATTAGTCTGTTTTCCTTAATGAATTAGCATTTAAAATGTCTGGGTTTTTCCACACTTTGGAAAAGGTGACATAATTGGTGTTAATTTCATAAAGGAGTGTGATTGAACACTAAGAATTGTGGTTGACTTATGGAAGCATACATTTCTTGGGATAATTATGGTGTGATCAAGTCTTGCCATATCTTGGCAGTACCAAGATATGGCAGTACAATAAAATAAGGCCCTAAGGTATATGCCATTTCAGCTTCCTTGCTGAGTGACTTGTATAAGATCTGTTGTTATTTCTTGGCCAGTATGAATCTTGAAGATTAGCAACCTTTAAGACAAGAGCTGAAATATGCTTGCTGTGTTAATGAAGTCTCAAAATCCCTGTATGGAAAAAAGCTTTTGCTGACATGCTGATAAATCTCTTCATACAGTTCATTGCCTGCAAGGAGGGGAATATCGCTTAGGTGTACATATAAATCCAAATGATTTAGTCTGTAAGAAAAACAAGCTAAAGCAATTAGGTCATTGTGCATTGTAAGTATTACATTCACTTTGTGTTTTGGAACGCAGTAAGCGGGAGAGCCTTCTCTCTTCTCTTTGGCAAAAAAACGTTTTGCAACTCAGAGATAAATTTTATGTCATTGCTCAATACAGTTATTTTAATTTAGGTGCTTTAAAAAATTTTCTACCTTAATTGCATGTTAGTGAGCAATAGGGCTATGTGTCCTCAGCCATTTCAATATTCCATTTTCCTACATGAAGTTTAGACTGCTCACAGCACACCCACAACATTACACCAAAGTTTTGTGGGTTTATTAGAATATTAGCAATGTTTTCATATAACTTAATTCATATCAAATCTAGTATGACAGTAGCATTAACGAAAATATCAATCCTATTTTATATTTTGGCCTTTTTGGATACCAAGTTTCACTTCCTTTAAGGCAAGAAGAATGACAAAATGGATATCAAGCTGTTTTGTCCATCCTATTCATAAAGCCCATTTCACAATATTATGAGCCAGACTTCTGCCATTTTAGAATTACAATCTCTTTAACTTGGTTGATGGTACAATATGTATGAAATAATGTAAAACATCATAAGGTAGGTGGAAGATCAAGCTGACAAGAAAAAGCCGAATTTCAAAGAATTCTTTCATTTGCACATAAAGTAAGTCATACTTCCTCAATTTATCTTCTGTTTGAAGTTTTAGTCAGCTCTCCTTTTTAAAATGCCTTATATCCCAGAATGTCTTTGGTTTAAATATGTGATACAAGTCTTCAACCTTCTCTTCTTTCTCTTTATTCTTTCTATTTGTCCAATAGAATCGTACCACTTTCATAGCTCCTTCCACCTCCCAAGGTTATTCGAACAAGCTCCCCCGTCTCCTGCATGGCTTAAACATTCCCACTTGCACAAGCAAGAGCAGTGTAAAGATGGTACTTAGTACAGCTAAACTAAATTTACCTGGGACATCTCTGTGAGAAGTGATGTTGCCTGCAATCAAACACCCTGTTGTCCATACCACCATACCACTATACTCTCTTAGCTACTGAAGCACGCTAGCCACACACAAGTTGCTGGAAATAGCTAAAGCATGGCCATTGCTTGAAGGATGATTAGTTACTTTAATCTGAAACCACGGGAACAAATATTCTAAGAATAAATGTGTCTAATCTAACATTATATAGTGATCAAGTTCCATTAATACCTTTTTTTCTCATGATTAGTAGAAAGCTTGATTGATTAGTGATTCAGGGACGTGCGTCTTAAGACACTGCACACATTGTGAAAGTACTGTTCTCAAGCACTTTTCCTCAGTTTTAAAGTCCTCTTAACTGGAATTTGTTATGTAAGTTGAATACAGCAAACTATTTTAAACTCTCTCTCCTACCTACACATCCATTAGCGTGATTAATAAGAATAGTTTGAATATCTCATGTTGTATAATTCTTCATAAAACTTACATGTAGAAGTACTTTAATTATAGTTCTGTTTGCATTTTCTGGGGAAAAGACTATCACATATCTTTTTCATTTTGCTTACAACTTCACCATCTGGAGTGGAAAGAAACAATATAATTGATCTCAGATTATAGATGTATTTCAGGAATCTTCCATCTAAATGATTCTTTTGGCCCAGGTGAGTGTTAGGATTTCATCAATGCCTATACAATGGTTTTCTTTGACTCAATTTATTGATGTCTGTGCGTATGTAATTTTTATTACATGTTTTGAACGACCACAGACGTTTGGAATTAAGGAGGCTGTGAGTCTAGAGCAGTCTAAAAGTCTGTTGTCTTACAAAGAGACCCAAAAGCATTGGTTACAGGGCACATCTAGAAGACCTATAAATTCTTCACAGAATTCACAGAATATTCTGAGTTGGAAGGGACCCACAAGGATCATCGAGTCCAACTCTAAAATGGCACCACTGCCTCCCTGGTGGGAATCAAACCCCCAGTCTCCTGTGTGACATGCAGGGACACCGCTGTATTAAAGTGAATTTTGTATACAGTGAATCCCTGCTGCATTGCAACTTCTCCATTATGACCCCGGAGATTTGCAAGGAAAATGTCTCACAATTTTGCTTCAGCCGTCTGCGAGGTTCCCCAGCCTGCGCATGCGCAGTGCCTCTGCTGCAGTGCCTGTGGGGCAGGACTCACCCCACCCTGCGGGGAGGGGCTCGCAATGGCGGTACCGTGCCCCCATCCCTGACCCTGGAAACTGACCCACGAAATTGAGGCAAGCGAGGTCGGGAAAGTGCTGTGTGCTGGCAGGGGACACCTGTCGCTGCGCCAGGAGGAGGCTTCTGTTCCCCCNGCTGCCAGTGCCTGACGCCCGGCCCGCCAGGGCTGCCAGCATGGGCTGCCGGCACGGGGCAGTCGCGGGGCTGGGACGCCACGCTAGGACGCCATGGGCAGGCACAATCACCAGGCTTGGCGGGCGTGGGGGGAAGCAGTGCGGGGTTTGGGCTGTGGGAGCGCGGTCGCAGCAGCCCAGAGAAGTCCACAGATTCTCAGCGGGGGTCTCCCGAGTCAGAGAGGGCTCAGAAACAGTTCCCTTTGCTCCCCTGTGCTGAGAGAGCCTGAGGGAAGAAGAAGAAAAGTGTCTGCAG
>WEKX01007065.1:0-11760 GCA_013390025.1 Pitta sordida
AGAGTCCACGTGGGAGAGTAGAACTGTGCCTGGTGGGATCTGTGTTCTTTGGGATGGGACCACGCTGNGCAGCCAGTGCTCAAAGAACTACCCCCTCTGGAGTGACCCTTGGGCAGAGTATGGAAGAGCTGTTGCCCCTGGGACTGGACTCACACTGGACAGGGCCATGAAAGACTTTCTCCCATGGGAGAGACCACATGGAATGCAAGGGGTGAGGCCTCCTCCCCTGAGCATGGCAGAGAAACACCAACTGCCTGGCTTTCCCGTACTCCTCTCCCCCCAGTCTTCTGGAGGAAAGGGGGAAAGTGGTTTGTGTTGTAAGAGATGGAGGGGTGGGGGAGAATGTTGCCTTTAAGATGGTACTTCTCACGTTAAGCTCTGATCTTGTTAGAAATAAATCCTTTACATCCCCACCTCGGAATGTTGTTTTGCCTGTGACAGTAAAAGATTTCTAGTAGTCCTCATTCCTGCTGCAGCAAAAACCCTTCAGTTTTTTTTTCCTTTTCCTCTCTCGCCCTGTTTGTATGAGGGGGAAGTGGGGAATGAAGTGACAGAGTGGTGTGAATCTCTAGCATCCAGCCAGGATCAAACCACCACAATGAGAGATTTCAGAAATAATACTTTTTTTTTAGTTTCTGATGGAGAAATTTTTCTGTGTGCCATTTGATTTCTATTCCTCGTTGTTGATTTTTAAGTCTTAAGAAGCAGCCATCCCAATATTGAAAGAGATGATGTTATTCAACTGTTTAACTGATTTTGCAACTTAGGTGTTTCTTAGAGGTGTCAAATCTGAGGTATGCCCATCATATTCTTTATCAAAAAATAGAATATGATTTTAAAATAAGTAATAGACAATTCTGGTACAGAACTGGAGTTTTTCACTGTTTAGAGCTAGCAGGACAAGGTGTATGCTAGCCATCTATTTACAGTTTAACTTTCCTCCTGTCTGTTCAGCTCTGTCTTCCTACACTGCCTTATAAATCCACAAGACTTTGCAAAAGACAGTTTCCAGAGTCACAAAAACGATTTCTTGCTGTGCATGAAGCAGATTGCAGTGCTTCAATTTGGATAATTTTTTCCAAGGTGCTTCAGTACCTGATATCTGCTACCTTATTTTCTACCCATGTCTTCAGATACTTCACAATTCATAAAAAGAAAAATACTTTTTCCATCTTTGGCCTGTAGGTACCTAGGATAAGAGAACTGTAGGTGTGTAGGAGGAAGGAGTGGCAGAGATGAACTGTTATTAGCTGCTTACAACTCCCATTCTCTATCCTCCTGTGCAGCTCAGAGGGAGGAGGTAGAGGAGTTGTGAGTGGAGTTGAGTGGGAAAAAAAGTAAGGATTATCCACTGCCCTCCATTTGTCCACCTAGCCAGTCAAGTCTACAGGGAAGGCAAGCATACTCATCAGGCAGAGTTTTTTGACAAATCCATGCTGGTTGTTCCCAAGGACCTACTTGTCCTTCATTTGTTTCTGTATTTATTTCAGGAAAGAGTTGTGCCTTTGACCTGACCAGCTCATGGTCACCCATCTTCCTACTTGGCTTTTTGAAGATGGACCTGACATCACATTTGCCTTTTTCATGTCATCAGGCACCTCCTCAGATTGCTCTAGGCTTTCAGAGATAATAGAGAGTGGCCTCTTGATGGCACCAGCAAGTGGTGTATGCTTTTAGGCATCTTACCTGGATCCTTAGTACTTGGTATGCCTGATTTACTTAAGTAGTCCATAATTTTAACTTGCTCATTGGTCACTGTGATATGGGAGGTCTGAGGGCTTCTGAATAGTCAAGAAATCTATTGAGGTATTATGGCATTACTTTCCCAGATGTCACAGATATCCTTTAAAATACATCACTTCCTTGAGGGTAAAGTTCTGGTTTCCTGAAGTGCTTTTCCAATCTGCAGTAGCAACTAGAGAAATCAGCAGAATAGTTGCACCTTGCCTTACACATTATGGGCAATCTGACTCTAAGGAATACTGCATAATAAACATAAAAGCAAAAGAGAAATATGTGCACAAACTCTTGAGAGCTGATTAGGAAAATGCAGTATGAGGAAATCTCAGAGGACACAATATTTTACCCTGAGGACTTCACAGATCATATCAAACTTCACTGTAAATGAAAGGAAAAGGAATCTAGCCTGGAAATTAATTGTGCAACATGAGCTGATTTCAGTAATACAGAACTCTTGTGTCAACGGTTTCTGATACTGACAGCTAGAAGTTCCTGTTAGTCAGAAACTGAAAGTCACTGTTCTCTGAAACTTCCACAATATTGGAAGGCACAGCCAACAGTAGAGTGAGCTACTCCGGTGAGAGAAGGGGCTTAACTAAAACAAGACAAGGTATTATTAGACATACTACGGATATCATTAGGGTCATTATCAAACTTGACTCCAAGAGTGATCAGAGCTCTTGCCAGAAAAACAGAGTCTCAGCTGGAGCAGAAATCTCCCTTGAAGCAAACTGAAGGATGAAGGCCAGAAACAGACCTTTTCGGTTTGAGGGATGATGAAGGTTTTACAGTAGAGACATGACTGTCTGCATCTAAACTTTCTAGAGTGGTTTCTAACTGCTGGGATTGAAAAGCTCACATAAAGAGTGCTTGGACAGTTATCCATTTTCTGATGAAAAGGGAAAAATATAGGCTTTGCAGACTGTAAGTTGTTAAGAGCTTACAGGCTTTGATAGGGATACCAAGGAAGAGAAAACTTGCCTAAAGCTACAAAAACATAATAATTAAGCAAAATTAGACACTAAGATCAAAATGAACACAAAATTCAAAAGCAAAGGAAATGAAGTGAAATAAATTGCTGAGATCGTCTCAAACAGAAAGGAATGACTTGCAATAAAGCTCAGTGGAAAACAACAGAGGCAACTGAGAGTAGAGGATGCATTCTTCCCTTTTGGCAAAATTACAGGAATGTAGGTGTTCTTCACTCTATGTAACAGAGGTTAAGCATCAGCAGCTTGAGCATTTGTACATGGGCCCACATCTATTATCTAATTTAGATAACAAGCATGGACCACAGCATCTCATCTACTAGTCCTACATTGAGAATCTATAATATCCTTAAAAAGGAAAACCCTTAATGATATGATAATCCAACACATGAACAGGCAAAATTTTTAGCAGTAAATTATTCTTAAACCATTGTGATTTATTGCCGTTTGAACTTCCCGAAAGTAAATTTATTTTTCTGGATTTTATTTTGCCTTTAGCTAGTGAAGAACTATTTACCATCTCAATATTCATTCTCATGTACATAACCCTTAAAAAATTGCTTCTTTACCTACTCCTAAATATATGGAATTGAATTTCTACATGGCTTGAACTTCTCTAAGCTTTCACTATAAATTTTTTGAGGTATCCCCCAAAATATTTCTTTTGGCTTCTAGAAAGTAGGTCATTTAAACATTGAAAGTATAACATTGTTAGTATAGAACATTTCTTGAAGATACATTTTTGTAGAAAATAAAATTTTATATATATGTGTCGTGGCTTACACCATAGTCGGTCCAATTTCACAAGCAGCAGCTGGATGCCTGGAAGAACATTTCTACCCCTTCTCTAGTAGGCCTGGGGGCTCTTCAGGCTTTCAGCCTCTCCACGCAGGTTCTGAGCTGGCACTCTACATCTTACTACTAAGTCTTTTTTCTTCTCTCCCAAATATGTTTATTCACAGAGACGTCTCTATCTCTATAACCTTGAATGCCATGGCAGGGACTGAGACCCAGGCAAGAGCTGAGCTGTTAACCCCCTCGCTGCCAAAGCAGCAAATAACCTAAACCAGGACAATATGCAACTCAGAATAAAACATTTGAGATGAATAGTTTCTGTCTGAACATCTGAATGAAAGGAAAAAGTTATATAACTAGGAATACTGGTTGATGTGTTATTTTAATGCCAAGTATATTTTTGGCTGAATATATTACAGTGCTAAAAAGCACCTACACACAAGGACTTCTATGTTGGATTTCAGGAATCGTGACTTTCACTGGTGACTGTGAAATTTATTATAAGGTGAAATCAATCTAGCAATATTGCATTACAGTAGCAGCATCAAAGACATGCCAGTACTTGAAACGATTATTTGCCTCATGGTAAGATGGAATTTACTTACTGAAGAATGGAACAGAAATAAAAAGGTTAAATGAATTGTCGCAGGGTTAAGCCTATCCAAAACTATGGTTTAAAAAATGAAACTGAACTACATATATCCAGCTCTGATGACATGATTTTGCTGTGCACTGGGAAAACAAAAACTTTACAGATTAGATTTGCTACAGGTGTGGGGTGATATCCAAACATCACTGTCCAGATAAATGAGGCCCAGACTACAGCACCTCACCACTAAGAGTTCAATTTATTTCATCGTATGTGGAAAACATACAAACTGTCATAGATAGTCATTTTTATGTAATGGTGAACAGCTTTATATTCTGGGAACACATATGGGACATGAGGTAAGAGGGTTAAATAGTCCAGATAGCAGCACAGTTTGGCTCTAGATAAGGGAAAGTATGAGTCTGACTTAGGGCTCTATGACTAGGGAGGTTACTGGTACCTTATGTCAATAATTTACATTTAAAATTGATACATATTTGTGACAATAACTCCTTGGATGCAGTGAGACACTTCATACTCAGACACCTGACAGGATACAGAAGGCTGAGCTAGCTGGGAATTGCATTGCACAGTGGTCATGCTACCAGGAGCTGGACTGCGTGTGCCCTGAGAGTACAGTGCCAGTCTCAAATGAATTACAGGTTCCGTGTCTTTGATCATTGCAAGCGTGAAGAATTCAGGTGTTGAAAAAACAACCAAACGTATTGGAAATTGTTTCAGTGATGTGCATCTTTTATTTTGACTAACCGACCTCAAAATCTTCCTTAAGAACAATAGAGTAATGATCCATTTGCCTCCAGCTCTCTGCATGACCATGTGGGTATTCTCTTTCCCTAGATCTGTACTAGTCCCATTGCATATCACTTCTCTTCCCTGCGTACACGGTTGTCTTAGCCCACAAAGTGAAGCTCCTGCGCCATTCTGTCATACATTAATGCAGTTTCACTGTTCAACTTCCTCTTGCTTGATCCATTTTTATACACGCTTGGGAGTTGGACTAGATGATCCTGTGGGTCCCTTCCAACTCAGAATAACCTGTGAACCTGTAAACTCCTGTCTGTACCATCACAGGATGCAGATACCCAGTGCAGTTATGCTTTTAATGTCTGTAGAATGAACACCTGAGTAACAGGTACCTTCTCTAAATTTGATTATATTTGCTCCTTAACTCCATCTACTAAAGGAAAACAGTATTTCAGATCATAACTTCAAACTGGAATGCTGTTTCTGTTAACTTAATAAAGTCCCATGTATAAGCAACATTCTGCAAGGAACCATACCAATAAAATTTTAAATAATTTTTATATTTTCCATCATTTAAACCTCTTCAGTTATATCCTATTCAATATGATACCCCTAAAATAAATCTTAAATTTAAAAAATAATATCAATATTGATATTGTTTTTATATCAAAACCCCCACCCCCAATAACAACAACAACAATAATAATAATTATTAATATTATAATTACCTGTTTTGTTGCACGATGATGAGGTAAACCACCAACAAATATGGGTCCTGTTTCAATCCAATAGGAACCAGACAAGAAATTTCTCTTTCTATTTGCATTGGAAGATAAGTTCAGGACTGACATTTCTGCTTCACATGGTACCATGCTTTGCCTGTATAAATTTATAATTTATTATTACATTATGCATTTATAATTTATTCACAAATAAGCATATTTTACCATCATATATTGTTTACATTACTATATATGTGACAAATTAACTAGGCTGTTACTAAACCACTAAGGAAAGAAAATCAAGTAAATAGCTAGTCTGTATTATAGACTATAAACATAAAGCTGTTTAACAAGCTGTAAGTTGGTATGTCTTCAGGGTTTGAACTTCCATTAAAATGAAGCCATATTGTAAATCTGAGCAGAGTAAGTACTAAAAGAGGCAAAATGCATAATAATGACTGAATAAATATTACAATTTTTAACAATAACAAGTAGGCTTTATAATGTGAAAGAAATCCCATCTATTGACCCCAAACGCCTTAAATATCTCTCTTTCTTGTCAGAAAAATACTATAATCCACAAAAGCAATTTAAAACAAACGGCATTTTAGAGGGTGCGAACATATGATAATCTGTAATACTTATCATCAAAACCATAATTCCTACAGCTGAAGGCTGTAATATTAGTCCCTGAAATTAATATACACATTCTCATTTCCCTCCCCCATGCAAATACCCTCTTGAAAGTGTTGCTTTTAACAGCATGCATAAATTGTGAGCAATAAACAGAAGGTACTAAGAAAAAAAATTTGGTTTCCTTCAATTTTTAATGCTGCAAATGTCATTTAAATTCCAATAGCTAACTGGCAGCTAGCACTTTATCTTCATGTAAGAAAGCACAGTGAAGAAATATCAGAACTAAGCAAGCCTCTCATGTAGGAATTCCTTTCAGCCTATCCTTCTCTCTGTACATGAAAAAAATCAGAGTTCAATCAGCTCTATGCTTAAAAATACACAAGAACCTTTATAAAATTGGTGCCACAAAAAATTTAAGTGAAAATAGCATATCAAAAAAAACCCCAACAAAACCAACCCAAAAACCTGACCTCCCCCCTCCCAAAGTACAGCTCTATTAAAGCAACAGTCTGCAATTTAAGTAGGATGCTACACATAAAGTATGAATTCAGTTCATCTTTGACAATGCAAAATTAAATTTTGAAACTTCTTAGTTACAAAAGAAGCATGGATTTTTTCTTTACTATTTTATTACAAGATAATGATATATAATGTGTTTCTTGCATACTATTTCATAAGATCTTCTATAGTTTCTTAACTGAGGAGGGAGATTTAACATTAGTAACATTTGCAAACAGTTCTCTGAGTTTTCCCTTCTGTTTTGAAATACGTTCAGAAAATTATGCAAAGAAAAAATTATCCCTTTAACAGAAAGGTCTGTATATGTTTTTGTAAGTGAAATAGCCAGTCCATCCTATGGAAAATAACTTTAGATGAATTTTAAAAAATGTTTTTTGATAAAATCAACAATATAATAGAGAAATTAATTGTAGTTTTGATTTTCTGGATTAAAATTAACTTATTAATGGATCAGTTTAGGGTATTTTTAGTTCTCTCCTCAATGTTGTTTTTTTTTTTTTTTAACTTGTTAATTACTAGCTAACATGAATGAGAAAAAGAAGCTAAATGTGTCTAGAAATGCAATCAAGGAAAAGAATGTTTTCCTACTATGTTCTGTAGATATTATACAATGGCTGAATGCCAAAGCACACACACAGACTTCTGCAGCACACCATTTTCATTACTGGCTTACAAAGGAAGTTTACTGATAAGGTGTGTAACTGACACATGCACTCTCTGTAGACCTATTTGCAATGATCAAGCAGTTTTTCCCAAGGCTTTAACCCAATGTGACATTTTGGATATACTATTCATTCTGCAGAAGAAAGTTGCAGTGAGAGCTCTAAGAAAAAAAATCATTTTGCAAATATTTAAAATTTCTCTTCTTCCTGATAAAATGATATTAAAATTTTGAGTAAAAGCATAAATAATATGAGAGTAATATTTATTAAATATTTTAAATCAGACTTGTTTTAGCTCAACATAATTCTTAAGATGGATTGGAAGTGGATGGAAGGAAGGGAACTAGCAGGCTTTTTTATTTTATTTTCGCTAATTAATAGATGGGCTAAATGATGTAAACCTGATCAAACACTTGCTTTTGTGTTGTTTTTTAAAATTACTATTTCTGCTTTGTATTTTGAGATCCTAATGCTGTAACCAGTTACCTGACCATGTATGCAATTCTATTACACACCCTATTTACAAATGTAGCTCTTTTCACATTAGCATTAGACAGATTTGTTAGGTTACCTTTAATAGCTTATGTGACTGATATGCAAAAGTATTTTTCTGTGCATATATAAAAACCGTATTTTGAAATTAATTACCAGTACTTAATTTCAGAAAATGAGTTAATTCAATTCAAAGCATGAGCTGCCTTCACCCTAAGCTAGTTAGAATGTCAGCCATGCACCTCTGATTGTGTTTGATTGAATGTAGCAGGGTCTGGCCAAGCCAAAATAACTACTTTAAACCATTATAGTTTAGCATTTGCTGATGATACAATCACTGGGTCATATGTGCACTCTATGAAAATTCCATCAGGCTTTTAGAATACTTTTTCTACAATCAGCACATTGGATGTTTTAAAGGTCGAGGAAAACAACAGAGATTTTTGCATAATTATAAATGTGGAAATGTAGAACTCAATTCTTAAGCACTTCTGCTGGGTAAGCTACCAATAATTGTGCCTCAGCTCAAGCCAGCAGTAATAGTTCAGTTTCCTCATCTGTAATCACATAAATGTGATGATTAAATACTAGCCTATTAATTATAACCTGAAGATGAATTCTGTCAAAACAGTATTAAATCCATTGCCCAGTGTCTCTCAGTTTGGAAGGATGGAAAGGTCAGACAATAATTTGATAACTTTCAGATAACAGCACTTAAACATGACAATGTCTGCATTAAATCCAAATCATTTTACCTAAGTCCTGACATTGTTCAGTGATGATTAAATGACATTTTTGGGATTATCATAAAATAATAAAAAGGTAGCAAAACAAATGGGGAAAGAGGAGGAGGGAAAGGGGGATGTTCAGGTAAACTATTAAGTGTCAGTCCTCTTGTGCAGTCTTGCTGGGAATAAAAATTCTTGGATCTCAGTTTTCTGATAGGAAAAGGAAATCTGTTCTAGATAAAAGATGGAAATTTTTGCTAGTTTCTAAGAATTTTACTTTGAATGTGACCATGCTGAACAACAATATTCAATTAACTAATAAACATTGAACTATTAAGGATGTAATAATAGTATTCAGTCTATTAGATAAAATAACCAAGATATTTGGAAATATCTATATCAAATATGAGTCGTGAATGACCAGAAAGTTCTGGGCTCCCCAGTTTAAGAGGGATGTTGAGCTGCTTGAGAGGGTCCAGAGAAGGGCAACGAGGATGGTGAAGGGACTGGAGGGCAGGCCCTATGAGGAGCGACTACAGGAACTGGGACTGTTCAGTCTGGAAAAGAGGAGGCTCAGAGGGGACCTCATTGCTGTTTACAACTACCTGCGGGGAGGTTGCAGCCAGATGGGTGTAGACCTCTTCTTCCAGGCTGACGACACCAGAACGAGAGGGCACGGCCTCAAGCTACGCCAGGGGAGGTTTAATCTTAACGTTAGGAAGCGGTTTTTCACAGAGAGAGTAATTGCATATTGGAATGGGCTGCCCAGGGAGGTGGTGGAGTCACCATCCCTGGAGGTGTTTAAGAGAAGACTGGACGAGGAGCTTAGTGACATGGTCTAGCTGGGGGGTGTAGGGCTGGATGACCCTGGGCCCCTTCCGGCTCGGAGTGGCCTGCTAGACTGTGAGGGATCTAGGTTGGTATTATGCTCTGCGATGTGCTCTCGGTCTCTTTACGGGTGTTAGATGGTGAGTTGGACTAGATGATCCTTGTGGGTCCCTTCCAACTCATAATATTCTGTGATTCTGTGATTCTGAGAAATAAAGAAGTTTTATTATCATACATTCTAACCCCCCTCAACACTAAGTTCCTCAATTTTATTGAAGACAATTGTTTAATTAAAAGTGAGAACACATTTCATTTTCATTATATTTAATTCTTATTTTACAGATTTCATAGCTTAAGACAACTCATGTTTCCTTCTGTTTTTAACTCAGTATCTAGAAGTTTAAATTTTCTTTTTTCATACTCAAACTACTCCTTGCAGTAGAATGTTTATTTTTGTAAGATTGTGACAAAACAATAAACAGTGACCAGTAATTAAGAGTTAAATTTTCTTAATGCACTTTTAAAAGGTGACATCAGTTTTGACTCAGTGCTGGTTTTGAAATCTTTAAGTCTTTGCAAGGGTGTTTGAGTCAATTTTAGAAATGCAACATCCAGACCTCTCTACTCAGCAAGGTTGCGCATGTTTCACCCTTGGAGGTTTTCAACACCTGTAAGAATAGCCCTGAGCAACCTGTTCTGACCTCTTGCATGGCACTACATTGAGCATGAGGCTGGGCTAGAGATGTCCTGAAGTCCCTTCTGGGCTGAATTTCCTATGAGTTTGCAATCCTGAGACACCTTTATTCAGTAAAGAAAACCCCTGCAATCCCATACTAGTAATAACATTTACAGAGGAAGGCAGAATCTCCTATGACCTCCAATGGATTCATTCAGGTAAAATATATACCCGTTACACTCACAGTCATTAAATTTTCACTCTGCCGCAAGATGAATCATTTTAGACTGCTCACATCTGTTGGAGCTGACTCTGCCCTTCTGAGAAACCAGGTAACACACACTTCGTCTTCCTGATGAACTAATGAGTCAACAATGTATTTTTTCTCATTCTCTCTGACAGCAAACTCCTACTTCCTCGGCCCAAAGGTGATTTATTGGTCTGTTCTTAGAGCTTGATTTAACTAAACAAATAAGAACAATGAGGATATTGATGCAAATTTCTCTAATAATTCAAGGTGGGGAGGAAATAAAATTTGTCATGTATTTTAAGGAATAAAAAAATACAGTACTTCTTTTTCTTTGCACAGAGGTTACACTTATACCATTATACTAAATGGGTGCACTACATGAGTTCAAATCCTGACACGTAATCATCCATATTTTTAAAAAGTCATCATTATTCTTGTTACAGTTGCTGCCAAGTTTGGGTGTCATCTCCAATTCTGAAACTCAAAAGCTTCACCAGTTAGTTCAATTCAAGAATCATTCCAAACCATGTTGTCAAACTATTTTGACATAAATGTTTTATCGACATGGCCTAGGACCTAACAGTGAATCTCAGATCTAGAGAATGGCTTTCAGATTTCAGTTTTATTTACAGCTATAGATTTAGCTAGAGAAAAAACCTCAATCACCTGTGCCTCTTGCCCTTTCTGTCTTTGCAGTTTACTATTTTGTTTCTTGCTGTTCACATCATACTTAAATACTTACAAAAATTGAACTTAGAAAATAGTATGCACTTATTTAAACTCGATGTAGATGTAAATAAAGAGTCATCTAGTGAAAAGTTTGGCTCAAGTGAGAGTACTGTATTCAAGTATTCAGACAGAAGAAAGTTTAGAGCTGGATCTAGACTTACATCACTGTAATTTTAAGTGAAATTGAAAGCCTGTGTGTCGTGGTTTGACCCTGGCTGGATGCCAGAGACCCACCCCAACTTCTCCTGAAGGAGAAAACTAAAAAAAACAAACTGGAAAATAAAACTGGAAAATAAAATAAAACTGGTCACAGGCAAAAGAAGCAAGGCAAAACTATAAATGAAGAACATAAAGGGTTTATTTTCTTACTAACAAGCTCAGAACTGCAAGGGAAGCATCATTTAGAAGGCAACCTTTCTCCCCCCACCCCTCCTTCTCTTACAATAGATGTAATATTCCCTTTTCCACCAGGAGAAAAAGGGGGAACATAGGGTAGGGGTAAACCAGGCAGGTTGGTATTTCTGACCAGATCCAGAGTAGGAACCATCTCTCTGCCCTTCCATAAAGTTCTCTCTCTCTCACAAGAGGGAAAGGTCTTTCATGACCACTCCCAAGTGAGATCTCGACCTGAGGACGACAG
>WEKX01007068.1:13555-110591 GCA_013390025.1 Pitta sordida
GCTGCCCTGGCACCGGGGCTGCTCCTCCGGCGCCTCCATGTTGGGCTCTGGGCGGGGGGCTGCGGGCTTTGGCCGCCGAAACCTCCCCGCCGCCCACCGCGGGGAGTCGGGGCTGGGGCCGGAGCGTTCCCCGGAGCGGGGAGAGCCCGTCCGGCGGCGGGACCGAGAGACTGTGCCCCGGGCTGGGAGGCGGCGAGATCCCCGCGGCCGGTCCCCGACTGAAACATGGAGTTTCTTCCCGGCAGAAGTGCCAACTTTGGTGTACCACCTTCTTTTTTTCCCACCCAGCTGCCTTGGTACTCTGTTTGAGTCTCGGCACGACAGGGAGTTAGGAGATGAAATGCACGGTCTTTTAAATGCTCAGGTTTCCAACTGAATGACGACAGACAATAAGAAGTGAAGGAGTGGGAATGCCCGGTGCTTTTGTGTGTGCACATGCCAGGCGTGCATCTATTAAGAAACAATTTTCAGTTCATCGCCAGAGAATTCCCCGTTTGCATTAGGGTATGAAATAGTAAAATAATTATGGCGTTCTGGGGTTACGTCTTTGTACTCGTGGGCCCAAAGTGTTTCACGACTTCATTTCTAGATTGTTCAAGTAGTGCAGGGCTGAGTGTTGATCTGGGCTCTTGCAGGAAGTTTATGTGCGAGGATGATACCACTGTCCTGTATCCCCTCTCCTGACAGTTGGATACCTCCAAAGCACGGAACTGAATCTGCAGAGCAGACAAGTGTGGGAGAATCAGTTCTCAGGATAGATATTTTCCTAGTTCTAGAGACTCATTTAAAGCCTGAATTCCAATATCTATCTCTACAAATATTCCATGTCAAAATCCTAGATACGCTTTGTGTGTGTTTGGTTCCATTTAAATATTTTTTGGTTCTTGCCGTGGTGCATTCATTATTGCTATTAACAATGTAATAGCAAATAATGTCTCTGGCTTTCCATCTCTCAAATAATTCCATGCATCATTTTACTAATCATATTGGAAGCTATAACCAAGCAAAATCAGTATAGCTTTCTGAGCAAGACACTGTGAGGAAGTGCTTCTAAGTGTCTAAACAATAATTCCTACACTTTAAAAATGTATAGGCATGATTTCCTGTTTATTTAGTTCCTGGAAATGGCTGTGTTAAAAAATGAGCTGTCTGTCTCTGGAGTGATAGATTTTGGTCACCTCAAATTTGGGAACCTGCAAATACTGAGGAGAGACAAACATAAGGCTGCAAAACGTTGGTTTAGATTATCATTTTTAAAAAATGTTTCTCACCCTCACCTTGCATTTCATAATGAAATACAGGTGTGTGCTTTAGTTTAGGAGATGACTAAATGCTGGAATTTTCATTTGCCTTGATCGCATAATTTCATTCGAAGTTATCTTTTTGTAAAGCTGAATATAGCCAAATTCTAAGGATTTATGATTATCAGAATAAAGTACATTACTTTTGAAATTGACAATTGAAAAATTGAAATCTGTGATGAAGTTATTACTGTTTATTATTTATTATTAAAGTTATTATTGTTTGCATGCAGTGCACAAAGAATTTAGAGGCAACATAAAAGAATTGAATTAGCGATACTTTGACGTTTTCATCCTACATCTCATAATTCAGATTTAGGTATGAAGGAGTTGCTGCCACTCAGTGGCTGATACAAAAATACAGAGAAATATATTCAGTTACACAGGTGGAATGTTTGTGTGGCTAATGGTAATTATGTTGGGCCAATATGTGTGATGTTATTGGGCAGGAAGATACTTGTATTGTTTTCACCAGAAAAGAGAGAAATCTCTTTTTTTCCCATTTAATGAATTAGAAGCCACCTTTTCATTAGACAGTTATAGAGTGGAGCCATAGCCTTATTGGGTGGAATAGTAGCATAGTAATTTTTACTTTTTGATCACACAACATAGGTGAAAAGATACTCCCTAAAGAAGAAATTATGAACTAGAAACTATTTCTAAACTAGAAAGCTTAGGAAATTTAGCTGTCTTTGTTTAAGACAAATATTTTTTAAAATCTTTCAAAGGGAACTTGGCTATTTGATGCTGTATAGATCAAGGAAATAACAATAAAACTTGGAAAGATGCCATCTTTTATTAAAACAACTGATTTCCTGCAAAAAGCGTAGAAGCTTTCAGGCCTCTGAGTTTATTTTGATGTCTAAAAGCCACTATCATTATAATTATAGTTAATCTCCGACTGAGTCCCATCCCTGGAAGTGTTCAAGGCCAGATTGGATGAGACGTTGAGCAGCCTGATGTAGTGAAAGGTGTCCCTGCCCATGGCAGGGGGTTGGAACAAGATGATTTCTGAGGTCCTTGCCAGACTAAACCTGCCTGTGGTTCTGTGAGTCCATCAGTGGTTTAAATTATCCATCCATCCTTGTTTCCCTTTGAAGGGCTTCACTGTCACCCAGCCACTGGGCAGAGGCACAGATTCTGTGGGTGTGCTGCCCACCTGTAGCTGGAGCTCAGCTCTGGCTGCTGCTCCCAGAAAGAGGAGCCCCTTCGTCACATCTCTCGCATCTGCAGTGGGACTGTAGCACTTGTGGATGTGTCAGAGTTCTCTCAGTGCAGGTTACCTGCAGTGGCACAAGCCTCAGTGTGAACTGTGCAGTGTCAATACTTTACAGCTGTTAGCCAGCACTGAGGTGTGTGCCCACATTGTGTTCCTTGACACAGGTATTTAAGGTCCCTAAAGCTAACTCAGGTGTGTCTCTTCAAGATGCAGTCCAAATTCATCCTATAGTCCTCCATCCCCTCACTGCATTTACAAAGTGTATACATAATCTACTGTAAAACGAACGGAGGAAAGAAGGAATAGGCTCTGGATTGAAATGTTCGTTGCAGATGAGTCAGAGTTGAATGTGAAAGATGACAAGATGGGATTTACCAGTGGAGTCTGGAGGCTGGCTGACTTCACTGGGAAATGAATTCCTCAGTTAATCATCTGCTGATGAGGAAGGTTATATGACCTTTACTCTGAGTTCATCCTTGCTTTAAATGCAGCTTCTCCATTCTACTCATCAGGTTCTGTCCAAAAGCTGCCTAAAAAGCGCCGAAGCACTTTGTGTTTCAATAGTATTTTTAACTGTTGCTCCATGACAAAAGCTGTCATCTTTCTCTGAATCTTCCTTTACATCCATTATCTGAGTGCAGGATGTGGTTCTGTACAGCTCCATGTGGAACCAAAGGACTAGGAGCAGGAATTAGGAAAGGGGGGGAAAACCTACACCCACCCAGAGTCACTGGGGTAGTATATGGAAACAATCACTCTGCATCTGCTGGGCTGCACTGTGCAAAGATGCAATTAACAGAAATGAGCTTGGGACAGCTCTTTACAGCCTTCGTAAAATAGTGCTGAAGTGGCTTGTGTTGTGTTCTCATTTAAAAGGCAGTTATTTCTACCCAAAAGGGTTTTTACATTTTCTTAAAGAGGCATTGCCTTTACTAGTCAGAGCTACTCCGACAACTTTTTATGGTATTTAAGCACTTTTGCAAGAGTCTGCACTGTAGGAAGCAGTGTACTACCTCTAACTCTGCAGGACCCTCTGGATTATCCATCCTGCCTGTGCGGCTGGGGGCTGCACCAGTGCTGCTCCTGTACCAGAGACACCAGGAAAGGGAGAGAAGTGAGGGACCTGGCACAGAGGGGTACTGGGAACTGCACAAGCCTGACCTTGGCAAGAGTCATGCGAGATTTATTTCTGGTCTGTTCTAGACCTGGTTCTGTGACTACAAGTAACAGTAATACAGAGGTTGGAAATCTTATGTCAATATCTGTGTGTTTCAAATTATTTTCTGTTGGTTTTTTCCTTTCAATTAAACTTTATGCAAGTGGAATATTATGTCTGCCTTTCAGTGACAGGAAGGTGCCCTGACGTCCATGAATAAGTTGTGTTTTGAACCTGTTGCTTTTTTCTGATTGACAATAAAGTGGACAATTTCTGACTAAAAGATGGAAGTGATGTAACACAGATTTATGTCAATAGCTGCAAATCCAAGAGGCAGGCCATAAAATAAATTCTTTACAAGTACTTCTCAAGCCAAGGAAGTGCATAAAACCACAGAATACTTTTTATGGTAACGTCTTACTGAGATTAATGTGTTTTCTGGTAATTGCTTTGCTATGGAGCGTATCTGGATAAGTTTATTTAAGGGTATTTAAACATAGCTGGTATTCATATGATAATAATTACCATCCATAAAGTCTGGGAATGACTATCACAGATAACTTCATAAAACTGGTGTACATTAAGCTTTTTGCCTTTTATGATACGTGCCTGGCTGCTAAGGCCGGAGGAGGATGTGTGCTTGCCATCTCCTCCCATTTAGTCAACCAACCATCAGACTTTAAAAACAAAACAACAAACAAAAAAACCCCAACAAAACCCAACCAACCAAAAAAAGAGCAGCATCTCTCTACGCCCCAGAACAAGATTACTTTGAATTCCAAGGGGCTGCCTACTTTTGAGAACAAAACTGATATGCAAAATATATACATTTCCTGCTGTTTCTCATAATTTTTCTTAGAGTTGTGAGCAAACTATGGTCTTATTGGGTTGAAATGTAACCAAGTGGTTTCTTTTTAACCCATTGGTAGTGAGAGTGGAGTCGGGATGGCTCCTGGGAGACTGGCTAATGGATCCAGGTATCATTGCAGTGGGCACTCTGTGTGTCTGTAGTTCATCTGTGTAAGTTCATCCCAAACAGTTTAGTAAAGGTGGCTTTGATTTGCATTTTGTTCAGTCTTTTGCAGTCTCCTAAACAATCTGGTATTTATAGACTTGATTTAATCCTGGCTACCTGCTATCAATACAGCATGTCTTGAAATGTGAGCAGTGAATCTAAACTTCAGCCTCAGCTTTTTTTCCCCACCCCTGAGCTAGGAGGTAATGTATGCTACTGTTTTGGAGCTGGAAGCCTAGACTTGTGTTGGTTCAGCCTCGTTGTTTGTGGTGTGAAAAATTTGTAATGATGTGACGACAAAGAGAGAAAACTGCGTGGATGTTTAGCACTCAAGTGCCAAGTTGTTTTCTGTGTGTTTGATTTTATTTTCCCCCATCAATACCAATTTATTAGAGGTCTAACAAAATCCTTGTTTGTATACTTGGCTCTTTATCATATTCTCTGGTTTCTTGAGGAAGTGCAGTTTTAGCCTTGTCACGGTTTTTCTGCTGAAGGAACTCATGTGGTTGTCAGGACCACTTTGTTCCTCATCATAACAAAGGTATTTTATTTCCTTCAGTGCATTGAATGTGCATACCAGTATTTACTGTGAGGACCAGTTTAAGGGAGGAAGGATTCTTAGTTGTGATCACAGATTTGTCTTTCTGATAGTAAAGCTTTTACTTTTTTAACTTGTAGCGTCTTTTTTTTCCCTAAGATTTATGTGCTTGAACGTATAGACAGATACTTGAAAAGATGATCAAAACTGTCTAGCAGCCGAGCTCAAGGGTGAGCTTGGCTTCTGCACTCTGCCTTTGTGTGGGAAATTCTGGGTACAAAGCTATCGCTAGTACATTGTTTGACGGCTGAACTGTGCTCTTCAGGGAGGAGAGTGTATTTCATTTTTGTTTGAACAAAAGAGGAATCTTGTATTTCTTATTTAATAGAAACTGTCCTTTGTTTTCAGAAAGTCCTCTGTGTAAAAGTTTGGTAGAAAGATATGGCCTAGCCAGTAACAAGTAGTGCTCATCATATGCTTTTAAGTTGTGTTCTCAAGGAAAATTAAGATAAATAGACATAGTACAATAGCGTTGAAAGACTGTCATGTTTGAAACATGACACTGACTGCCCTGTACGTTTTATCTCAAGATATTTGTGATCTGTTTTGTAATGCCCTTGGCTGACTGCATTTTTGCTGGTGTGACTGTGTAACCAAAATGAGTATTTTGTACCTCACTGATTTTGTTAGGACCTGTTGAGAAAATATTTCACTTGCTAAAGAGCACAGTTATGTGTCAGAATATTTTGCTGACAAACTCCTGTGAAAGTAAGATTTATTCTTGATTTACTTTTCAAAAATATATTTAATGTGTCCTCCTGTAAGAAAGAGCACAGATGGCTGTCTTACATCAAGCAGGTGCTGCCAGGATCTCTCATTTTGATAACGAACTCTGGTTTTTCAGATTAAATTTAAAACCTAGATCTGAAACCCTTAGTCATACAAGTATCTTTGCAGGTAAATGAGTAGACTTGATTATAGATGCTTTCAGGATCAATAAAGACTTGATTTGGGTTTGGTTTTTTTAAGATTATTTTTTTATAGTTTCTTTCCTGCACTCCCTGACCAATGATGATCACATTTCTTCACATCCAGTGTGCTGGTCTGTTAATGCTGTGCTGGTGCTGAGCTGTGAATTGCTCAACCAGAGTTGAGCTGTTTCCTTATGTGTCTGTTGGCTGATGACTGTGGCCTTCACTGAACTCAGCTATTCTCACTAATGACCTGGGGATGCTGATTGCCAAATATCCAGAGCAGTTTTGTGTGTCAGGAAATCTGTGGGAGCAGTCTCGGATTATATTCGCTTACCTTCCTCAGTAACTCGCAGGGGCTGACAAAATTTGTGTTTGACACGTTTATGTAAGAATCAGCATCCCTGGAGGAAGAGCTGCTTATTTTGGACCTACTGTCTTCCAGGTAATTTGAGAGTTAAAATGCATCCAGTTTTGCTTTGGACTGAACGCAGGAGCCATCAGCACTTGAACATGTCTTCTCCTATTCTCTCTGCTAAAAAGGAGATGCCAGCATCCCCAGTTGCTTAGTTCCTTCAAACCCAACACAAAGTTAGGGAAGGACAGGTTAAATCAGGGGTCAGTAGACAGCACTTGCCTAGAAAAAATCATGGGGAACTAGAGAGCAGGAAGCACAGCTCGAAGCAGCATTATAGCTTTGGCAGGTGTCTTGGCCCTGACTCTGCCCTGTGAAAGAAGCATTTCTCGTGCAAAGTCCCATGAAGTCATTCCACTGGGGAGCTCCTCACCTTTACAACAGCAGAAGAGAATTTTTGGGGGGGAATGTTGCCAGATATTTTTTCTGTTCATCTCCACCATGCTTGTATTAAGTTCTTAGGACTTTTTTCCTTTACTAGTCTCCTTGTACCCTTGCAGTGAGGGAATCTGCAATCAATTTATGCCTGTCAGCTCATCGGTAATTGCAGAGTCTCTTTTCTGTGGGCAAGTCTTGTTTCATCGCGTATACTTCTGAGAATATCTTAAATACGGAAGGTACTCTGGCACCTCATTCTTCCCTTTTATTTGGTCTGGTTTCAACAGAGGTTGGTTTTTTTCTCCAGGAAGTCAGGGCGTGTCTGTGTCATTCATGTGAGTGATTCTGCCTTCCCTGGCAGAGCAGGCTGGGTGCAGGTTCACCAGAGCTGGGTGTCTGTAGAGCAGTCAGCTCCAGCTAAGGGTGAGTTTTGTTGCCTTCTTGTGCAACATGCTGTTAAACTGCTGTGACTGCACACGATGTGCAGGTTTTTGTGCAAATACCTCATGTCGCTATCCTAGGCAAGTGCTTTTGGTGAAAATAGAGGTTTATTTTATCTTAAGTTAGACCCAGTTTTGTCTGCAGTGGGTAATAATGCTCTGTTGCAGCCTATGCTGGTTTTTTTTCAGGAAGCCTTTCCACACTGTTCTATTTCAAAACTTCCATTTAGGCAAGGAAGTGGATTGATTTCTGCTCTAAGGCAAGAGCAGGTGGGACAGAGAGCAGTCATCTCCTAGGGATGGACCTGGAGTGTTGGAGGGGCAGCAGAGCCCAGAGTGATGGGAAATGCCAGGCTGTGTGTTGCACCATGGTTTGTCATAGTGTGTTGCCAGCCCCGCTCTTCCTTCATCCCCAGGAACCCCAGCTCCTTCCCAAAACTTTTGCGATACAACCTAAATGCCCACTGAGCAGCACCAAGGTGGGGAGAGGAAGTGGAGCTCTGGTTTGCTGCTGCATTCTGGTTTTTGTTTCAGTTTAGTTTGCTTGCTTGGCACTTTCTAGCAGGGCCAATGAGCTTTTCAAGGCAACCCCAGAGTTTAAATATAACCTGTCCCAGTATCTGTCAGATTGATTTTTGTGACCTATTTTGGGTCTTGCAATTTGGAATTAATGTTGCTTTTCTTTTCCAGTGGGTGGCAGTTGAAGCAAAGAGAAGTGTTTATTTGCTTGCAAGTTTATATAGATATGTATTTAAGGAATGAGAGAATAAGCCAAAATAGGCCAGTCTGTCATTGTCTGTCCTTATGTTGAGTTCTGTTCTTTTTTATATCGCAACTGTTAGCGGGAGAAAAGAGCAAATGAAAGGACCTCTTGTGACCAAAATCCGCTTTTAGTTTCAATCTCCTACTTTTTGTGCATTGTTCTGTTGCTTGTTTCCTTGTTCCCTTACTAGTTAATAACTGTGAACCCAATCTTTCCATCACTAGAACTCTGCATTGCATAAGCCTCATTTCAAAACTTTGAAGCAAGGATCCTCTGACTTCTTGCAGCAAAGCATTCACCTTCTCAGAGCTGGACTTTGATTTTGAATGTAACATATAGTAGTATTTCTTTCTCCTTTAAGAGAAGAAATCTTAACAAGAAGTCTTTAACACTGATACTTACAAATTTAATATATTTTATAACCCTAATATCTATTTCCTAGCAGGGCCAAATTTTGACTGAAATGTACTTTTGTGCATATTTCTTGTATGGAGTTAGTGTGTATCTTATTCACAGCTGAGTTCAAGCATATGTTTTTAAAATAAGCAGTACTTGGAATCTGGTATGCTAACTAAAGTACACATTAGTGCATTTAGTAAATACATAGTTATAAATAAAACACAAGTAAAGTACATATGGGAATATAAATCTTTTTTAATGTATAAATTACTGCACTTCTCAATATATTATAGATTAGGTTAAATCTATTTTTTAAAGTTATAAGATGTTTATCAGTGCTGAAACCAAAAGTCAGCTTAAGAATTTTTCTTGGATCTAGGAGCAGAATGTAAAGTTCTTTCAAACTTCACTTGTTTTTTTTCCCCCAGAATATTAAAACAGTGAAAGGGCTTTTCTAGCCCTTTATTTTTACTTAATGCTACATAAAAAGCTGGAGAAATCTTTAATGATTTTTTTCCACTAGAGATGAACTAGCCATTCATCTTCTACCATATGTGATTATAGCTGACTAGCAATTAATCCCCATCTTTTTCCTGAAGAAAATGAGTTCTTATATAGGTATGTAATGATTGAGTTTATCATAGCTAAGCCTTGTCTAAGCATGTGTGTCAGTCCACTTTAAATCTACTCTTATATTGATGCAGTTAAGTACAAAAGCTTATACAAACACAATAATTCTAAATGTTTATAAACTGATTCCCCACTTGTGTGGATACAAGTTCTGCTGCTGTTAGAGCAAAGTTCAGCTTGATTGATAGATGAAACTTGTAAAGTGATTAAGGACTCTAAAGGAAAAAAATGTACATGAAGAAAGCTTTCCTCCCCTTCTGTCTGTGTGTAATGTATTATGAGGAATTAATGACCAGAGCTTTTTTTTGGTTGATGACAAGACTGATTCTACTTATCAGCAGTACTCTTTGAGTGTAATAACCTAAAATTGAAACCTGTTATAAGTAAAAGGTACCCTGGTACCCATGGTGTAGCATGGTTTCAGTTTTGTCAAGGGGACACACTCAAACAGAAAATTACTCTTTTGGGCATCATGACTTTTTTTTTCTTCTTTTTTTGTTATAAGATTTTATATGAACATCTGATGTGACTTTATTGCTAGTCTGTCAGTAGAAAAAAATAAAACAACCCACATTTATTTTCAGTTCCTTTAATTTAACTGTCAATTACTGAAACGTCATTTGCTGGAAAATTAACCTTCTATAGATGGTGAAGGAAAGGCTCTAAATTGTTTTAAAGCATTTTGATACACACATCCCATGTGATGACATGCTTGAATTCTGGAGGTTTTTGTACTTTCTTGACGACTTCATCACATTGACAAATCTTGATTGGGGACCTATGGAAGGATTTCAGCATTATTTCTAGTCTAGACTGAAAAAATTATCTGCGTGTATTATGGTTCGGGTATTTTTCTTTCTTTTATTTTTGTTTTTTTCCTAAGTCTGATTTCCTTACCACTATGTCATGCTGCTTTCCAGTGGGTAAGCTCATCCTAATACTAAAAAATCTTTGAGTGAGTCTTGACCAGGGGGATGTTTTCTTTGTTTGCTTTAAACAAACCATGTGAGTTACAGAGCTCTGTTTTGAATTAACATCTCTCCAAGCTGTGCTGTTCACTTAATGCTTCTCAGACACTGTGGTGAGGCAGTAGTATGAGCATTCAAGGACTTCAAAGGAAAGACAGCAGTATCCAGTGTTTTATCCTCTTAAAAACACAAAAAAGGATGCCAAACTCATGTAATTGGAACCGTTTGCTGTAGTCAAGGTGTCCCTGTTCTGCTGTGGTTAATTTTGCTTCAGTTACTTGGAGCACCCTGTGCCTAATAACTAAGAGTTAAAGGCAACTCAAAACCAGGTTTGTTTGTGTATCTGTGAATTTGGTATTATTCCTGTGGTCCTTTAGCTCTTATTTGGAGTTCCAGTGGGTGAAGTTGCAGTAAGTAAACAAAGAGCAGCATGTTCACACTCTTCTCATCAGGGTCTTATTTTCCAAAGCATGCTTAATACCCCTACTGAATTGCTTAACCATGCAGTCTCCCAAACTAGTTTGTTATGAAAGTTACGAAAGAAATACACATTGTAGTACCTCAGTTTCTGTGTTATATAAACTTTTTAAAGCCTGTGTTCCACTGTTGTGGTGCAGATCTGTCTCCAGTCTGTGCTCGATGTGTGAGGAGGGATTGGAGGGGAGCAGGGGCAGTTGGGGGAATGTTTGCAGCTGGATGTGGGACTCTGAAGACATAGGAGAGCAGGATTGTTTTGCTTTTGCTTGACCCCTGACATGTGCGTTTGGGTAATTGGTGGTTCATTGTGTGCCCAGACAAATCTGGGTAACGCATCATGTTTTCTTATTTTTTTTTTTCTTTTTTTTTCCTATTGCAATAACCTAAGTGTAGGTGCCTTGTTGAGGGACCCCACAGAGTCCTGACAATCTTCCATGGTTTGCTGCCAGCCCCCACATCACAGGGAGGGAGAGCCCTGAGCTGTCCAGCTGGGATGCATCCCTTAGTTCTCGTCCAGCACTGTGGGGTTGACCATGCTGAGCTCAG
Source organism: Pitta sordida (assembly GCA_013390025.1). Taxonomy (NCBI): domain Eukaryota; kingdom Metazoa; phylum Chordata; class Aves; order Passeriformes; family Pittidae; genus Pitta; species Pitta sordida. The sequence continues at coordinate 24,772 of WEKX01007068.1, forward strand.
CCGGGTCTGCTGCAAAGCAACACCCACTTGTGTCCTTGCACTCCCTGAGCCCTTCCCTGGTGGAAACTGGAGAAATTTCCATGTAACTGACACTACAAAATTGTATCAAGGCTGGGACAAAGAGGAGCTAAATGTTTCTGCCAATATCTCAGGGAAAAACAAACACCCTTGAGACTTGTGAGTTCTCTTGTTCATTCTTTGTGACTTCATGCTTATGAAGTTTCTGAGAGATTTCTTTTTCTTGTAGTTGGGTTTTACATGAAGATTTCACATATTTTATTGTCATGCTTGTGTGTTAATAAGACGAGAACTAAATGGATGGAATAACAGAGAAGGTTTTATCATCTGGGAAAAGAAACAGGAAAAACTTTGTAAATTCATTTCATCTTTCTACAGATTCCAGTTAGATTCACTCAGAGTCACTTGGAGCCATGTTCTGATACTGGCTGCTTATCTCTGGAAGCCCTTGCAGAAAAACCAGGATAGCAATGTCATACTGTCCTCACATTTACCTGAAAATACATTTGGCTGAGCTTGCAAATCATTACACTCAATTAAACAAGATTTCTTTTTGAATCTTTTGAGTGTTTGATTGATGAACTGCAAGAAAGGCATGTTCTGATCATCAGTGAGCAGAACCTTTTCCCATTGGAGACGAAACATAATAACAGGGAAGACAGAAGGTATGTGAAGCCTCTGTTGCGTGTTTGGTGCAGCTTTCACAAGTTGTGGGCTCTTGGACTCACAGATTGCAGGTTCTTTCACCTTCTGAGACTTCGTATGCAATGCAAAGACTTCAGCTGTTGCAGCACTTTTTCTTAATCTTTTCTCAATAGTCCCAGGGTATATAGAGTTACCAATCTTATCGTTTGTGTTCAGCTTGGGTTGGGTAGGTGGAGGGGATTGGCTGAAGGACCTCAGCACCGTGTGTCCATTAGGTGCATCTCTCCACCAATTCAAACAGGACAATTGCTTTTTTTGCTTTGCAGATGTATAGCACCATGTGACATCAGGTGCATGTGATGATCATCAGTAATGAAACTGTTTGTTCAGCTGAAGGATAGTAACAGCTACAAGTAATGATGTCACCAAAAAGCAACATATTACGAGGGAGTAGGCTGGGTGCTTCTGTCCTTTAATGTGGGTACTGGAATCCAGAGGTTGGTTGTCTCTGATTATGCATTTGATAAACTTATTTCTAAGCTGGTTCCCACATCACTTACGCGTCAAAATTATCCATGTTCCAGACAATTGTCCACGTTCCGGCCTTTTGGAGCACGTGAGTGCTCTGGGAGGGCTCTGCGTTTTCAGGTGTTGCTAAATACTGTAAATGAAATCAAAATGCGAGCTTTGACTTTGAAGCAGTTTTCAAGATGTTTGGTTGTGTGTTCCAACTGTGCAAATCAAAACACCGCCTTCGTTGTAGGTCAGTAGAAAGGGCTGCAGTGGCAGCAGTGGTGTGGCCACAGGCTGCTGAGGGGTCTCACAGCCGTGCGAGGGGCTTGCAGCTGCACTGGTGGGAGATGCCAAGGGACCCAAAAAGGGGCTGGTGGATGAACTTCATCTTGTTAATTACATCCAATGCTAACTGTGCCAGGAGTAACCCAGCAGGGGAAGCAAAATGCTGTTTCATTTCATAGCCCAGCTAAACCTCATAAACCTCTGTACTTCACCCTGCCTTTTCCTATTGCAAAGATATCCAAGTTTATCTCTTGCTGTTAGACTTTGGTTTGCCTTCACTTACTCAAATACTGTACAGCCCATCATATCAGGAAGAAATTAGATAGCGACTGGGGTTGCTTGGGCTCACTAGACTTTGAACAATGTTTGAGTAAAACCAGACTGAAAGCTGTATAACCAGTTTTTCTTTTGCTGTAGATGTGCTCACAGAGATCTCAGTACGGTTATAATTTAGCTGGATTAGTAGCACTGTCAGTGCCAGAGAAATAAATGAAGTTTCACATTCATACTTCATGGTGCAACCTCGTGTTTTGGGAATGAAGTTTCCCTGATTTTAGCCAGACAACACATTTGATTAAAATGTTAATGAAGGCAGTATTTTTTTTCTTCTACTGCAATTATTTTAACCAGTACTATTGCACTTTTAAAGGGATGCGTGGGGTGTGTGTGTCTGCCCCCCAAACAAGCCCTGAAAAAACCCCCCACCTTTTGTTGATAAACTGTGACAATAGCAAAACAGAATATTGGTATTGCTTTAAGCAAGAAAGAAATTAATTTGAGACCTCAAATTCTGTACTTTGAAACACATTTTCACGAGATATTCTGGTGACATCAGTCTTAAAAGAGCCTATTTCACGGAATTGAAACTCATCTTTTACTTTTTCACTTTGTATTCCTGTGCTCTACTTTCTTTTCCTGTGCTTTGCTGAAAAGGCAGATGCAGTTCAATACTTTGTTTCTAAGACACTTTATACAAGGAAGTTCTGCAGTGTAACCTGTTAAATTATGAAACTCAAAAAATGTTGTTTTTCTGTTGCCCACTGTCTCTTCTTCCTTGACCTCTGGTGTCTCTGATACGTAGGATACATAAGTAGCAAGAAGTTAAAAACTGCTTTTAAGGAACTTTACTGTGTTACTTTGATTCTTTCTCTTCTTTTTATCCTTCCCGAGACTAATGGCAGTTCCCTAGTGCTCCTAGGAAATGTCACAGCGAGTCCATTATTTAAAAAAAAATAACCAATTCTCCTGGAAGCATTATACTACAGTTCAATGAATTTCTGAGATCAGTCATTAAGTCATCTTTCTGTATCCTTAATTTGTTATATGGAAACTGCTGGTTTTACAGGTACCTGAGTTTTGGAGAAAAGCCGAGCTGATGGTCTCTGAAAATACGTGCCACTTTAGTATCTAGTTTATTTAGAAATGGATGGTTAAACTCCAGAGGAAAAAAGTGTGATGTGGTAAAATACGTTTTGCTCAAAAGTGTCTGTCTTCCTAAAAGAATGGAAGTATTTGGGTGTTTTTCTCACTTTTGTTTTCTGAACAAAATCAATTGTGCTGCTGTCAAGTCTTCAGCAGTTTGCAATCAGGTATTTTCCAGATCTGTCACAGTAATTAATTTGCTTTTCTGAATCTCTTCAAAGGAGAAACTTGAAAGATTTTTCTTTAATTCCTGAAGTTTAGTACTAATCTTCCCCATGGAAGGGCAGTGCCTTCCCCGGGCAGTGCAGAAGGGTAGGGCAGTGAGCTGACATTCAGAAGTTGCTTATAGCTGGAGGTTTTCCCCTTTCAAAATGTTTTGTAAAATCAGCAGTGGCGGGAACTTGGTGTAAAATTCAGAGCAACTGTGATCAAACAGTTCTGTAAGTGTGTAAAGCTCTTTGCTCTGAGTCTCTCACAGTTCATGCTTGAAAGAGCTGATATGACACTACTGTGAAGTGTGAGGTTATACAAATAAAGTCATGCATTCCTATAAAACCCCACCTCTGGAAATGTATTAGGCCAGGGAAGTTTTGGTTCTTTCACAGTAGCAGGTTTGTTCTTCTTAGAGCTTCCCGTGTTTGAAAGGGTCTTTGTTACCCCCTCTGGCTCTTCTTGCCATTGATATACAGGGCTGAGGTTTTCCTGTTCAGGGAAAATTTGGCTGTGCTCACTGCGCTGCTTTTAGTAAAGCTCATAGGGCAGAGGGTTGTCTTGGAAAATGAAACAGATTGGGTTTTATTCAGCTGGTATATTTTGGACCCTTACCATGTTCTCATTTATCTCTCACTCACAGAAACGCTCTAAAATGGCAACCATGTAATCTTTCTTAGATTATAAAGCCTTTGTTATGGCTCCAGAGTTTGATGGCTGACGCTTTAGTCTATGCTTTGATCCTCTCTTTCTGGTTTTTGTTTGTTTTGGGTTTTTATCCCCTGGTACCTCTGGAAACATTCAAAGTCCTGATATTTTATAACTTTTGTGGAATCATTGAAAAAGGTCTTTGTTGGAGTAGTGAAACATACACGTGCTTTACTTCATTTTGGTGAGTTGTATTTATTGCTAAATCTTAACGTTTTTCTGTCAAGGCACAGCTTTCACAATTTTACTTTCTGCCTCCAAGATGACTCTTTGTGAGCAAGGAAAAGATTGTGGGTGATGGTTCATCTGCAACGTAAGAGTTCCTCTCTTGTCTGCTCCTTAACTTGGTTTCTTTCATTCATATTCAAGTTATTGTCTGAGTTCAGGATATTTAGGTGCCATAAAATAGAGCATTTGCAAGCAGCTTGTGCTTTTTTATCAAGAGCCATATGTAGGACTGCAAATAATTGTTCTTGACTTCAGTGCCAGTGCTCAAGAGAATGAGGATCATACAGTTCACTTTGATTGCCGATCCATTTACAATGTGGAAAGCTTGTCTCCTGTGTCTCTGCCCAGTTTATCTGGAAAAGCAGGAACATTTTTCAGGCTATGAGACTCATTTAGATGGATTCCTCTCAGTTTCTCTCAGTTGTCTGCTGTTATTTCCTGGCGGGTGCTAATGCTGCATCTAATCTCTGAAGGACTTGGTCACTGTGATTTGGGTTTGTCACAGCCTGGGTCTTAAAAGTTGTAGGTTATCTAGAAGAAAACTCACCTGTCGAGGGAAATACTGCTAAAGCAAAATCAAGAAATGGAGTAGTCAGGGAGTCTGCAAAATATTTCTTTTGTTCTTTATGATTTGAGTTGAAATTAATCGAGTTTAACTCAGTAGAGGTGGGTTTTTGTAATTAGGCTGTCCTAGAAACAGGTAGGAGGCACAGATTGTTGTGCTGGCCTTCCTAACAGTGACAAACTGGGGACTTGCTGGGTTCACACATTGGCTACCTTGTGTATTCAAGGAAAAATCCCAGATACTTTTCCGATGATGTGACTGTTTCTGTCTCGCCTCAGCGTAGTTATGTCCCGTATCCAAAAGGTTTAGAAGACGGAGTGAAGTCCTTGCCAAGTACTAAAGACAGGTATGACAGGAGAGTGCTCTTGGCAGGCAATTGCCTTTATTATGCAGCTATTTGAAGTGGCATGCTGCCAGTCTTCCGAGTAAAAGGGAAGATAATTACCTAACAAGGTCACTAGCAACAAGGAATACCGTGGAATAGAAATTTTGACCTGTCCTTTGATAAAACAGGTCATTTTATTTCATTACATGCAGGAAGGGCCCACAGGGCCTAAATAATGCCAGTTCCAGACACTGTGTGTACCATGTCTGACAACCAGAAAAATGAGTTTATGAAGTGTTGGAAAGAGCCCAAATGAAGATTAATATGCCAAATAGAACTGAGGCAGCCTGTAGTTATGTGGTAGCTTTCTTAAACATATAAAGACAGAGAGAAGTATGTTGTTCTCATCCTTTAAATCTGTGGGAATGGTGTCTTCTTTCTGACTTTCTTATTTGCTTAAACCGCTCTGAAGATAGTGTCAGTGATTTTCTTGTCCATTGTACTGTGTTTGTGATTAGACTCTCAGGTTTTTTCAGGGTAGTTTCAGAGTGTCATTGAGATGGAATTATTCTCATTTTAAAGGAGGGAAATTGTTACAAGAAAGGCAGAAGATTCTCATCTATTTAAGATGCTAATCTCTATTTTGTTTTAGCTACATCCATGTCTGCAAATTGCATTCCAGGAGATTTATAGCCGTGTCCTGTTAAAGAGCTGACATTTTTTTGGATGAAACTTAAAAACTCCTCTGTCCCTTTGAGGCAGAAAGTGTTCAAAGTCTGGAATTTCAATAACCACGTCTACTAATCAGAAGTTAAGCAGCTTCAATGGAGTTTGCTAGCAGTTATGCCTGTAATGCATGTCAGAGACCGTAAATGATATTTTGAGTGAGTCATTTGAGTAACAAAGGTCATAATTTAATTTGTAGTTGTGTACATAAGTACACAAGCCTGGGAACCACCTGTTAACTACTTCTGCATTATAATATCTTTTTACTCTCTGTCGCTCAAAGATGTATTTTCAAGGGTAGAGGAGCGATCTGAAGGAGGTATGTGCTTCTAAAGGTTAAAGTCCATGTATTCAGATGGAACGTTATCTTTCAGATGCCACACCAAAAAAATTTACATGATATTCAAATAATGCATGTGAAATAGGCACAATTAAGTGTTGGTCAGCTTCCAGAAAAGTTGCTTAGTGTTTTCTCAGAAGGCACAATCCTTCAGCTTCCTGGGAATAGAGAAACTATTGTTTGGAAACGAGCCAATGAATTTCCATAGCTCAAATAATGATCAACACCCAGTGGAAGATTAAAAGACCTGTCAAGTGCTGTTTTGCTGCTTTTAGTGTTCTGTTCCTTTAAAAAAAAAAAACAAAACAAAAAGACCAGAGATGGCCTCACAAAAAGGAAAACTAACAATGTCTTGAAATGGAGCGTTTATGGAAGGTTAGCCGAAAAGATGAACTGCTGCTAAAGTCAGCTTGTCCACGCAAAATTCTTGCATGAGCGACACCCTACAAGTGTAACAAGAATGACTGTAGCTCTGTTCATAATGGTCTGGACATCCTGACATCCTTCACAACATCTTCCATGTTACTGAGTTTTATTTGAGCCTTTCCTCTCCCCAGCCCTCCACCACCAAAATGTGTTTTCATTGACATAGGATTCTGAAACATCAAAATGCTGGGCTCTGAAAAATCTAAACTCAGCCTTGCCTCAGCAAATGGCACACTCCTCCATGGGAGTACTGTGAACCTTTAAGCTCTTGTTTTAAAAATCTAGTCCTATGGATCGCTTAGAAAATGCATTCAGTGTAAAGTCAACTTAGTTACTTAAATCATCATCAAGCTCCAGAAGTGTGAAGTCTTTCAGCCGCAGCAAAAGTGAACTGTTATTTTAATCATTTTTAGAATTATTTATACATATTTTGAAATCTTAATTTAATTTTCCACTACTTAGGAATGCTTCCAGAGGCAACAGGTATATGTTTTGGAGCTTGGGAAGGGTCCCATACATAGCCTTTTGCAGCCAAGAAGGTGAGTGGTGAAAGGTAAACTCTTCCAATCATTCCTTTGAACGGTGATGAGGAAGAAAACAGAAACAAAAGTACTTCCTCTGTTTCTGGAGCTGTTGGGTTGGGTATTTTTGTAGGACTTGAGAAGCTGCTATGAGCCTGGAGCAGCAGATTGCCAGGGCTGTTAACACATGTGGTTTGGTGCCTGCTGGGTCAGAGCACGGTAAATTGGCCTGACTGGTACCAGGAAGGTCATTCTGGTGGCATAACAGCCCAGATCCTGGAGCTCTCCCTGTCTCTGTAGCCCAACACCAGTTATTTTCACCTCCCTTAGTGCTGCAGGAATGGGTTGTTGCTCCAGTCCTTAGGTTTGCACATGGAACAGTTGGGTTTTGCTGAACCTGCTGAGGAGCTGGGGTGCTGTTGTATCCATCATTTCTGTTCCTGGCCTGTGTTTTGGCCTATGCTTCCTCCCAAGAAGACGTGCTCATTCAGGAGCTCAGCTGAAATGGCTGGTTGTGGTCCCTGAAATGACCTGACAAGCATCCTGACAAGGATGCTGCCCCCTGAAAGGAGCATGAGACATGAAGTTGGCAATCCTGTGTGGTCCAAACTCTTGCACATGAGCTATTTATTCCCTTAAATTGTGGGGCACTTGATTTCAAACTTGTAGTGCAACTACATTTTTTTCCCCAAACTGCTTAATTCCCAGGTCTTGAAACTAGGAGTTATCAGGCAAAAATTTTCTGTATTGTTTCAGTCCAGTCATGGTGTTGTTGCTTCTTGTTCTTTACTATGGGGTTTTTTTCAGTAAACCATGTACTGCTGTGGTTAGATTGGGCAGGAATCTTTGTCTGTAAGGTGTGCCAAAAAGAGGGATTAAACTACAGCAGAAGTGGCAGGAGCTAACTGAGAAGTGATGAGAGGAAAATAACTTTTCCAAATATACTTAATTAGGGCTTGTCACTTGAAAAAAAAAGTAAGTATACTAAAATCTCTGATAATCCAGAACTCTGTATCTACAATCTGCTACTTTGCTTGAGAAGGAAAAATATACTATCAGCGTCCCCAAATCCAGGTCATCGAGGTGTGTCCCATGAATTATTAAACCATAGGTGAGAGCTAGCAACAGATGTGATTATTTTCAAGTTCCTTTCCATCTTTTTCCCCCACCTGTTACCTATTTTTAAGCCTCTGCTATATCCAGTTGTCATGCAATTCTCTAAAATCTCTTAACACTTTAAGCTTTCAAACATGTTTGAGTTGCTTTCCACATCTATATCTCCCCTCTTCGCTCTGTGGATTGACCGTTACTGAATTCTCTCTACGTGTCATGTGGTCCAAAACATGTATTGCACCTGTTAGATACCTATGAAGAGACAATCCTGAGTTCTTCAGGAGCTCTGGTTGTCCTTCTTTTGTGAGCATTAGTCATATTTTGCATTGCCTATACTGTTGGTCCTCAATGTCATGTTTGGGTCTCTCTCCTGTTAGATTCTTAAGCATTATTTATGGAGTGTTTGTAAACTTCCAGGCAGAGTGTCTGGGAGTGTTTGTGCATTCCCATGGAGATGAACTGTATTTTGACAGCTGGTTAATGCCACAAGGCTTCCAAAGGCTTCTGCTCTCCATGTACCATTCCTCCATCAGTTAGATGACTTGTGATAGTTGTTCTGCAGACACAGTTGTGATTGACAGTCTAGATTTTGAAATGTAGGCTTTTCTGTGTCTTTTGTTATTAGTAGGATTAGTTCAGCCCAAGTAATTTTGCATTCATCTGGAAATGCCATGTGTTTAAAATTGAGTTGAGTCTAACTATGAAGACTCATGACACAAACTGTAATATTAAAAATAAAGCACTTGGTCAAGGATATATGTATATTGTTTTATTAGAGCAAACTAAAGAGCAGAGAGGTTAAAGGGTTTCTCACGGTCCTGGTGCATTCAAGATCAAATTCAAAGTAAAGCAGTACAGTTCAATTTGAGGTCTTACCTAATTTTATGGTTACTTACACCCCTTCCTGTAGTAGCAGAAGTCACCAATTGCTGCTCTGTAATCTAATCTCTCCCCAATTTTTTTGTTTGTTTTGCATGTGAAAATGAGGTTTCAGTCATTGTTTGTAGTGAGTCCAGTGAATGTTGAAACGTGACAGAATGTGACTTGTTTCCTGTTTGAGAGGTGCCTCCTGAAACTAAGGTGAGCTGGGCATTGGCACCAGGAGGAAACGCAAAACCTGAGCTGTAGTGTTCCTCAGGGTAACTTTGCTGTAATACTTTTATCCAAATGATTCCTCACTTGTGTGTAAGAGAGTGGATAACAGAACGAGAATGTTTTAAGCCTGATCTTGCCAGTTCTGAATTACACCTGTCTTTGGACGCCTTCTAGCCAGGTAGTTGAGTGGATAATACATAAAACTCTTGCTAAATTTTACTCTGCTAATGCTGGTTAAGAGATGAGGAAGAGAAAAGGATAAAATAATTTTAATCTTTCTATTTTAAGTTCTTTTTTCACTTCCCTGGGTATTTCCGTACTCTGTCATTCCCTGTGTTTAGCTTGGTTTACTTCGTATTATTTTTTTATAGAAGAAGCTTGGAGTTTTTCAGGGTCGCAGTTTTGTGGGATAAATGGGTTTAACTTAACGCATTGTAAAACATAAACTGAGAACTTGTCGCTTAAGGAGCCACTAGCATATACCTCAAGCCTGGCCTACAGTCTTCTCATCCCAAACTAAAATGCAGTTACATTCATCAGCCCTTCAGCAGATTGTTTTGTAGCTGATTTCGTCATCCCACTTGTAAGGCCCTTGAAAGGAAAAATTTTTGAAAAAAACCTGTGTCAGTTTTTCTTTTAATTTTATAAATACGTTACTTAAAGACACTTTACAAACTGCTTGAGATGCCCCTTGGATCTTGAGTTTGGTGATTTGGTAAAAGGACTTTGAAAAAGTCCTTTAATAAGTATAATACTTTAATAAGTATGTATTTGTAATGGCACATTACCTGTGTGTGCAGTTGTGAGCTGTTTACTTACTCAGCACTCTTGGTCCTTGTTTTGTGAGCAAGCGAGGAAGTTGGGAGTTTCCACAAGAATGACTCAAATCAAGGAGGAATTCTGAGAGTCTTCTCCCCTGTCTGATCACGGAAGCAAAGCAATTAACCTGCATGTGTAATGCATCTTTCCAAAATTACAGGAAGACTTTTGATTCCTCTTGCTGTGGGGCACAGGATGAAAAGTTCTGAATATAAGCTCAGTAATAAATTGCCTCAGAAATGGGTACAACTGCTGGTAGGAACCTGTACTGGCCACCCTCACACCTTGCTTAAAGCATAACAGATTCTTTGTGTTGAATGTTTTTGAAAGAAATAGTAATATTTTTAAGACTTTAGTGTACAACCTTAGTTACAATAATGTAGACAAGTCTGTCTCTAACCCTTTTGGTCAGCTTCACTTTCTCATGGGTAGGTGGTGATAATAAAAGGGACCAAAGGCACAGAGGTCAGCAGTAAGTTGGCCACAAGCCTGAACCTTGTTCTTTTGACCTTCTCATTCCCAGATCAGAAATGCAATACTGTGTTCCACTGAATTCCATACAAGTGTCTGGAATAACTCTTTCTTCGTGTAGCTGGTGTAACATCACTAGGAGATGCTGGAAAAATTTTATCTGTGTCTTTTAAAGTTGTTACTCTAAACTGTTTAGAGAATCCCACCAGTTACTGTTTGGAGAACACAAATTAATGTTTCCATTGTGTAGCATCCTGAAAGTTTATTCTGAATTAAGCAAGAGCCACAAAATATTTACTGAAAACTGAGCAGTGTTTTCTTTTCTGTAGGCAGAGTTTATTGTAGTTGCTTGTCCTAAATTTCAACATGGTGTTGGGAGTTACAAACAGTGACTGTGGAAACAGCTCTACCCTAGAGAGTCTCCTAAACTGCTTTTGTATTTTGCAATAGTACAAATTAATGCTTAGAGTGCTTCTACTTTCATTTTACACTCAAGAAAAATGGGTTGATTAAAAATACAATTAGCACCACTTTTGTTTTAAAGGAAGTTTTCAATTTCTTATGCTTCTTTCATTTTCTTACGCTGGTCGGGTTGTTTGTATCTGTCTTCCATTGTAAGTGAATGTTATTGCTAGAAAAATGTTATTTGTAATGACAGGAAAGGATCTATATTCATAATTTTTTCCTGTTTCTTCTTTGTGAAGCCCTTGTTTTATATTTTAAGTTCACTTTTGTCCTGTAAATAATGGTGGGGCTTTGTTGTCCTGGAGGTTTCTTTGGATAATGACTGAAGTCGGCAACAAAGGATTTATTCTTCATTTTCCTTTTTAACTCTTTTTCTGAAAAGGGAAATAAAAGCAGCTGGAACAGTATTGTATAATTTACTAGAGATGGGTAAGTTGTTACTTAAAATATTTTCTTTTTATACTCAACTGTAATCCATAATAACAAAATAAAGTAAATAAAGTAAATAGTTATAGAAAAGCACTGAGCAAATACTGCAGGATATACAGTAATCATCAGTAATATTGGAAACATTTTCTTCATTTTCACTTACACCACTAGATATGGAAGTTCAATTTTGCCTTTTGTCCAGGCAGCTGCTCTAAGTATTTGTATATGCTTGGTAATCAAATTTTAATATATTCAATGAATATATGTTGAATATTGTGATTGCTTTATGCAATATTTTTCTCATATCTTTTTAAAACTGAAAAAAAACCCCAAACTAACCTTTCAGTCAAACAAAATGTTAGTGTGAGGAGATAGTTACGGAAATTATTCTTCTTCCTCAGGATATCAGATCTTTATGCATATGATATGTATTTGCACATCTCACCAGATAGTTTCTCAGTACTCCTCTTATATCAATGGAGGGCACCGACAGCTGCAAGAGAATTGTGAGGTTCTGTTCTCATTTGACATCTCAGGTGAATTTTAAGTGCTGGATTTTAAAATCCTGACATTACAGGTTTCATAACTCTTTTCAGAGGTGGATTTGGGTTTGGAACAGTCAAGGAAGTACCAGTGCTCTAATTGAGTAAGAAGATACATTACAGTGGCATTAAAAATATATGCTTTTTACTCAGTACTTCTCACAGTATATGCAGATACATTTTTTCGATATAGCTGTATTTCAGATCTGAGTACATATATTGTTATTTTTTAACAGTTCCACAGAAACAGAATGGGGTTATCTATTGAAGTCTGGAAATGTAGCTGTCTGCAGCTCTTTCCCACAGAGTTGAAATTCATTGGACCAAAGTAGATTTAACTTCTGTTTACTCAGTACTGGGGACTCTCACATTATCCAAGCTGTGGACTATATTTTCATGAGAGGTTGGTTATGGGCATCTATTTACCTCTTCTTATTTGTTTGAACTGCCTCTCATTCTTGGTCAGAGAACATGTCTGTGGGTTCAGCAGTAATTGCTAACATGGAAAAAGCTGTATTAGACCAGGATTTATGCACTTAAAGTGCTGTAGTGGAAGCAAATATCCAGACCAGTGGGGAAAAGCCAGCATCCTGTGGCCTGGGGAGCGCTGAGTGTGTAAACCATGAGGCAAAAAGGAATCTTTTGGGCTTACTTGTGCTGGGGATGTGGCTTGTCATAAATACCGGGAGAGCTCCTTGCCAGCACTGGCTCCTCGCTCACTTGAGCAGTGTGGGTGTGTGAGGCAGAGGAGATGGTGCTGTTGCGTGGAAGTGAAAGGTATTTCAGATACTCAAGATGCCAGGGTAATTACAATTAAGCAAGTTGCATAGTAAACAGCATGAAAGAGCCTCTTGGCATTTAAAGAGGGAGAGAATCAAGGCAGTGTGGATAGCAGTGATACACAAAGGAAAGATCTGGAGGCAGGACTGGACGGACCATTAAGGGTAGATCTATTCAAACAAGTTACACCATGTGGAAAGAGAATTTCCCACTTGGCTGCCTGGGAACATGCAGTCACAGAATCACAGAATATTCTGAGTTGGAAGGGACCCACAAGGATTGTCAAGTCCAACTCTTAAATGGCGCCACTGCCTCCCTGGCAGGAATCAAACCCTGCATGAGGGATGGGGGCACTCACCACTGTACTAAAGTGGATTTTTTTAAGTCTTTCCATGCTAAGAGTTAAGCAATGGATCTTCTGTAATGACAAGTGGGAACGTTTGCATTTGGAACTACAGTATTAGGAGCATTTTGCTTCCTGTGGGCTTCACTCCTGCACTGGCACCTGCCTGTCCCCTTTAAAACTGGGATTGCACAGTGCTGTTCCCTTAGGAGAACTGGAATTCACAATTGTTTGATTTTCCTCTTGAGATTTTCTGTGCCAGTAGCAGGCATACACCATCCTTTTTAAACTGAATGATCTAACAGAAATGTCATATCCTAATGGTGGCCTTCCCAACAAGGACAGGTGTCAGTATTCAGTGATAGCAGCTTGTGATTGAAAAGATTGCTATAAAAATTATTGTGAAAAAACACTTTTTATGGCAAAAGAAACATGCAGCAAAAAAGTCAGAAATAATTGGAAGGTGCAGGGAAAATGACCAAGACTTATTTATCATTTTAGTGATGTAGAAAGTGATAGACCATAATGAGCCAGGAAAGCTGGTGTGTAGGAAAATCATTGACTGCTCTTCCGTGGATTAACTGGGACATGAGAGTACAACTGTAATCAAAGGGTTTGTCTTCAGTTACTTTTTGGGTAACCTACAGGTACCATGGCATGCCAGTTGCTTACGTCTTCCTAAACGTATTTTTTTGGACAAATAATGAAGTCAGTGTCGTCTTTTGTCAGTATGTTCATTAGTGCAATGACCCAATAAAGGAACAAAACAGATGCTGACTTGCAGTGTTGTGAAGCGAAGTCTGTTGTTTATATTTCTCTCTGTATGTATGTTTTGCATATGAAAACCAAACATATCATTTTGAAATGATTCTCCAGTTCTTAGTAGAATGGGCACTGGAGGGGAAGCTGCAAAAAAACGTGACTGACAATACACATTTAATGATTTGATCTGCACTCATCCTCCAGAAATGTGAGTCCTTCAAGTGGTAGGAATAGCATTTGTGGAAGATGCCCAGACAGTGTTTTTGACAGCACCCAGTGCACATGACTTGTTACACATTCAAAACCCAAAATAGTTGAGCATGTCCTGACATGGTTGTCTTTACAAACAAGGTTCTGGCTCATCTGAAGCTCCAGGGATTTTTGTTTAGCTTTTTCTTTCTCATTTACTGTCTTGTGTCCCAGATGTGTCAGTGCTTAAAGGTTTTCTTCTCCAGTAAGGATACTAAAATTTAGCAATAGTAAATGCTGTATTAATTAAAAATAAATTTTGGTTATGTTTGCTTTTTTCCAGTTTCTCTTTATCATTCCCTGTGGCCATTCATTATGTAGCATCATCCACTCCATCCCTCAGTGCCCCTCAGTTGTGCTTATTTTCTCTCTTCATTGCAAAAGTGAGAGATGCTTTTGCAGGTGTAATTGTGCGTGTAATTGTGTATGGATTCACTGTGTATTTTCAGTTAATAAACCAAAGAAAAAGTCTTAAGATGACTTTTACTGGTTATTTACATTTCTTTTGTGGTTTTTGGTCTTCTCGTCCCTGGAAATGAAAAAGCAAACAAACAAAAAGGATAAAAGGATGATTCCTGCCTGCCATGAGCAGCCTTTAAGTACCAGGAAATAGCAAGAAGGAGCATCATGCTTGGGAAGGCAGATTCAGCCCCTCATAGAATGGTTGGGGTTGAAAGGGACCCTAAAGATCATGTCATTCCAACCCTGCTGCCATGGACAGGGATGCTCTCCAATAGATCAGTTGGCTCATTGCCCCATTGATCCTGGCCTTGGATGCTGCCAGGGATGTCACATCCACAACTTCTCTGGGCAGCTTGTCCTAGTGCTTCACCGCCCACACAGCCAAGAATTTCTTCTGTGTATCCAACCTAAATTTCCCCTCTTTGTTTGTACCCATTTTTCCTTGTCGTGTCACTCCAATTCCTGATGAAGAGTCTCTCCCCAGCTTCCCTGTAGGCCCCTTCATATACTGCTCTGAGGTCTCCACACAGCCTTCCCTTCTCCAGGCTGAACAGCCCCAACTCCCTCCGCCTGAGATGTGCAATGTCTGACTGAAGTGACTGAGAATGTGGGTCTCAGGGGAAAGTAGCATCTCAAAAAAAATCGAACCAAGCAACCCCAGCAATGCCAGGAGGGTGGACTGGTTCTATTCCTATGACTCGATACACAGTTAATGAGCAATAATTTTTGGGTTGCAACTCTTGCATCTTTTTAGTTTAAAAGCCTTCATCAAAAGCACATATCCATGGGCTGAATTGTATTCCCTCTCATGAGGTTATCTGAGCAGCAGATTTCCAGCATGTATGAATGATGATACAGTTCTCTCAGCTAATGAATATTCTAGTTTTCCAGATACTTGGAGGATTAGGTCATGGTGCTGGCAGTAGTATAAATTTCTGACTTGGAGGCTTGTGCTCTTTGAGAGGCACTTAGACTGCATAATCTGCTGATGTTTTCAAAGTGCAAAGTAAAATCATTCTCTTACTGCAATGTTTTAGAAGGCATTTTTTATATTTCTGTTGAACATACAGTTTCTCTATTTCCTTTTTTTGCCCTTTCATAGTTCATATACAGACATTACGCCAGTGCATTGAAAATAAGACAAATTATACATTTACCTTTTTTTTCTTAAGCTGTAATTAACATACTGCCTTTATGGTATTTGGCTTCTTCAGCGTGAAGGGAATTCAGTGGAAAATACTTTTTAAAAACCCAAACAAATTCAACAGCACAAAACCCCTTCAATGTTTTGAAGAGAAATGCAATGTTCTCTGTTTGATTTGAAACTATGTTGTTGGCATTTTCTATTATTCTTTCTGGGAAATGTATCTCAATTTCTGGGAAGATTATAATTGAGCAGAAAATCATAGAATTCTAGAAGGATTTGGGTTGGCAGTTAAAGATCATCCAGTTCCAACCTCACTGCCATAGGCATGGACACCTTCCACTAGATCAGGTTGCATCCAGTCTGGTCTTAAACACTTCCAGGGACAAGGCAGCCACAGCTTCTCTGGGCAACCTGTGCCAGTGACCCACCACCCCCCCAGGAAAAAATTTCTTCCTAGTATCCAGTCTAATTCAGCCCTCTGTCAGTGTGAATTCCCTTGTGTCCTGTCACTGCAGACCCTTGTCCAAAGTCCCTCTCCAGCTCTCTTGAAGCCTCTTTAGGTACTGGAAGGTCAGAAAATCTCAGTTGTTATAATGAATCCTAGATACATCAAAATGCTCAGCAAGAATGAGGTAGAGGATGAGCTTGGTGTGTACCTCCTCTGTTAAAGGATGCTAATGCAATATGTCTGAATGTGGATCCCTGTCCATTTGGTTATAGTGGTACCTAAACGGTTACTGTGCAAAATACTGGACTTTCTTTGGCTTTTTTCCTTCGGTTTGGTACTTCTGAAAGATGTGAGTAGCTCAGCTTTCCTAGTGTACTGGTTGTTGCAAAAAAGTCTATGAAGCCTTTTACAGAATGGGTTGCTTCCTTTGGAGAACTCTTGTTCATGTGATAAACTTGATGTACGGTTTTGCAATTTAGTCATGCTGACTAAATACCGGCAAACTTCTTGACCATTGTTGAGGAAGTGGCATCTGAAAGCCGGTCGAGGGCTCAGACTCAGCAGAAGGCTTCCAGTGACAGTCAGATCTTGTATATAGCTTGGCTACGGGGTGTATTTTTATATGGAAAAGAGGTGTAACTTCATCTGTTTCACCTAATAGCTTTATTTCTCTTCACTCAGAAGGGATTGTGTTGTTTAATAGCAGAAAAAACCTTCAACCTCTACTTGCCCTTCATGTCAAAGGAAAAAAGCTCCCTAATTATTCTTAAATCACACATGCATAGAGGAAAAGCATGGTTTGCCTCCTATCTAAATATTTTGGACATGCTCTCATTTCATTGTGTGATTTGATACTAATGAATTCTTCGCTCGCCTGGAAGTTCATAAGGATCTGGCTAGCCAGCCCCATTTTATTAATCCTTCCGTGTTGTTACAGCTGCTACTTAACAAATATCAGCTTGTGCTACCAGAAATAATGAACGAAGTCTTTGGCCTTCAGGAAGTGTTTCTTCTCTGGTATCTTTTTGATGTCTGATATTTGGGTTTGAAGTTAGCGAAGAGGATTCATTTGCACTTTTGTTTCAACCTTGATTTTGGCGATGGTGACAAACAGCAGCCTGTAGTGTTTGCATTTAGTTCTGTGCGTTCACAGAGGAGGGAGAACCCGGGACTTAAAAAAAAAAAATGTTTAAATGTCTATTTCTTATGCACTTCTAAAGAAAAAACAGCTGACAGTACTTCCCTCTTCTCCCCAGCAAGTAGTGGTTGTGGAATATTGGAAAAGCCAACTTTGTTGCTCCAAATGTTTCTTCCCTTTCCAAAAAAAGGACATTCAGTGTAAAATGCTTTTTTTATCTTGCAACATATGGTGTGTGACAGCCTGTACTGCTGCCTATTTCGGAGTTCAGAATTTCCTCAACTTACTGGTCTTCTAGTGCAAAACTCAGATTTGTCTTCCTTGAGGCACTCGAAAGCACTTTAAGAACAGTCAACTGTTGTTACTGAGCTAATGGTGTATTATCATATGCTCAAATAAATTGGGCTGCGTGTCTTCCAAGAAAACCACAAAACCATGTCTACTTTAGCTCTTTCTTGCCTGCATTCCCCTTGAGCTTCCCAGGGGTTTGGGCTGCCAGGATTGAAACAGTTGGCCTGTTCAGAAAAAGGTTTCTGGAGCTCATATTTTGGAAAGTTTCTCATCGTAATGATAAGGGAAAGTATCAGTAATTTTTTTTTTTGTTTTGTTTTGGCCTTGAGTTTTGGGGAAATATCAATTTAGACAGCAGCCACAAATGTGGGCAGTTTGGGGAGTGTGGAGCCTGCAAGAAAGGAGTGGAAACTTGGAATTATTTGTGCTTCTGGCCAAGTAGGATGAAACCAAGAGCTGTTGCTATATGGCTTATCTAGATAGATTCTTCTTCCAGACTGTTGCAACACTGTGACAGATTTTATTATGTAATTGTTGCTGTTTCTGGCCTTGGCCTAACCCACCAAAAGCAGAAGTACATTTCTTAAAGAAAATACTTGGGGGAGGAAGGGAAGGAAATGATAACTACATTTTTCCAAACTAGGCTTAGGACTTGTACTATTCAAAAAAAAAAAAAAGACAAAGTAAACCTCAAAACTTGCATCATTTACACAAGAATTTAGTGTAAAGAATTGTCATTTTGAAATGACACATACTTCCAGCATCTCTTTTTGCAGACTTCCTTGTTTCATTGCCACGAAAGTAACATAATCACCTTTGTAGGCTGCAAACAAAGAGGAAGGAGGACCTCGTTCATATTTTTGGAAGTGCTCTGGGGCGACAAATTGGGCAGTAATTTGTTGCTATCTTTCTTGAACGCCATGTGCTGCCTCCCCAGTGTTGGTGTTTCCCAGAGCAGTGCTGTGGCCTTGGCGGGAGCCTCAGCAGGAGGAAGGCATTTCCCACCACCCAGAGCAGTTCTGTGAGGCATCATGGAAAAGCCATGATGTGTGTGCAGCTTGACACCCGTTTGCAAAATGTTTTACAGACTACTACAAGGAAATCAGAGACCGAAATCGGCAGGGGAGTTTTCTCAGTTGTATTTCTCTTGGGTATATATAGTCCATATCAATGATGGAAAAGTCTGCTGTTTGGGCCCATTAGTTTTTTTAGTCTCTTCGGTGCTCTGTTGTCAACCAGCGTTAGTGTTTCCTCCAGATGATCCACCGTTTTTCCTCCAGATGATCCACAGCTTTGATGTTACTTCCTGCTTTGTGTAAAAGTTACAACCGTGTCTTTGTTTCTGGGTTGTGTTAGGGCTGACTTGCCCTCACTGTTTATAATAAGGCAGAATTACAGCAACAAAGGGACTCTGACAAGTGCTGCCTTCAGTTGCACACAAATCCCTGGTTGCTGCTGGGCACCCTGGGAAGACTCGAACCTACAGGATTTACCCTTTGTCCCTTTAGACTGTGTGTAGTTTTTTAATCTAATGTGAATTTTGTGCTAGCAAATCTGAATAGAATTCTCCTTGGAATACTTAAGATTTTAATTTGCCTTGAAAATTTCTTTAAACTTGCATGTTACAAATGTGTGAAAACTGAACATTTGTTCATCCAGCAGATATTGACATTGATGATGTAAAGATGTTTCCATTTTTCCCCCCCTCTCACTCCATAGTTGATAGTAACACTGTTGGTTTTCTTTCCATGTTAAATAGTCACAAGCTCTGAATTTTAAAGCTCCGTGGAAAGTACTGCGGATTTTGCAGAAGCTACCCCAGAACTTGTGTTTAGCTTGCAATAGAGCAAATGAGGGATCCTTGCCATTGTGCTGGACAGCACCTGGTGGTGTGCTCTGAACCAGTGTGGCCAACACCAGGTACTTCGCATTGAGTAACGTTACTGGAAGGTTTTTCCCCTTTGCCTCTTTTTAGATTGCACATAGTTTTGCAACTGTTTGATATATTGAACCTGTCATTTAGAATAGCAGTATTTTTGGAGCTTAGGTCTCAAGTTTTCCACCATTTGGTTTGGATAAAATTTTGCCCTTTAGGGAAAACAGTTTGGCTTTAATACTTCATAGCTGCAATGCAGATTGTATGAGCAGATTGTAAAATCTCCCTCAATTCATAGCTGGTGTTTTATAGCAGTTTCAGTTTCTGACAGATACAGCTCTGAAAACAAGAGTCAGTGCTTGTGCTGTCACTTCTGTAAGAGTCAAGGAGACTGGAAGGGGGCTCTTGTCTAAAAGTGCAACAAACAAAGTCTATGTACTGCTTTCAGTATTTTTCCTTTTCAAGTGTGAGAGCATTTTGGATGAGTATTCTGCAGAGATTTTCAGAAACTTAGTGAAAGAGAGAAATTTTAATTCAGAGTTTCACTGCCAAAACCAGTTTTAGTGGGATATGTTTTTGTTTACATCAGTACAGCTGATACTTGTCAAATACCTCATTGCATATCTTACATTTTCTAACCCTTGTTTATGCTATCTGAGGAGTAAATTCAAACTCTCCTTTCTCACTTAACCTCCCTCTGTCACAGTATAGTCTATAACACATGAGAGTTTGCATGCAGAAATTTAAGGTGCCAACCTCTGGGGAAGAAAAGCATAATGTATAAACAGAGAAACTTGGTAGCTGTTCAGGTTTTTTGGTTTTTTTTCTGTTAAGCTATTAAATGTAAAAGCAAACAGTTATCTCCTAGTTTTCACTGTGACCTTGGACTTTGACGATTGCCAGAAACTCTGGGATATTGGTATTTTCTCCTCACTGCTGAATTGCTTGTGTTTAGGATTTCTGAGAGAGCAGTGAGCATTTGAGATGCAGTGAAGCCAAGCACAATGAAACAAATAACCATATTCAAAACTATGAAGCAGAGCTGAAAATGTGCCCTTCACACATATTTGGCCATCAGAAATGAGAAAGACTGTAGGATTATTCAAAATGTATATGCATTGTAGCCGTTTCTATTGTATTTGTCAATTTGGAGTTAAAGAACTAAGTCACAAAGCCTTGTGTTCTGTTTCAGGACTAACATTGGCTTGAATCAGCTGGGCTGAGTGAAATCAGTGCAATTGTTAGTTTAGCTTGGTCAGTACTTTCCAATATTTTTGTTAATGTTGTCCCAGACTTACTGGAAATTGTGACTTCTAGCTGGGCTGTCTCTTCCAGCCACAATTATCCTGCAATCCTATGATTCTGTCAAATAAACTTTCCAGTGGGACCTATGTTGACCTACCCAGCTTGTTTCTACCTATGGCCTAATTGGGTCTTGGAGCTGTTTCCCAGAGGTGCACAAGGATAAAATCTGGTTTCTTTTACATCCACGCTGTGTAGTAGTGTAATGATGTGTGATCTGGTGCTGGCAACTCCTGCAGCTGATTGCTTGGGGGTAGCTCTGAACATAGTGAGCCCCGGGTCTCTTGAGCAGCTCAAATGTGTTCCTCTTTAAAAGTGTTGTGCTTATTTTGCATTTGTGAAAGTGAGCTCTCAGGTGGTATTTGTTAATTTTTGCAAAACCTATTTTTCTTTCTTTGTGAGGTCACCTCAATCTCCAGTCTCATCACATGGTGCCCCAAGCTGCAATAACCAGTGGATTAGTGTGGGAGGGTTGTTGCTTTATTGTGAGTCTGGATGACTGTCTAAATGTGAATTATAGTCGTGACTTTCAGTTCTTCAGTAGAACAAGCAGTGCTGTTAATTAATCCTAAACCTGCCTTCTAACTCTGTCTTACTCTACAGTAAAGAAAGTGGGGTTAATAAAAACTACCTCAATAGATGTTGGTCCTCAATTTTTCCTGTTTATTGGAAATGGTCTCCTCATTGGGAGAGTGTGTGATGTGCACATGATGATGTTGGGAGCTATATGCTGGTTTCCTGTAAAGAGTCCTGATTTTGTATATCTAAATGACTGTATGGGCCTTAAGAGATAAAAGAGGAATGTTAATTGTTTCTCAGGTCAATGTCTGTACATTAAAAAAATGCTAACATGTGCAGGATTGCCTGAAATATTCTTCCAAGTGCTGCCTGACTGGGCTGATTAACAGTCTATAGTCAAAAGGCCAGTTTAGCCCAGTTTCAAGTCTTTATTTTTTTTCATCTCTTCCCGTGACTGTGTTAACTCTTTTCTCCTAATCCCTTCCCTGCTTCTCTCATCCTCTGATTGCACTAGCATTGCCTTGCTATCAAATGGTTGTCTTCTCTTACCTGTTGAATCAGTACTTCTTGCTTCACAAAACAGTATTGACCCACAAGCTACAGGGCAAACTCCATTGCTGAAGGTTTTGTGAGTCGTAAACTGAAATCTGCCCTCAGTACTGAAGCTCTTAAGAATGAGGGAAGACTGTTGGTGAAACACCTGTTTGCTGACTTAGAAATGACAGATGTTTTGAATTCTTGTGATTCCTCACACTTTTAACCAGGTGACACAGTAGTGCTGGAGCTTTTTTTCTCTCTCCCTCTTTGCCTGGTATGCAGAGGAATGGAGGTTCACAGGTTGGATCACTAGCTCTGGATGCTTCCTAGGATTAGTACACTGGCACCTGAAAAGCAATGCTTGAATAGAAACCATATGATTGTAGCTTCAATACAAGCTCTGATGGCTGCTGAGAAACGTGTGCCACTTTCTTAGAAGTCTTAGACGTGGTCTTTTATTCTATGTGTTTTGTTTCTTTCTTTCCACGTAGGTTGTGTGTGGTTGTGAGCCATGGCCCCCTTCTTACGGATATCTTTCAACTCCTTTGAGCTGGGACCTGTGCAGAATGAAGGAGAACAACTACAACCTTTCTGTGCTATCAAGATGAAGGAAGCATTGACTACTGGTGAGGTTACAAATGGGGATTCTTTTCTGAATATGAATAAGTTTTTGAGAAGTATTGCAACCTGTCTTAGTCTGTGAACGGTCATGAGTCCTGCTGTTCCTGTCATGCCAAGCACTTCAACATGGACTTTTCTTTCAGAGTAGAAGAAATAACTGAGCTGAGGCATTTTGGCAGAGTTGTTTGCTTGAAATGACTTGCACCCAAGGTCTTTTAGCACCTCCCCATTCACTAGGTCCTCAGCCTTCAAAGACCTCATCTTTACAGAAACTGGTTTACAATACTGTATTTGTTGACATTTGGCTGGAATACACCAGTGTAGCCGAACAGGATGAGAGGGAATTGCTTTTGTGGGTTAGACAGCAGCAGTTTTATCCTGCAGTATGGCTCTAGGGCTTCACAAAACATGAAGGAATGCAAGAAAGGGTGAATTTTCTACTTCACAATGTGATTGGTCTTTTCCCATACTGCTGAGGAAAAAAGCTTAATTTAAAGTATAAATACAAGGCATGATACCCTTCCCAGAAAGTGGTGTCATCAAGAATATGTATTAAGTTCCAAAGAAGCAGTTTCCAAATCTGCTGGGAAAACATCTGAAGAAATGGTATTGAAGGTGTTGCGCTGCCAGAATGTATGGAGAGGTGAAAGTGATCTAAGTAAATCCACTAGGTTTTTTTTTCCAGAGAAGGCAGTGTCTTGGAGCAGTAACCAATTGGAGTAATCAGGAAAACAATCTGCTCCTGTTATCAGTTTGACAAGATCTGGAATAGCCTTTTGTTGGATTTGCCTGCTGAAACATGATCAAGAAAAAGCTTATTGTATAGGAAGAAGAAAATCATGTTGCCTAATGATTAGGCATTAAGCCAATTTGGAAGCATGCGACGTGTTTTGGAGCCAGTAACTCCAGCAGAGCAGCAAAAGAGGCCTGAACACAGGAGGGGTAGGAACAGTGTTCTTCTTAAAAGCTGTTCTTTGCTGACACTTCAGTGTTCATTTACAGGCAGGCAGTGTGATCCATGACAAATGTTGATTAGTATGATTTTAATTACAAAAGCAGCATGGTCAGGCTGTACGTTTTTGCCAGTAATTCAGATGCCGCCTTTGTTTCACATAGGGTAAGAATTTATGTAGTGACTGATCAAAGGAGATCTTAATTGGGACATGGGAATAGAGTGAGTCCTGTGAATAGACTGAAAGAGTTCTCTCTCCCTCTAAGAATTTTATGAGAAGTATTACCAGCTCTTCTAAAAACTGCTGCTGCTTCTGCAAGCCTTGAATTATTGTCAAAGGTTCTGCAAATAGGTGCGATGTCTCCTATTCCCAAGGATGCCTCCTGAAGAGTGTTTTTTGATGACAGGCTCTGGCTTTAGCAATCCAAAAAGTAGGCCAGTGTAAAAGCCTTGCTGTGCAGACAGCCTCCTTTTAATCCCCCCTTGCCTGTGTTGTCCTGATAACCTCTAAATTCTGTTTTATTTGAGCTCTCCCTCTATATTTTCACCATAACCAGGACAGTGACCATGCCCCTGTGCTGGGCACTGGTGAGGCCACACCTCAAACCCTGGGTTTAGTTCTGGACACCTCACTCCCAAGGACATTTAGGGGCTGGAGCGTGTCCAGGGAGGGAAACTGAGCTGGGGAAGGGTCTGGAGCACAAGTCTGATGAGGAGCAGCCTCTGGGGAGGCTCAGCCTTGAGAACAGGAGGCTCGGGGGGACCTTCTCTATCTCAACAACATCCTGAAAAGGGATTGTAGCTGGGTGGGGGTCAGTGTCTTCTCCCAGGTAACAAGTGACAGAGTGAGAAGAAATGGCCTCAGGTTGTGCCAGGGGAGGTTTAGCTGGGATTTTAGGGTGAATATTCTTCACCAGAAGGGTTGCCAAGCACTGGCACAGGCTGTGCAGGGAAGCGGGGGAGTCACCATCCCTGGTGGGATTTAAAAAGACATGTAAATGTGACACTTGGGGACATAGTTTAGTGGTGGCCTGGGCAGTGCTGGGTTAGTGGTTGGGCTCAATGATCTTAAAGGTCTTTTTCAAACTAAATGATTCTGATTCTCTGATAATATTTTCAAATTTTCCCACAGTACAGGAAATAGGTTTGTATGCTGAAGGATTTGAGTTTTTCTGTCTTCAGAGTTTCACAAATTCGAGAGAAAAGCTTTTGACTGAGTAGAGGA
Organism: Pitta sordida; assembly: GCA_013390025.1. Taxonomy (NCBI): domain Eukaryota; kingdom Metazoa; phylum Chordata; class Aves; order Passeriformes; family Pittidae; genus Pitta; species Pitta sordida. The sequence goes on from WEKX01007068.1 coordinate 49,290, forward strand.
GGAATGCTCAAGATTTCTTCACAATGGAAGAGGTCCTCAGGTGGCCATTTCGGAGCGTTTGGGAATGCCCTTTGGCAAGCAGCTCAGGTCTGCTGTCCCAGCGGTGATTTGCAGTGCTGCTGTTGGCAGGAATTCCCTAATAAAGCACTACAAGGACACAATTCCCTACACTTGTTTGCAGAGCTCAGCACAACTAAGTGGAGTGCATCCAGCAGGCTGTTAATGAATGAACACTGACTTTGCCTTGAGTTTCCAGCAAGATTTTAAGATATTAAAAATCTAACAGACCACACTGCAGCTTCTTGGGGAAGGATCCAACTATTTAATCTACTCTGCTACAGCCTTGATATCATTACAACAAATGGATCATTTGGTGCCGGAAAGGCAATTAGGAAGCACTTTTATTGTGACAAATGATCTTGATAAATAGCAGAAATCGTGTGTGAAAGAATGGGGGAAATTATGTTCAGTTACCTGAGCACAAATGGAGAGTAATTGACCTGGCAGCAAATCACAGAGAAAAACTGGGAGGTGGCATTTGTGTGACAGTGTCACAGTGAAGAGCTGGATGTGGTTGCTTGGGGGTGAAACATCATTTTGGATGTGTTGATGGGACTGCATAGAGACCTGGGTCTAGAAATACACTGAAGCTTGTTACACTGTGCAGTCTCTGGCTGTTTTCTGTGCCTGAGCTGTGAACAGGAAGAAATTAGCTTAAGGACTGAAGCTGTGTATTAGAATCATAGAATACCAGGTTGGAAGGGACTTCAAGGACCATCCAGTCAAACCTTTCTTAGCAAAAAGGAAAGAAGTATGTCTAATGGGAATAGTAGAGCACAGTAAAACTCTTAATAAAGGAGTTTATTGAGATGCTCTTATGGGAGACTGGATAAATGTTATTAAAAAAAAAAACTTTTTTGAGGTCATTACAACTTTTTTTCTTATTCCTTAACTGCACAAGGTCTGCATGTGCTAGAGAGAAGAGATAAGGCCCTTAACTTCCTTTAAAAAGTAGCAGTCATGTTAGAAACAGAGTACAATGTCAAGGAGAGTGACTTATCCCAACATTTAACTTGTATTCATAACTTGGAAGTAGATTAATGAAATGTGAAGCCTTTCATCTCTCAGGCACTGGTTTCAATTTAAACTGGATCAGTGTAAGATGTGTCTTAATTTATCTTGTAGCAGTATGTATTCACTGTGATCAGAGTATCACATCATGCAGATTTATACAAGAATGGAGCCATGAAATATTCCCAGTCCCCAGTCCAGTTGTGGCTGACTAAACCAGCTTCTGAATTCCAGAAACAGGTTTGTCCCTCCTGGTCTCTGGCTGCATGTTAACACCTTCACGGCCTTTGCATTCCTGTCAGTCAGGGTGAACTTTGCCTTCCAAGTCATGAACATTTGAACTGAATAATTAAACTTTGTCCCAACCACAGTAAATGAAAAGTGCTTTTAGTTTCAGTACAACTATTCTTTCTTATATTTTGTTAAGTACTAGATCTACATTATTTAATTTTACTCATTCTATCTTGTGTGGGTTTTGTTTTGTTTTTTTGGTGGCTTTCAGAGAGGGGAAAAACTCTGATACAGAGGAAACCTACCATGTATCCAGAATGGAAATCAACATTTGATGCTCACATTTACGAGGGACGAGTGATCCAGATAGTGCTGATGAAAGCAGCAGAAGAGCCACTGTCTGAGGTGACTGTGGGTGTGTCAGTCCTGGCAGAGCGCTGTAAGAAAGGCAACGGCAAAGCAGAATTCTGGGTAAGGGAAAATATTCATTCCGCAAAACTGCTGACATGCTTATGTTTCAAGCTGAATGAATGGCCCTGCACCTTTTAAACTTGAAGGTGCTTACAGATTTTCCTAGGTTAGTTTGTATTCACCTGTTACATTTGGGGGTTTCCACACATTAATTTGAATTCTGAGGCAAGAATAATTATTCAAAAGTGTAAAAACTAATAGTCACCATTTTTAGTGATCAGTTTTAGCTCATTCAGTGGTCTGAAATCCTCTGCTTGTTATGTAAAGAACGGGGACCACGTAGACATCATCAGTCCTAAACTTTCTCTGTGCAACCTGCCATGATTTAGACAGGCCATGATGGCCAGCAAAGAGATGTTAGTTCACTTGGCACAGCCTCTAAGGTTATTTTTGAATGTGGGAGACAGCCCAGCAGTAGTAGCTGTAACTAAGGTCTTTGCCTTCTGTAAACTTTGTTGGGCAGATGTTCTGAGTGTCAGACATTGCCTTAAAGATAAAACTTAGTCATTACCCCAGTAGGATGATGAGATTTATGGGGATGTGTTTGTGGGTGTATCTAATCTAATTGTGGTTCGGTTTTGTTTGGGGGTTGGTTTTCTTTCCTCCCAAGTTGTATTTAGTGTAACCCAGGGATACTTTGCTCTGTGCTGAAGTTAAGATTGCATCACTTCCCTGCTCAAGAGTTTCTTATCTTTTATGAAGGCAGTTTAAGAATTAGTGGCTACTTTCTGAGCACAGGAACTGACCTCAGCTATTGGCTTAAAAGGCTCTTTTTTTCTTTTCTTTTTTCTATTTTTTTTTCTGACTTGTAGATCTTGCCACAGAAACCATGTGTAATGGCTTGAAAGGGAAATGAATTTTGAGTTTACTACTACATATAGTAAAACCAGAAACCAACAAACTTCTTTATGGGAATGGGATGTGTACAAACAAAGTGAACTGTGGTGCTGCACTCTTGGGTAGACATCAAAGAATTGCAGCACACTAGTAAAAGCAAGAGAATAAAAGCCCCTGACTCAGCTGCAGGAGTGAGATATGGAAGAGGATTGTAATCGAATAGTTATTGAATATTCTACTTTGATTCCCTGAAAATTGCTGCTTAAATTCCTGAGAGATTCAGTCAACCACACACTTCACTGTTGGTATCTTTCTTTTCCATAGCTTGACCTACAACCTCAAGGGAAGGTACTGATGGCTGTGCAGTACTTTTTGGAAGATGCAGGTAATGTAACTTGTTTCTTTTCAGTTAGTTATGTGGAAAAAGGTTTAATTATCACACTCCTTTTGCAGAACACAGGATATAGCTCACAAAAAAAAAAAAAAAAGTCACCTGATCTACTGGGTAGAATTTGCTGATTTTATCAATTTGGTTCCAGGGGTTTTTTTGTTATGTGAACTCGTGGCTGAATTTATTAATTTCCAAATGCCTTTGTTCCTCTAAATGCTGTTCTATTTAGACACTTTTGGACCTCTCATTTGTCTGTCCTCATGTTTTAATGTGATAGAAAATACATTACCTGTTCCTTTTTAGGTGCAAATAAGTTAAATCTCTTGTTATAGCTTATGTGGGAAACTTTTTTTGTGGATTGGAGTACTGAGTCTGAGTTTCCTGGGATTCAGGCACCCTATTCACTAGTCACAGAAACTGATTGTAGCAACGAGTGAATGGTTTAGTGTTAAAATGCAAATCTACTCAAGGTTCTGACATACAGGTTTAAAAAGTGAACTGCCTGTCTGTGTCAGAAATATACAAACTCTGCTTGGAAAGAAACTCCAAGTGCAATGATAAAACCAGGCATTTTAGTATGGATTTGTATATCTGTAGAATACTTTCCTAAAGGAAATGTTCTTACCTAGTGGTGACAACTTTCCCATACTAGACACATGAAACCATTATTTTGTGGGAATATTGCACTAATAGACTAATACAGCAGAGCAGATTTATCAGTCTTACAAGGTTTAATACTATGTGTTTATAAATAATAAGTGGAGAGTGTAAGCAGGAAGCTTTGAGGCTTTGGTGGTGTTTTCCCCACAGATGTATGTATGGATCACAGTTCTGGTCTCACAGAACAAATTAATTGTGAAGGTACCGCATGTTTTTGAACCATATGTTCAGTCTGAGTGACAGATACTAGAAAAACTGCTAAAGATAGAATGTGATGTACAGTAGGTGATATTTTATCTTTGTGATGGCAAAAAAACCCCAGCCTGTATGCTTGTTATTTTGTCTCTGTGAAAAATTAACTGTGTAAAGCAAAATTTTAAGAAATTGTGGAACTTTTAAGAGTCATTTGCTAGGAGTGTTTGAAGATCCAAAGCTCTCTGTTTATGCTCTGATTTGCATTCAAACTCTTGTGAGCCATACAATGAAAAACCTTCCTCTTGGTCTTTGTCGTGGTTTCCTGTGCAAGGCTGTTTCAGGGGTATTATGGGAATCTTATCAATTTAATGAGACCTACAGAAATCCATTCCTCCTGGAAACTTAGAAGTTTCTCAACCAAACCTGTACAAACCCAATTTCTGTATTCTCAGTTGATTTATCTGATGAGGCTGAAGCATATTTCCTCCTCTCACACAGACATGGGGAAAACTGGTGATGGCATAAGTGAAAACCTTCCATAATTTATTATTAGCTGGTGGTAGGAAGGTAATATGTGCTGTAAGTATTAAAATAATTGTACTTAGTAATCAAAGTAATTTAAAAATAGATACAGTGTTCTTGCAATTCTTCTCATTGGCTTTATTAGGGGTTGCAGATGGTAGGGGATGAAGCCTAAATATCAAAGAAATGATTAATTCATGTAATCATACTTTAATTGGCAATTTAAGATTCCTGTGTTAATGTACTTATTCAATCTTCTACTTTGCAACAACTTCCTATCTACCTTCTGCTTTGTATAAAATTAGTCACTGATACCTTTTCAGTAACCAAACCACAGAGATGGTGGAAATTGCCTTTCAAGGTATTTCAATACATTTATACATCTTGCATTTTGTGAAGGAAAGTCACTCAATCTCGTGTTTGATGTGAACACTGCAAGTATCCATACATTTTAACATACTGCTACTCCTTAAAATGATAAACTTTCCTCACATCAGTGTCTGTATGCTGCTAAATAAGAAAACATTCAATGATTTTGGCTCATCACTGCACTACTGTAAATGTTTTCTCTAGTTAAATGAGCAGTTACCAGCATTAGGGCAGAGGTTTGTTAGTGCATTACAAGGATGTTTGTATTAACCTCCATTCTTCACATTGCTAAAGCCCTTAGTTAATAGCTGAAAGCTCAGAGACAGTTCACATTCCTTCCTATACAGATACCATTTTGTTCTCTCTCTGACCTGCCTTTCCATGCAGAACTCTCTGGTGGCTGTGTTTCTAAAATACTAAAAAAGGCTTGTTCTGAAACTGGTATTTCAGCTGTTCCCTGATTCATTTGAAGGTATTGCTGCCATTTCTGTCTTTGACTTATAGGTACTACCATTTGTTTGAAAATCTCCAAGCACTGTGCTAAAGGGAATAATTCTTTCTTTGCTTGTTTTGCCGACCAAAGCTTCTGTTTTTCAAACCTTCCTTCTAAGTAGCAAACATTCTGCCATCTTTAGAGAAAACTGCTTTCCTCTGCTTCGATGGTACAGAGCAGTAGTGAGAGCTGAGTGTTAGTGCTCCATTAACAGGTGTATTAGTAGAGAAAAAAATCACGGAATAAACTAGTATTAGAATTTCCTCTGTGGTAAGCGACACTGGCACTTTTCATTTTTATGGGTTTTTTTGCATTTTGGGGCATGGCCAGTTAATTTATGGCTATGTATAGAAAGTCTTCCCAGTCTTTAGAGGGCTTTTGGCTTTCTAGACCCTGTGAAATGTGGACTGCAGAGGGTTAGCACTGTCAAAGAACTTTTTTGTTCTGAGATTTGAATACAAGTTTATGCTGGAAATGTAAAATTCTGGTGTGTGAAATGTAAGAACAGGGTGTTGACCTCAATTTTAATTTCAGAATATTATTTTCTTTCTGCCCCTCCTTCTCTCGTTGTAGTATTGGAACTAGGTTATAATTCTGCAAAGCAGCTTTAGTTTTAATAGGTGGGAGCTGCAATACGTTTAATGCTTTGCTTGATCTTTGTTTATTCAAATGTAGTTAATGACCTTATCGAGTAAGAAAACCCAGGACCTCACTCTGCAGAGTGTCTTGAGCAGTGTTTACAGCTTTGGGAATGTGCTTGTGTCTTGGGTTGAATTTCTGAATTGCTGTTTTGTTGGCTTCAGCTTCCTGCAATAAGGATTAGTGAATTCTTCCCTTAAAATGCCATTAGAAGTACCAGAAGGTGAGTAATTTGCATGTGAACTTCTGATATCTCAAGTGTCTGACTTTGAAAGAGGAACGTGAACTAGAGAGCTGCATAAATTTTGAATATCTTTTTCTCTGTATATTGAGATGAGTATTGGGGAAGCATGAGACTTCCGAATTTTTCTGAGGCGGCTTTGAAAAATGATGGGGTAAATAACAGATTTGCTGTCACGGTCCGTATATTGTATGAGTCTAAATTAATGTTTGAAGAAAGGATCTCTGTGGATGAGGTGTGTTGTGGAAGGATTGTCACATTATTAATAACTAATGATGATGAGGGCTGAAAAGCCATAACTGGGCCATATAATTGTACATGGGAATGATTTAGTAATTTAACTGAGAAAATACTATTTCTGGAAACCTGGGAAATCTGAAGGTTATTCTGTGGCACCTCCCATCTGCTTTGATCTGCAGCTAGAAGTGTGATTGCATAAATTTAATAAAAACATCTTCTGCCTTATTTTTCTTTAAGCAAACCAGACATTTGCAGAAGTAGTGGTTTCATAAACACCAAGTTGGTGATGTTTGTTGTTGTGGGGTAGCTAACTTGTTTGGAGCAGAGAGAGTTTGACATAGTTTGTGTATTCAGTAGAAATTTGATTTAGGTGCTGCACATCTAAAGGTTGGTTTCACTGTACCTTTTTAATTTGACAAAAAAACCCCACCAGTTTATTCCATTTTATCACAGCAAATGAGATGTCAGGTATCTCTGCAGAAGGGTTGTATAAAACACTTCCTGAAGTGTAAAATAAGAAGTGCTCTGTTTGCTGGGCACAGGCCCTGTTCACACAGCAGCTCTGGGCGGGTGTGAGCACTACAAAGGCTGCAGTGTGGACCTGGGATTTTTTTTTTTTATCCTGGATTGAAAGGCAAGGCTTGTTAAAACTCTGGTGTTATGGCACTTTTCTAAAAGACCATTGGTGTCATTAATGCCCGTGAAAGGCTTGTTCAGCAGAGACTGCTAAAGTAGCTGCAGAGCAGCCCCTCAGTGCTCTGTGTCACAACAGCAGGAGGTGCTGGCTCAGGGGACAAGGCAGGACTTCATTTATTGCTCAAGGGGCTCTGGACAACCTGGTCCAGTGGAAGGTGTCCTTGCCCCCATGGCAGGGGGATCTTGACAGTCCCTTTCAACTCAAACCGTTCTGTGAACCTCTGTACAGGAGCAGGCAAGAAGTTTATGTCCCCTGGCTGCCCCAGCCTGTGCAGAACACAGTGTAACAGTCTTGTAGTTCAGTGTAACAGTCTTGTAGTTTATCTTGCACATGTAGTGCATGTACCTTTTCATGAAGGTGCTGCTAAGAGTTTGTTTGGGTTTTTGCCACTCATGCTAAAGCTTGTAGTGTAACTGCTTGGGGCCGAGATAGGTAGTTTGAGATATGTGCCAAGTTTGAGAGCAAGTGATATTGGCTTCTGCACTAGCAAATTATTGGTCTTAGTATTTAAATGTCAGCACTGTAAAGTCCACAAGTACTGAGAACTGAGGAGATGGTTTAAAAAATAATAATTAAAAAAATAAATACATAGTAATATTAATACTCTGCCTGTAAATGAAATGTTGTGATGATCACAGGGACCAAAATGATTTAACATAGCGAGTTCATGTCACCAAATCATATCCTCTGGGGAAAGTTCTATTTCTGTAAATGGTAAATTGTTTGGGGGTTTTTGTTTTGTTTTTACAGATGATCTTCAAAGCAATCTTCTCCAGGTTAAAGAGCAGCTTTTCTATGAGACAGTTCATGCTAGGAAAGTCTCCTTGTGTGCAACAAGCTTTCCCTTTTAATGATTGCTCTGAGATGAATGTTTTTCTTGACCTGAAAGTGCACTTAACTGTCAAACAAGCCAAGTGCAAGGCTGTAGAACAGCAGAAGCAGACAGACACTGACCAGAAATGTTAGTTGGCTTTGTAATTTATTATAAAGTTTCAGGCAAACCTTAACCTGTGCCATCAGTTAGCTCATAAAACACTTTGCCTGTCCCTGTTTGAAGTCCCAGTTTCCAGTCTCTGTAGGACTGTTCTCTTTCCTCAGTTCACAAACAGCACCGTGAAATTGGCAGGTTAAAATGAAAAACGTAAGTCTGAAGATGGTAAATATTTTTTCAGTTCTTTCTTTTTAAAAATCAATTAGGGTTTTTCTGAGGTTGTTTTCTTTTGTGCTTGGGCTTTTGAGGTTCAGCTGAGACAGTTTGACATCTCACCTTGAGGTTTATTACCATTCAGCAGAGCCCCAGCGATGTTGCTTTAGTAAATGTTTGCCAGGCAAGGAGTTGGGTGTTGTGTTAGTGGCTGTGAGGACTGAGAAATGCTGAGAAGGACTGGTGCTGCAGTTAAATAGTGAATACAGTGGTGTGTTTATAGCTGGTCTGGAGAGCGGCATTGTCAATTCACAGCTGCTCCTAATGGTTTCTTGCTGAACACGCAGCACGGAGGAGTTGTGGGCGCTTTTGACAGTCAGCTGCAAATTTTGAGAAGGGACCTTGAAATCCACGAACGTGACGGTGATAAATATTAACCAGAGCTCTCAATAGAGGAAATAGATTATGTTTAATGGTGTGTGCTGGGTCCAAAATGATTAATTTAAAGTCCAGGCCACAGAGGTCACCTGGATTCTAGTTGTTGGTTCAGCTGGTTTGTACCTGATCATGTGCTGGTACCTGATCATGTGCTGGTTCATGACAAGCATTTCATCTATGGGAATCCTGCCTTCCTTGGAGGGAGAAGCAGTTTATCCCTTTGTGTTTCTCCTTCTCCCCATTTCCATCTCCATCTGATTGTCGTGAAAGCCACTTCCCTGCAATTGTTAATTGTCTCTGCATCTTTGAAATTAAGCCTTTATTCCCCGGTTGATTCCATGGTTGGCTGAACTGCTTAAAACTTTTTCTGAGCAATACACATTAAAGGTATTTACGCTTTAAAGATAACTTGTGAAACTTGCCCATAGTAAATTGGAATTAGCTACGCTGTAATTCCAGAGCCACCTCAGCTTCAGGTGCACTTAACTTCACGGCTGCTCTCCAAACCTCTCAGCTGCTTCTGAATCAAAATGCAAAAATGTTTTCAGCTGTACTTTGATATATTAGTTGGTTTTGGCAAAGGTATTTAAAAAGGCAGCTGATTGTGAACACTGCATGTTCTCACATGCAGATTTTGAAATTTTGTTATGCTCAAGGGTTCTTCTCATTAAAGCTTTCAAAGAAAAAAAAAATCACAGAGTATTCTGAGTTGGAAGGGACCCGCAAGGATCATCGAGTCCAACTCTTAAATGGCACCACTGCCTCCCTGGTGGGAATTGAACCCCCAGTCTCCTGCATGAGAGTGGGGGCACTCACCACTGTACTAAGGATGAAAAATCCAAAGTGATTCGTTGATTAATTGCCCTCTCAAAAAAAAAAAAAAAAAAAGTCAGCCTCATGTATTTCTCTTTAAGCAGCACTGTTTCCCATTTCTTGATAAAGTACTAAATCGTTCAAAGTATTTCAGCATGAGGAAAAACTGTTCACCTGTGAGCTGCACTAAACACTTGGTTTGCTTGTAGGGAGGTTTGCTTGGTTTGCTGTAGGACTTAAGGGAGGCTTTTGTCCATTATTTTGCTCCATCACAGTTGATCTCCTCAGAATAGATGCCATAAAGCAAAGCGTCTTTTCTCTGCATTGTTGCTGTTACTGATTAAATCTGCCTTACACAGACATCCTTTTCATGCAGCAAACAATATGAAGTATTGCTGACTCTCAACCACCTTGTTTTCCTTGCACGAACACTTCGGTGTGTGGTTTCCCTGAACCTTTCTTTGGGGGAGCAGTGGGTGAGGTCTGTGTATTTGCTCAGCAGGGTTAAACAAAGAGATAATACTGTTTGCAGACTTGGACGAGCTGAAGTGCAGCAGCTGATGAGAGTTTGCCTTGGGTGAATGAACTCTAGCCTGTTTGAACAGCAAAAATGAATCCTGTTCCTGCCGGGGCAGAGGTAACACAGGGGCACACACAGTGCCAGGGTGTCACAGTCCTTTCAGGACGTGTCAGGATGGGTTTTTCTCTGAACCAGGTTGCCAGTTTCTCAGGAAAGTGCATTAATACCTAGCAGCAATACCCAGAAACCTGTTCTGCGTTTTCATTAATATGCTTAATCTTCCCTTAATCTCTGAGCTGATGTTGTCCTTTCTTTTCTAAAACAGCACATGCTGCTGTTGTCTGGCTGCTGGTGGCTGTGACAGATAAATTAGTTTAGGACACACGGAATGGTGTCAAATGATAGGCTGTATTCCAGGTTTAGTGGTCTGTTGGAATAGCAGTGGTGGCAGGAGGTTAATAAAATGACAAGAATCAAGTGCAGCTAGCAACAAGAAAACCAGAGCTCCTGGGTAACTTGGTAGTAAATTCAGGCACGGCTTAGACTGTGACTTGACCAAGGAAACAAATCTGCTTCTATCAGTAAAAAAAAGCAAGGCTTCCACTGATTTTGATAACAGGCATCAATGCAATGGACCAAATTAAAAAAACCTATTGTATTGACAGTGGAAAAAATGCTCTTCTAGTTTCTAGCTTGTTCTGTTGCTGTGGGGAACTCCCAGCCTGCAAATGGCTGTTGCCCTAAGCTTTGCAGCACTTTGGACCTGTGAATCATGTCCACATTTCTTCCAGAGTGGGACCCACAAGCTGCGGGCCAGAGCTGATGGAGTTAGTGGTTGATCCGCCCCTTGTTGCTGATTCAAGACTGTATCTGTTCCTGCTGGATGGGATTGACCATCAACAGCTCCTCTCTATTGATAAGAAATGTGTTTTAGGGTTAAATCACTGGTTGCCCAGTCTCTCTTGATACACCCTCATGGGATTACCTTTGTTACAAACTCCTAGAATTTTTGAGATGTAAAAGTAAGACTGTATAGTCTGTGTCTGAATCTTACAACCACAAATACTAGTTTTTGTAAAAGAAACTCAGAAGCTTCCTTGGAAGTGGATGGAAATAACTATGACTTGTATGAGCCAGTTGGACCTGGAGCCTGGGAATTTGTTTGTTGTTTTATTCCTTGGCTTAATAGAACATGTAATTTAATGTGGTGTAGTATTAGAACCTGCAGTAGATTGTGACAGATAGTATTGTTACTATGCAGTCCATGGGGGCTAGGAGGGGAGAGAGGAATGAGGCTGAGGCACATTGACAGATCATCAGTGTTACGAGACAGCAAAATGGAAACGTCTGACTGAAAAATCTCATTTGTTCTCACTGTTTACTTATGCTGGAGCCTGGAAGAAAGCCTTCTCCCAGTAGCACGGTCAGATGGTGGCTCAAGGTCCTGCAGCACTTCACCTGAATTTCCCTGGTTCAGGAGGGCCTGTGGAGCAGTAGCATGGAGAGGCTTCTGCTGGACCCTCCTGCTTTGAATAAAATGTTGGTTTATCTTAAATATAAATCACTTAACTTTTTTTTTCAAGAAACAACTGTGGTTGTCATTTCTCTAGAAAAACTGAGCTCCATGCTTGCAGACAGGGACATGGAGACACCTTAGGAACCAGCGTGTTCATGTGTCCCAACCTTGTTGGACTGAAAGTCTGCAGAATGCAGGTGTAAAATAAACAGAAAAACAAACTGAACACTTGGGAAAAGTAAATATTAATTTTTGTAATACCTTGAAGTGTTAAAAGTATGTCTTCTTGTCTCACCCTTAGACTGCAAACAGTCAATGAAGGAAAATGAGGGCACAGTAACTATTAACAGGAGAGGAGCTATCAAGCAAGCCAAAATCCACTACATCAAAAATCATGAGTTTATTGCCACCTTCTTTGGACAACCTACATTTTGCTCTGTCTGCAAGGAATTTGTATGGTAAGAAAGAAAAATTAAGGTTCCGCCACCCCAAATAACTTCAAAATTCACTTGAGACAAAACATGACACATGAATTCATATGTGTTTGGAAATTGAAATTATATATTTACTAAGAGCGTTTTTATAGCTAAGAATTAGAGTTGTCTCTTTCACATGAAAAAATAGAATGTGGAATATTTTTGCCACTCAAATAATTGACAATAATTCCATCAGCATCAAGTGAGATCTGGCAAATAATAATCAGCAGCTTTGTCAAGATGGGTGGATCTGAGAAAATAACGCTCAGACTTTGATATGTGAAGTGGCTGAGGGCAGAGTAAAGACTCAGAGAGAGCCAGAAGTTGGATCCCTTTCATAGTAAGGCTGTTTTCATCCTAAGTCAGATCAGGAGGATTTCCCATGTGATTGGAACCTTGTCATTTCTGGTTTCCCTCCTAATTTGCGGGTCTATCTATCTTTTAAACCTTGCTTTTGTAAAACAGGGGATTCTGATTAGCAGAATGCAGACCAGTTCGTAGGAACAAATATTCCCATAGGTAAAGGATTAATTGGTTTGCATGGTAAAAATAATAATAAACCAACCTACCTTTTATTCCAGCACGTGTATATTTTTTAACTCCTTTTTTATAATTTGTTTTTCAGGGGACTTAACAAGCAGGGATACAAATGTAGGCGTAAGTAGATTTTTTTTTTTACATTTATCTTGTACTGCTTTCCACATGATTCTGAAGATATAATAGTTACTGTTGAAAAAAATCTTCTGTAAATATGCATGGCACAGTGCACCATAGGTGGTGGTAGTAGATGTTAAATATCAGTTTTTCACAATAACTGAAGAAATCTTAAGATTCCCACCTGGGTTTTAGTATCAAGAGTTTTAGCTGCTATTCTCAGAAGTGAGTAATACTTTTGAAAAGTTGCACAGCCTTTATGACAGCAGTTTCTTTACAACTATTGAGAGATTTTACAGCTGAATTGAAAATCTCATTTGACTTAGCATAAATCTTGTGCATTACTCCAAACAGGGAGGAGAGAGATTTCGAAGGGTAAAGCCCTAAAGCATAATATTGTCCTTCTGTTATCAAATGCTAGTGGCATTGCCTAATGGAGGCTGATTTAGTTTAAAGACAGTTTATAATAAAAGGAAAGGTGGGGGCTGGGGGAAACAGTTAGACAAGATCACTATCTTGGTAAGAAGTTTTTGGTGTATGTGGTATGATGGAGTGTGCTTTTCACATTCTGCTATGAAATGCAAACACTTCATCCCATGTATTTATTATCTAAAGGAATCATTTTTTTTTTCTTGTGCATGTCTTGAAGAATGTAATGCTGCTATTCATAAGAAATGTATTGATAAAATCATTGGGAGGTGTACTGGTACTGCAGCCAACAGCAGAGACACAATGGTAAGAACTGGAACGATATATTTATAGTGTAATTATGTAATGAACACTCCTGAACTAACAAAACCTTGTACAGAAACTGCCGAGTCCATTTGGGAGATGCTTGGCTGTACAATCCGAGGTACTGTCTTTGCTTGAAGTGGACAAAGTTTTCAAGTAAAAAAAAGAGTTAAAGGCCCTGCAAGGGGGTGGGTGGTATTTGATGGGCAGATCCTTCTGTGCTAGATGAGGTATGTAAGACTGATATAAAATTGTTGTAGCCCTGTAATATCCAAGCAGTTTTCTGTCAGAAGCTGGTCCTGCTCTGGGCAGTGCCTCACTCTCTGCCTGTGTTCAGTTTCAGAAGGAAAGGTTCAACATTGACATGCCTCATCGCTTCAGAGTTTACAACTACATGAGCCCAACCTTCTGTGACCACTGTGGCAGCCTGCTCTGGGGGCTGGTCAAGCAGGGGCTCAAATGTGAAGGTACAGGGGAGGAGGGAGGGCAGCTGGGACCTCTTCATGCTTTTCCAGTGTTCCACCCCCACTGGAGACTGGCTATACACTACATTTCTATGTGTGCTATGTATGATGGGATTCATCTCATCCCTGTGGGTTGAAATAGCTTCTGTACTAGAGAGACACAAAGAGGCACTTGGCTCAGCCAAGGTGAGCTGCTAACAGAGCCAGGAAACATGCTGTGGGAGTGTAATCTTGAGTATAATCAAAATTACTACTTTGGGAATAGCTAGAATTTGGTGGTTCTGACTCAAGGTAGCACCTAAAAGCGTATCAAAAGCATGTACTGTAAATACTGCTTTTACAATTCTCCCAACAAAAAGGCAAGATCATCCTTATTGTAACAGAATCTGAGAGTAATGTAATGATGATTGGACTTTTTTCCTTGTGAACAATTCTTGCAGCCTTCATTGTGTTAAAGTGAAAAGCTGCAATTTTGTTAGCAATGATAGATCCATGTCTAGGCTGGTCTTACAAGGTTCCTGAACTGCACAGGGAAACAGCCCTTTTTATTGCAATGTCAGATGGCATTTTCCTGATGTTTGTATAACCATCCTTAAATTTCTTCTAGAATGTGGGATGAATGTTCATCATAAATGCCAGAAGAAGGTGGCGAACCTATGTGGAATAAACCAGAAGTTGCTAGCTGAGGCTTTAAATCAAGTTAGCCAGGTATGCTTAATTGCTATTTGTCAGCTAATTACTCATTTTCAGAGCATCCTGGGTTTTTCACTTCATCTTTTCTGTATCACTTTTATGAGGAACTGAGTTTGGAATGGAGGAAATGCAAACAGCTTTCTCTTCTTTAATTCCACATGTATAGAGACTAATAAAGATATCAATAGCCTGAAATGGGGGGGGATGGGAGATCCCACTTAAAGAAACTTTTAAAAGGAGTGTGGTTTCCTCAAATTCACTTTTGATCTTCTTTGGTGTCAAGGTATTCTCTCCCATTCTGTTTGATTGAGTAAACAGTGGCATCAAAATGCTGAAGTCTCTTTTTATACATGCTTCAACTTTAAATCCCACTGGAATGATAAAATTGAATGAATAAGGAGAAATAGATGAGATTGTCTCAATTTTTATTAATCTGATATGCTATATGTAAATATACAGAGAAAATTCCTCTGGAATTAACACTGGTCCCATTGTTCATCTTCTGCTGCAGCATGACTTGCAAATAAAGGTTCAAACACACGTCTCCTGAAACAAAACAGGAAAATATATCACAAAAGCCAACAGTGCTTCCTCTGATCTCTGTGTTCCTAAGCTTTCACAGGATATTTACTTTGAAAACAGTGAGAGCTGTTGTGCCAGCTCTTCCATGACACAGAAGCTTGATCTTTTCATTACTAACATTTTATGTCAGGGCTCTTCCATAGGTGGAATTTGTTTCCATGTGCTAAAGATGGATCTGACCTCAGCATGTCCATTATGACAGTGATTCCCATCTCCTTTTCCAAATGAACATACATCCAAGGGGACATTTCCCCAGTTTAAAGTCTTCCTGTTGTGTATTCAAACCATTTACCTTTAATAATTTTGCAACGAACAATACAACACAGAGTTAATAATTAGTTTATGCTACCATCATGTTGCATTTACAGCTATTACTGTATTTCTAAAGTAATAGACTTAATATAATTTCAAATGTTCCCCTTCGTAGAAGTCTACACGACGGTCCGATTCTGGGTCTGTAGAAAGTGTTGGCATTTATCAAGATTTTGATAAGAAACATAAAGCTCCAGGAGGAGACACAACAGGTAAGAAAAGTGACAAAGTTTCAGTATAGCCATTTACCTACCAGACAATTTAAGTACTTTTTCCACTGGTGATTGGTTTTTTACTGCTCCTAAAGACTTCAAGCACTGTATAAGCTTATTTTCATAACTGCTAACCAATGATAATTTATGCAAAATTAAATGCAACAGTAGAAGTAACGTTTTACCAGATGGAAATGACCAGGGTCAGTAAAAGATAATGGGTGGGTTTGGAGTGTACAGGACTTTTTATAGTCGTCCATACATGGAACTAATTTTGTTCAAATGCCCCGTAAAAATATTATTTTGCTATTACTTAGTATATTTGTTTTGATTTGTCAGAACAGAAGGAAAACAACCCCAAAACCTCTTACAAGTACTATGTCAGGGTGCAGCCCCTGTGATTCCTGCCTGGGTTGCCCCAATTCCTGGGCAGTTACAGACCATACATGGGATCATCTCATGGATAACATCAGTGCCTTTTTAGCGACCCAGCAGGTCTGTGCAGAACAGGGCAAAAGAAAGTACAGTAATTAATTTTGGGATATAATCAGGATTAAACTTGTTTGATCGTGCTTCTTAGCCAGTATTGGGCATAAATCAGATCTTTTTATGTCCCCTCTGCTTAGGCTGAGAGATTATCCTTTCATGCTAAGGGAAGAGAAATAGTTTGTTTGTCAAATATATTTCTCCAAATTATGTTCTATCTCTAAGTCACAGGGGACAATTAGGGCCTTTGATATTTATAATGCCTAACTATTGCTTGATCCCAGCATCGGAAACAATCACAGACTCCAAATCCAAATCAAGTATGCCTGAGTAATTTGAACTTTGTTACAAACCACAGGAGCTGACCCTTATGTTTAGGTTCACTAGTGTTCCAGCAGCAGATGCAGAGAGAGTGTCAGTGCCTAATCCTGACCCAGGGACCTGAATCAGTGTTTCTGCATATACTGAACTTTAACCTCCCTGTTTTGATCAGCAGATAACAGTGAGTATGATAAGCTCTGGGAAGGAGGCACACCCAATACAGCATCTCGAGTTGCAAGGAGAAAATTCAACATAGACAGCTTTGTCTTCCATAAAGTCCTAGGGAAAGGAAGCTTTGGAAAGGTATGTAACAAATTCCAAGAGCTTAAGTGTCTGCCTCACTTGATCTCCACAATGTGACAGTCTATTTCCATTAACCAGAAAGCTCTTACAGCTTCTTGGGTAGATAATCTTTTAACAGAATTGCATAAAGACATCTTTGTCAGAGACCTCTGAAATTCATCACCTGGATCTTGTCTGAACTCACAAGTGATTCACAATGCACAGCACTTGTCAGTTGTTTAGTATCAAGGCAGGAGAATTGCCCTTTCTGCACCACAGTGCAAATGGATATTTTAGGTTCATACCCTGTACAGAAACACCCTTGTAAAGCCCCAGTGCAGGGGGAGGGGGATATTTGGGAGAACAGTGTATCCTCCACAGCCTCTGTCCACTGCTGTGTGTGAAACTGCAGCTTTAATGAAGGCGCAGGCTTTACATGGCCACTTTTTATACACTGACAGCACATTGATAGAAAAACTGCTGTGCCTGTGGAGGTGGTCCTTGAGCCCCACCTCCTCATCTGTGTGTCCAGCAGCTTCACCTTCCCAAATCTCCCTCACCCTTCCCATTGAAATGCAGCTTTTGAATTGTCACTGGGCCTGCCGTTAACACCTTTGCCTTTCCCTGACTGATACCATCAGCAACAGCCCTTCCTACCCATGTTGTAATCTCATTTTATTTTTGTAGGTTCTGCTTGCTGAGCTGAAAGGGAAGAATGAGTTCTTTGCCATCAAAGCTCTGAAAAAAGATGTGGTGCTAATTGATGATGATGTGGAGTGTACCATGGTGGAAAAGCGGGTCCTTGCCCTTGCATGGGAAAACCCATTTCTCACACATCTTTACTGCACGTTTCAGACAAAGGTAAGAAAAAGCCCAGTGGTGACAGCAACACAGCAGACTGAACCTATTAATAGATGCTGTTATCTGCAGTCAAATGAAAGTGACAATAATTAAAATTTTGTTTTCTGTGCTCTGTGCTGTAGTTCACAGGCCTTGCGGAAGGTAAATATGAGTATGACCAAACATATGTTGATGAGGACAGAATAAGGTCAAAAAAAATCTATGCAATCTGGAATAAGAGGCAGTTTAATTTAAATCCCTGATCTGAACTTTCCCCTCATTGAGGGGAAAAAAGATGACTGTCACAGATAGAAGTCAGTAAGTGTATTTAAATGTGTATTTTCATTAAGTTTAGAAACTCACAGAATACAAGATCCACTGTTTAGCTTTACAAGACCAGACCACTCAACTCTGTAGGAGCCTGGTACACTCTTAGGGGTGCATGAAGCAGAGAAATCCTCCAGGAGGTGAGGGAAGTAAAATACATCACCACTTCACCTGTGGTTGGAATAGCATCAGTAATTGTTTCATTGCCTGGTTATTTCAAACAGGATCATCTGTTCTTTGTTATGGAGTTCCTGAATGGGGGAGACCTGATGTTCCACATACAAGACAAGGGGCGTTTTGATCTCTACAGAGCAACGTAAGCTGACAACCCTTTCCTCCCCATCTCCATTAATGATTTCAGTGCCTGGGTTTGCTGCTTCTACATCTGTGCCCCTCACCTGCACTTGGGTTTCAGTGGCTGATAACTGAAAAGATGTTTCTAGGCATTGGTTTAAAACAATGACATTCACTTAATGATGTGTGGAGTCAGACCTTGTTAATTTACATAGCACTGTGATGTTTTATGGGATGCTTATACCTAGAGGTGCACAGTAAACTGCAACATGAGCCAGCAGTGGAAAGAAAAAGTTGCAGCTTCATTGTCCTTCAGGACAGTATTTTGATGGAAAAATTGGAAAACAGCATGGGGGGAGTGGGAATAACCAACACTTAGATCATTATTATGATAAGGTGCCACAATGGCACAGCAACATCTGTACGTGTCACAGGATGGCCTAAGTGCATTCTTTAGCAAGCATGTTAACTATGGCTTAAGTTTCAGCCCCAGTGATGTTTAAAAGATACAAAAATATTGTATTCTTGCTACTTTATCTATAATTTTAGTTTAAGGTCAGTTTCTACTTCCCTCACCCAAACCCATGAGAGTTTTACATGTAATATTGAATGCATGCAAAACCTAAAAAGTAACAAAGCAGGGTGTACTGCACCAGAAAAATTACTTCTGTTACTGGGCACTGTACTAAGGAATGCTGACAGGATGGGATCAGATCAAGGAGTCTGGCATAAATAGCAGCCAGCTGTATAGGACAGGACAAGCTCTCCCCAGCAAAAAAATCTGGATAAAGCCCCTCCAGCTTACCTGCGTTCCAGCAAACATCTGTGCATCTGGCAGCCCCTCCTGTTATCTTCTATGCCTATTTGTGAAATTTTGGGACAACATTCATTCAGCTTTACAGAACTGGAAATATTTTTTTGTTCAATTATGAAAAAAGTTTTTTTTTTCTTGAGGCAAGGACACATTCTTTGAGCATTTTCCTTTACATCCTCTGGATTATCACCTCTGTTGAGGAGAACACCCCTGAAGTGTTGCTACTTTTTTCATTACAGTATGGTCCAACCAAGGCAGGTGCAGGGGGAGACAGGTGAGGCGTATTTCTAATCTCGACATTAGTGCCAGTCCTTCCTAAAGCAATCCCTGAGGACTGAGCTCCCAGTAGCTGCCTTTCAGAAGGCACGTGCATATTCATACAATCATACAAAAACCATTACTAAAGAGGAGAAAAGGGACAGTGTTCCCTGATGGAGGTGGAATGAAGCCTTACGACAAGTTGCCATCGTGTCCCCTCTGCTGTTTGGAATTGGACACTGCCGATGTGTGGTGAAGGGATTAACCTGCAGTTTACAGCATCTGGCTGCACAAAGACAGGTACAGATATTGGGATTTAACAGAAGTGGACAGTGCTTCTCACTCCACGAAGAGATGCTGTAATTTTGGCTACCTGCATGTTTTAACTGAGTGAAGATTAAAACTGATTTTGATCTTTTCAGGTTTTACGGAGCTGAAATTTTATGCGGGCTCCAGTTTCTTCACAGCAAAGGCATTATTTATAGGTGAGTACCAGCCAGCTCCAGGGTGGGAACTGGGGATGTCTTAGCACTTCATGCATCTTCGAATTCTTAATTGATGTAGCAAGTACAAGCTGTCTGTCAGAGCTCTGATGTAGTTCCAAGGCTATTAACATGCCTGAGATGAATCTCTATTTGTGTGGGTTTTTCCTTGGCAACTAGAATGATGGAATGGTATTTGAGTTACACAAAAGCAGTTTTGTTTCAGTTATTTTTAAACACTGCCTTCAAATCATGAATCTATTTAGTTCAGAGGTGAGGGGAGAGGGTCCTTGAGACTTATCAATTCCCACTGGCCTTGTGCAAACCACTGAGGTGAGAGTTGCCAGCTTTTGCCTCCTGGAGAAACCACAATATCTATGCTTCTGCCTCACCAGATGGAAGCATCAGGTGCCAGACCCTGATCCACTGCTTCTGACTGTAATACCCACACTACAGGATAACAGAAGTTTATTTTAATGTAGTTAAAATGTTTTAATGTAGCTTTTCTCTCAATTTCAGCCCTTTCACCCCACTCTCAGTTTCAAAGTAGTTTAGTAGCTACTTTCTCAGGCAGCTCTTACTTGTTTAACAAACAGGTACAAAGAAAGACGTCTGTGTGTTTCAGAGCCAATTAAACAAGGCCTTAGGTAAATGTGCCCCAAACATCTGGTTTGGAGGTGGACAATCCACCTCTCTTTATAGAAACAGGAAACATCTGTTGGAACATCATCTTTTAAGGCAATTTTCTGAAGTTGGTGTCTAGTTAAGAAGCATTTGTAAGGAGGAGGAACCTTACAGGAATCCTTGGTGAAGAAAGACAATTCTTAAAAGCCTATCTGCTTCTCAGAGAAGATGGCCATAATCCAAGAAAGTACATGATGTTCCCAACACTATTCCCACAGCCTCCTGCAGGTCTTTATATAGGAAAGGATCAAACTCCAGAATATGTTGTCATCAGCATGAAATCCTTCTATCCCAGAGTTTTTTTAGAGTGTACTTAGGTTTGCTGCTAAATTTCCCTACAATAAATCACAGTGTTCCTGGAGGGAGATCACAGTGATAAGTATTTTCAGATAAACAGTACTCTTTTCCTGTAAGACACCAGCAAAACCAAGGCTACTGGGTTTTCCCATCTGATGTAGGCTGTTCACCAGTATGACCCCAGAACATGATTCGGAGCAGTTTAAAGCAGGCATTGCATGTAAGTGCACACCTTACAAAAGTTGTTAGGACTTGTTGGAGCTAGGTCAGTGCAGTGCTCGAAGTTCCTGTGAATATTCCCCATCTCAAACACACCCCTTTTGCTCAGGTGAGCAGCAGCTGGAGTCCAAATACAAAAGGATTTATGATGTGTTGCACTAGATCAGGAACTCTTGGTTCGAACTGCAGATCACACTGATCAGTTTAAGTAGCTGATACTGGGGAACTTCGGCTACTCAGGACAGAAGACTGCCCTGTTCTGATGTAAAATTATCTGCTCTATTTAAGTCTTCCTTGGTAAGCCCAGGGCAGTTCAGTTTCTCTTCAGCCTGCCCTCCTTGGTATGTGTGTTTGCAGCCAGATGAACAAAAAATGCACCATGGTCAAAGGGAGGGAATGTAGCTTTTGGAAACTGCTGGGAAAAAGCTTTTACTTGAATAGTGTTATTCTGAAAAAAATGCATGAATAGGACACTTCAGAGGCTGTGCTGTAACCAGGAATAAGTCACAGGTAGTGTTAAGAGCTGGGCAGACTTCAAACAATCACACTCCTGCCAAAGGCTCTCAGAATCCAAGACAATCCTTCTTTTGAGCTCCGGAGCTGGTGCAGCACTGCTGTGTCAGCTGCTGGGGCATTAACTCACATTGCCTTCCAGCAGCAACAGCCAGTGATTCTGTGCTTTTAGATCTGAAAGCAAATATGGAGGATTAAAAGGTCACACTCTATAGTATATGCATCTCAGCATCTTATTTGCTCTGACAGGAGTGAATTCTTCCCTTGTCTCTCCTACCTCCACAGATTGTGTTGATGGATGATTGTTTCCTTGAAAAGCCTCTGTTATGCTGTAGGGAGGTGTTTATCAGTGAAGACAGTGTGCATCTGAATACAAAAACGACTCACTTAAAACACAACTGTTTTCTAAACACTTTTTGCAGAGACCTAAAACTGGACAATGTGATGCTTGATAAAGAAGGCCACATCAAGATAGCTGATTTTGGAATGTGCAAGGAAAATGTTGTTGGCGAGAACAAGGCCAGCACTTTCTGTGGGACCCCAGACTACATCGCTCCTGAGGTCAGTATGGCACAGCCACGCACCACTGGGGTGGATTGAATGCCCTGGTGTTAGAAATGGCTGCTGTGATTAATCATCTCTTTGTAGACTAATAGTTCAGAAAAGTCAAAGTCTAATTAGCACCAAAAAAAAATTTTGTCTGAGGTCTTTATCAAAAGTACTTGAAATTTTTAAATGTTCTATAGCTGCAAGTTTAAAAACATGGTTTTGAAAAGTTAAAATGCTTTTTTTTAAGAGCTGGGATTTTGTGTATCCAGCACACACACGGGTCTCCCAGTGAATGAATTTATGTATGTGCACTGCAGATAGGGAACAGATTTGTGCCCACTCAAACAACCAGAATTCAAAACAAAAGCAGTTTCTAAGGGGAATCTCACCAAGTTAAATTCCCTGTGTTACAGTTTAGGGCTTTTTTAAATAACATTTGCAAAGTAGCCCAACTGAGGTAATTTGCTTTTAAAGCTCTAATCTATATCAAAGCCCCTTTAACAGCAATCTGCATTTCATTCCTACTTGCTTTTCCCTTCATCTTGTAAAGAAACTAGGGAAGATATTTTCCAAGTATATGGTTATTTAAAGTTAATGGCGAAAACTTCTGAATGAGAGCAAAGAGCTGGCCACAGAGCTGGCCATATTCCCAGAAACAGCAGCCAAGGATAAAACCACAGATGTGCATTAGTGTCCACAATTTCTTAGATGAATTTAAAAAAAAAAATTCTCTAAATGCCCTGGTACTTAAGATTCTCTCTTAAAATACTTCCGCTTTTTGATATATTGCTTCCTTTCACTCATTACTTGTGCTTCTTTCTCTGTGCAACAAGATCCTGCAAGGTTTGCGGTACACCTTCTCTGTGGACTGGTGGTCATTTGGGGTTCTGCTGTACGAGATGCTGATTGGCCAGTCCCCTTTCCATGGAGATGATGAGGATGAACTGTTCGAGTCAATCCGAGTGGACACCCCTCACTACCCACGCTGGATTACCAAGGAATCAAAAGATATTTTAGAAAAGGTAGGACTGATGCTCAACATGTGGGTCCTGGTACTGTCTCTGGCCAGGGAGGGACAAATCTAGGCTTTGGAAAGGAGCTGTTTATCAGCAAGCAAATTGCTCTCACAAAGGGCAAGGCAGGCCAGACTAATTACTATCTAATGGACTGTTTACTGTCAGCAAGCTAAGTTCTTTTAGCAGCACACACGCTATTCCTCCATTTGAGCAGACGTAGGGCTTTACTGGGTCTCTTCTCTTGCAGCTCTTTGAAAGGGACCCAGCAAAACGACTTGGGGTCACTGGGAATATCAGAGACCATCCTTTCTTCAAACCAATCAACTGGACAGCGCTAGAGAAGAGGGAGGCAGACCCTCCTTTCAGGCCAAAAGTGGTACGTGAGTTGTTTTTTGTTCTGTACCAAACAGCAGCCAAGGGGTAAAGGGTAGTTTCCATAACCTGCTCAGAGTATTCTACTGCCATTTTCACCTTGCATTTTACTAATGAGAAAGTTGTGTATCTGTAACTCAGTTGTTCTTGGATGGCTCAGTTATAAAAAGGTGCTCTATATTCCTCTGACTGCCCTGAAATCTTCCTATTGAGGCTGTCTTCCTATATGCTCTCCAGGATCTTCTTTATGAATAAAGACTTCACGAAAACCAACAGATAGTTCTGATTCCCACTCTCCCCTGTGTTAGAAATGTTCATAGCTGCTTGTGGTTTCCTTCTCTGTAATGTCACGTGGAAGAAGCACCAGGAGCTTCAGGCTGCTCAGCTGGTACCTGCCTGCAGGCGTTCTGTGCAAGCATTAAATTTCTGTTACTTCAAACCAATTCAAGAGTCTCCAAGGGGGCAAAACAATTCATTCTCTACGCTCCTGAACTCAGAATTAATGTACATGCCTGATGTTATCTGAGAAAAAAATCAAAAGAACAGACTGTGTGTAACTCATAGTCTGTATCACTGTGGGATGGTTCTGCTTCACTTTACCTGGTTAAAAATTCAAACCAGTCTTTCTCAACCCTGTTACTGGAACAGGTGAAATGATCTAGAGGCAACAGTCTCCTTCAAGTGTACATAAGTACTCAGACCTGGCCCCTTCAAAAACAAGGTTTCAAGTTCCCAGAGCTGTGGAGGATCCTATAAACAGTAACCTTTGGAGGCTCACAACGTAAAACAGTCTTCAGTAATGTGAATTTTTATGAAACACACAAATATTTTATCCAGACACAAAGGCTGGAGAGCCTTGGGTTTTTTGCTGAGCAAGTACAGATTGAAAAATGCTCTCATGAACTTTAACATTTTGCTTAATGGCAAGAAATACGTGGCTTACATGTAAGTAAATGCTGGACTACTTTTGTCAATAGATAATGCATAGGTCATTCTTCTCCAAGGCAGCCTGGTGCTAGTTGGGTTTAGTTTTTTTGTTTTCAACCAACAGTAAGTAATGGCCCAGTTATACTCTTACAGTTGTGTTAAAATAGTTTGAGTTTAAATGAGTTTGGTTTTTTCCTAAAGCAGGAGAAGGAGAGAAGGAACTCAAGGATTACCTTTCCAACCTTTTATATTTCATTAATTTGTTCCAGAAGAAATTAACAAAGTTTGTCTCAAACTGTCTTCCCTCTCTAACACAGAAATCAGCAAGTGACTACACCAACTTTGACAGAGAATTTCTGAGCGAGAAGCCAAAATTGTCCTACAGTGACAAAAACCTGATCGAGTCCATGGATCAGTCTGCATTTGCTGGATTTTCTTTTATCAACCCTAAATTTGAACAGATCTTGAACAAGTAAGTGTCTGAGCAGTTGGACTTGAAAGCAAGGCTAAATGTTACAAACCCACACTCCCAAGTGTTAATGCATTCCAATGACATTGTCGATACTTCAGAGTAATACACAGTAGTGTGATGAATTATGTCCAATTCCTGATTTATTGGCAGTGTTTTATGCATGGTTGGGTTTAAGGTATGTGAATCATGTGCATTATTTTCTCTGTTCGGGAAAATGTAAATTCTGTTTGGTACTTGAATGGAGTTATGTGTTATATATATATGTGCTGTATATTTTGCTCAAGAGAAGACGTTGGGGAACAAAAGATGTCTTTTTAATATGTGTTTTGAGCCCTTGGTTCTTTTATTTGTCTTCAATTAAAAGGAAGTTTAATGTAACTTGCATTCATGGCTCTGTGATTTTTAACAATACACAATTAAACTCCAACTGTCTTTAAACTACAGTGAAAAAATAATACTTTGTAAGCCATTGCTTTCCTAAAATAGTTTTTGTGCATTAACCAATGAAGGATCAGGCAAAAGCAGAGATTCCTCATCTAACACAAGCTGCTCTGGGAACCAGCCTGGTGGTGCTTTTCCCAAATAAATGCTATACATTTATTCCAAGGCAGTCCAAGCATGACATAGAGATGCCTGAGCAGCCCCATCCTGCCTGGAAATGTGGGGTTCTGCCATTAAATGTCTCTACCTATTAACAGAAACAGGCACCACGACCCCAGCAGGACAGAACCATCAGGTAATGACAGTGTGGAGCTCTTGAGTTATGTGCCTGCTCTGCCCGAGAGGAATTATCCTGATTAACTCCCAAACACAAAATCCTTCCCGTTTTATTTGCTTGTTTGTAACAGAGCAGCTGTGGCTCCTTTACTTATTGCAAGGGTACAAAACTAAATTCCGCTTGTGCACCATCTATTCCTGAATTTTGATTTTTTTAACCATTAATGAGAAAGAAAAACTAATGTAATTGCTGCAAAACTCCTTCCAAAACTCTTGCAGTCAACTCGTAAAATACAGACTGAGGCAAGGTCCCTTGCTTCTCAGGAGCTTTCTGTGTCTTGTAACACTATTGTAAATGATCTAATTTTCTCAACACTGAGCAGGCAGAAAATAATGTCTCAGCATCACCTCATCCAAGAGTTATACAACAATACAGAGCTCTTAGGAGCACCCTGGAGCTTCTGGGTAATTTCAGACTGTTAATCCTGCTGAAAGAGCAGGAGAAAGCTGTAATACTTGTAACAGCTCACAAGAATACAGTGCTGCCTTTGTTCTTCTCCTAAAGAGCAGCTCTAGCTTATTGTTACAATGCAAGTAAAGCCATCTGAGATTGAGGCTGGAAGGGGCAGAATACAGCTGGCATTTCCAAACTGCCTGGGTTTGCCAGGTTACCAGCCTTGGCCCAGGGGAAACAGACTGTGAGGTGCTGCAGGGAGAGCAGAAAATATGACTTTTTCTAGTGTGTCATTTTTCACCACAAAGTGATCCTGCTTTCAACAGTGAGTGCTGGGCACTTCCTCCTGAGCAGAAATGCTTTTCTAGGTAAGAAGTTACAGATGTGGGTGGGTGCCAGCAGCATTGGGTATTTGGCCAGCAAGATGCTGTAACAAATTACAAGTAGCAGCAATTGCTGCTTGTGAACACTTGCTCCCTGCACTTACCTGCTTTGCTCTGGAGTAACATGTGCCAAACCTGCTTAAAAGAGCAAACCCGGACATTCCACAGCAAGTTTTTCAGTTGGCATTTGACTGGCTTCCCAGGAGCATCTCTTGCTGCCACAGTCGTGCCTCCTGACTGCACTCACGACTCCTGAGCAGATGCTTTTCCTCCACAGAGCAGCTCCTCTACCCCTTCTCAGCAGCACCATGCTGTTCAGCCACTGCATGGGACTTTGGCCCACACCAGCATTACTTCTGACAGCAGCCAGGAAGGATTGTCAGGTCTCCTCTTCTGAACTGCTGCACCCCAGGGGCACTTGCAGGCAGCAAAGGGCTGGGTTCACTCACCCCTCAGGTCTAGGTCTCATCCTTATACTACAGGAAAGTGGAGGTATTAAAAGGATTTTGTCCAGAAAGTGGCCTAAAAGCTCCAAAACAAACAAAATACTTATCCCCCAAAGAGAAACACACAGTGGACTTAAAAATTATAAAAACAGTCCTCCCACCTAATAGAGAAGATACACTGGTTACCATCACCCTACAGCCATCAACAAGACATTAAAATTTGAGTACATAATTCTAAACCACAAAGCAGTAATTAATTTTGTCCTTATCCTTCAGAATGGCAAGCAGCCTTGCAAGTTTAGTGCCCTCCACCTCATCTCTTATACAGACAGGCACCATTTGGCTGTTAGTTTTCAGCTTTCTCAAAGCGGCAGCATTTGGAAGACAACCTAAGAACAGTGGAGCTCTGAGGGTGTGAATCAGATCTTAATACCAATGACCAGGTCAAACTAATAAAGTCTTACCTTTCTTCTCTTCTGCTGTGTGTGAATCTTGGCTTGTATTTAATCCCTTGATCCTCGAGTTTGTTACTTAAATTATAAATTATCCGTTAGAGTAAAGCAACCAATGGGGTGAATAAACTTAATTCTTATGCCTGAATAAACTATCTTAGCTCAGTTTGTGGAAGCTGTGGAACCCTGCTGAGGTGCAGGAACACTCACCTGGCACTTCAGCCACTGGAAAGGGACCCAGAGAGAAACACAGGGCTGCATGTTGTAGCATTTGATCTTTATTACTTGGATCAAAGGTCAAATGATTACATTTGTCTGAAATGAAGGCCAACGATGTAAGAAAAGACAGTTTAAACCCATTCCAGAGACTGCATCTGAGCCAGGCAAGTGCAGAACACTCAGAGGCAGTAAAATAAACAGGTACAAACATGGACAAGGGGTTTCCTCCTCCTCTGCTGGGGGGAGGAACACACACTTTCAGAAAGTGCCAATATTCTGCATTTCTTCGCTGTGCCTTCCCAGAAAGGCAGTTATGGTTACACTCCAAGAGAACCCATCACTCACTCCAACTCTACATTCAAATACAAATTTACACCTGCTCTTGCCAGCCAGGGTCAGATGCAGTCACTGATTTAGTACCTCCGTAAGACAGAACAGGCAACTTTTTTTTTTTTTTCTCTTCAAGTATCAGCACAACAGTTTATTTACACTTGTATACAATTCTTTTTACTGAACACCCATTGTAGTAAAACACTCATCACAGTATATTTGAAAGCAGGCTATAAAAATACCTACTGTACATATAACATTAAGCCTCGAGGATGTTACAGCACCTCTGACAGTTCAGAGAGGTAAAACAAAGGGAGAGAGGAGACACTTCAAGCTGTGCTCACCAGCAAAGACAAGCAGCCCTTGGGCTCAGCTCTTACTGGGGGAAACATTTCCTTCCACTACCTTTCTTCAGCCAGGACTGATCTCAAAGTACCACAATCTGCTGGTAAAATTCTGTTTTTCTAATGCAGCTTCCTGTGTCTGTGGCTAAATTCTGACATTCTCAATGTAAAAACTGTTTAACGGCTGGATGGTGGAGGAGCAAGAGCTGCCTGGCTTTCCCCCACCAAATTCAGGGTGGGAAATTACTCCTACAGCTGCCACAAAGGTGGCCTTGTTAACTATTCATCAATAAATTATCTCCTCTGAGGACTGTCTCCTCATCCCATAACTACAAACACAGCTGAATTAATAAAGGTCTGAAATGGCATTACTGAACACAGGGATCACACACACACAAAGCTTTAGACAGCAGTGCTTGAAGCAAGTCTTTCTGGTCAGTCTGTGCCCTACACATTCCTCTTCTGAAACAAACCCCAGCAATGTGCTATGGCTTACTTCCAGAGCTGAATATATTGCTGAACTTAGCTTATTAAAAAAAAATTAATCACAACAGCAGCACATTATTTTATAAACCCTGCACAAACAAAAGACAATTTAGCCCTTGCCTGCAAAACTATGTTACGAGGGCCTAGTATTTCACACAGGAATTGAGGAAAGAACGAAAACAAAACAACCCCAACAGCTTACATGGTAAAAGCTCAATTAATTGAAGATAATCCTTAGAAAAAACACAGTCTGACTACCAAAGAATAATTCTCCTCATTTCAAGCTGGAGCCAGCGGCAGTGCTGGCAGCTCACTTCAGTTGTCTGGTAACACACACACAAAACACATGTTGATTTAGTACAGTTAAAAGGTTGTGGCCTCAACAGATAACAGACAATTCCATTTTTAGCACTGGAGCTTCACTAGGCATAAAAGAGCAGCAAAGAACTGGGATGATGGAAGGTGCTTAAAAACAAAACAAAACAAAAAAAACCCAAAACCCAAGGCAGGAGTGCCAGGTTAAAATTATTTCAGAATTTACCTGGTGTTTTTTCTCGCATGAGCTGTTAGAATGGTTAAACTCACCTAACCTTTCTGTACTGTTTCCTGATGTACGTATTAAATGTGGCTATAAAAGAGAAACATACACCTTTATGTTGAAATTCATTCCAAAACTTGCCTAACAAAAACAAAAAAACCCTAATCACAACACTCACAAGACAAGTAGCTTCTCCAGACCCTGACAGTCCGAATCCTTTTCCTCTCCCTTCCAGAGTCAGAAAAGCTGCTCATCCCCTCCCATAACTGCAGCAGGCAGTCTCTCAATTTGTTCCCCAGGCTGCAGCTGTGCTCACTCTCATGTGCCCCACTTAATACTATGGCCCCCACTGCCCTCCAAAATACAGCTGGCCTCCGGAAAACGTTAAAATCTTGCTTAAACAGCAGAATCTTTCAGGTAGCAAATTTAGCTTTAATGCTTTGATTTTCTAAAGGGAAAGACTCCCTCAGAAGAATTTTAAGTTGTGGTTGGCAAATCAAAGCTCAGTTTAAAACAGACAACAGCTCTCAGAGCTGATGGGCTTTGCCATTTAAAGCAGCTTCGCAACATGAAGCCTCCAATGCTCAAAACGTAAAATTTCACCAATGTTAAATACACCATCAAAAAATCTCCATGTAATTCTAGGCAATCATTCACAGTAAAAATAAGAGGAACTCTTAGAAAAACATTTTAAAAAAGAAAGTAAAATCTAGTTAAAATCTGATAGTAAAATCAACATGGGCCATTAACCACCTTCCACAGATGAAGAGTAAAAACCCACTCAAACTGCACAAATTTACATACGAAAAAACCTAAAACCAACTCTACTCTGCTTGCCATAATCTTTTTACTGATACCTTTCGGCACAGGGAGTTATCCACAACTACAGGTTTTCTCCAAAGAAGCGGAATCACATTCGAAATGTCTGAAAAGGGAAGGGGAGGCGCGTTCATCCCAGCTCGCTCCGACACCTTCTCCACCTCCGGGCCCTGAGCTGCGCTGGTGGAAGGGCTGCTGCCCCGGGAGCTGGAGCTATAGGTGGGTGGGGACTGTCCTCAAAGCTTCTTCTCTTGACCGATCCACACCTACATTCTGCAAATTTAAAGACAAAAAACGATTGTAAAGTGAAGGTCTCACAGCCAGGCACAGTTTTACCTAACATAGGGTTATTACATAGCGCAAAAGATGAGCAGGTGTTAATGCTTGTATCCTCAAAATGTTTTTTAAAACACAAGGAGCGGGGCCAGCCCCTGAGCAGGAGTCAGACCTAGGCTTAGACCTTGTCCACAGGCTCTTCAGAGCCCTCAAACACTTAAAATCAGGTATTCTGCTGCCAGTGAAAAGCATCCTTCGGACATGCATTACACCAGGACTGGTAGGACAGTTGGTCTCTGTACACCATATGCAGATCACAATGTTATCATTTGTAAGACCTTTTTATCCTTTAACCACAATTTCAACCACATTTTTCTAATCCACTGTCTCTCCTGGTCTTTATGCATGGAGTATAAGGAAAAACAGAACCCCACAAAGGTCATAAAACACACGAGCATCAATAAAACCTTCAGGGAGGAACAGCCATCTCTCCTTATTCCAAGTGCACTCCAGGAAATGACTCCTTAACACCAACAGCCATAAAGCTAATTCTGATCCTGTCTGTGGGCAGCCAAGTCACTGGAAGGACTTTGAATAACTCCCTGAAGAGTTGGTAACATGAAGCGTTCCCTAAAGGGCTGGTAACAACGTTTAAATGCATTTCAGGATACACAGGCATGTTGGCAGATGTCACAGTGACATCTGGGTATGTTTCAGTGGTTTTATAACCACATTTTATTAGAGTTTATTTTGAAAACAAGTCTCTCCAGTCCAACTCCAGGGAAAGGAGAGCCTCACCCGCACACAGTGAGGGGCACTCTCAGCTCATTAAAAAACTCACCATCAGTCAAAAATGCATCAGCTTAAAAAACAATTCAAACCCCTTTCCAAGCCCCATTTCTAGCTTTTCAACCATTTCTTATGAAAACAAGTATAAACAAGCAGCGCCAGATTTTCTTTGGGGGTTGAATTGCCAACATCACTTTTGCCCTTATCAGTTCTCCTATATCCATGTCAGCCCTTTCTTTTCTCATCAGACTTCAAGTTCTCGGGTAAATCCCTGCTTTCCACAATAAACACCATGTCAGGATTTCTGAGAACACAAACACACACAAATGCTGCTGAGCAGAGTCATCCAAAGCCTGGAAATCTCTGCACTCACCAGCACATGGCCCAACCCAGTCTGATTTCTCTCTTTGAAGGAAAGAAAAGCAACGACCCCATTTCAGAAAAAAGCTTCTACAGGAAGCATCTCTTCTGCAGCAAGGGACACACAGAAAGCATCAACATCTGTCTAAAAACACGAGCTGCAAAACAAGTCTGTATTTTGCATGACTACAAGGGGAAAAAACCAACCAACCAACAGAACATGCTGGCATTTGGTGTGTTTGTGTTTTTCTTAGCAACTGATGCAACATATCCAGAAATTCCTTGGGACTATGGAGATGTCTCCACAGGCACTCTAAGAATATTAGCTGAAATCTTTTAAGCTGAGCATCTGATGTTGATTCAAAGAAAATTAATGGAGCATGAAATGGAGCATTAGTATGCAGGAATCCAGAGGTACTGGAAATTAGTCCACAAGCAGCAAGGACTAGACAGCTCTAACATGAAACTAAAAGGAAGCAAGGTGATTAAAGCAAGGCAGAAGATACAGCTTATTTCAGTCAATTAGAAGTCTTGGATAAAAGCAGCATCTTAGCAAGTGAGATAGATCCAAAGGGAATATTGACATGCAAGCAAGAAAGTTAAAAGCAAAAAGTGGATGAATTTGAGTAAACATAAACAGGCTGTGGAAGCGAAGTGCTGAACTGTCACACTGAAGGAAGAAAACTGGGATAAACCCTGATAAACACCCCCAGGGACTTCTTAGACAAACACAATAGGTAACAGTGAGACCAGATGAACAGGGGCTTAGAAAGGGACCAATATCCGCATTAACAGTAATTAGATTCCTACTCATAGGAATCCTATTAGATGAGATGATGACAGCTGGGATTGTACCTACTTCCAGAACAGCCATGGGCACTGAGAGGAAAAAGCTGTGCAACAAGGACAGTGCTGCTGCTGCACAGAAAGGTGACAGAGATGCCCGCCTTACTTTTGGGACTAAATGGTGTCCCTGCAACTGCTCAACACTGTCTTATCAAAGCACACCTGCACAAACTACCTCCCTGGGAATAGCACTGCCACACACCCACAGTACAGTCTGGAGAGCCCAGGAATCACAGGAGTTGTTAAAAAAACCACACACACCTTTTCTACTGTTCCTGCCAAGGCACACGGACTCTCCCTCAGTCAGCTCCCAGGGCAGGAGCAGTGTCACTCTGCCTTACACAAGGGTCCATCTCACCCAGCTCTCCCTAGAAAGACTCAAACCACACAGATTAATTTAAATATGCTCCTATACCACTGTTGTTCTCCTCATTATACTCCTGTACACTTTTTTCCCTACAGAACAGAGCCTCCCCCAGCACAAAGGTCTCTGAACAAAACAGGCCCTGCCAATTCAGTTCTGTGATTGGCTACATGTGATCCTCACAGCGGAACAGGAAGATTTTGCAGAAAGGCTCCTCTAGGGAAAAGGGGAAGTCTCTAGGGACAAGAACTAGCACAGGCATAAATAGAGAAATAAACAGCACAATATAAACATTCCAGCCCTCTCCCAGCCAGCTTTCCCTCAGAAAGCTGCGCCACAAACTGTCACTGCCACTTTCCATCCAGCATCAGGCCTTTCTTCTACTGAGAAAGTAAGCAAGAGGGGACTGTTGAGCAATCCTGCTGTAAGAAAGACCCCTTGGCACATTTTACCCTTAAACATCCACTTCACTCTGTTGCACAGATCAGCACGAGTGCTGCGCTCAGCAAACACACAGCCACAGCCCCAGGAAATTGGGATGGCAGCAGCTGGCAAGAGCGGAAGGTCCTGGGTGCTTCTGCTGCTTCCCCTCCCTCTGCAACCTCTGCCAGGCACAGAGCAGGCAAGCTTGGCTTTCCTCTCCATCGAAGTTCCCGCT
Organism: Pitta sordida; assembly: GCA_013390025.1. Lineage (NCBI taxonomy): Eukaryota > Metazoa > Chordata > Aves > Passeriformes > Pittidae > Pitta > Pitta sordida. The sequence continues at coordinate 82,537 of WEKX01007068.1, forward strand.
CCTTTCACCTTCCCCCTCCATTTTCTGACAGCCAGAGCCTTCCTTTCTCAAGCAGCAGAACTCAATTTTTCCACAGCAGATGCCTGTGCAGATTTTGGCTCCATCAAAAATGTAATGCATTTCGTTTAATTTGGAAGCTATTTCCTTAGTCATGGGCCGCAGAGGTGACAGCACTCTGGGCTGTCTCTGTAGTACCCGACTATGGCCAGAACCCTGCCACCCCTCAGGAATGTCACCTCAACTCTTGGTCAAGAACAACCCTGACACACTAAGTGGTGTGTGCAAGTGGGTGTGGCAGGCTCAGGTCTCCTCCTCCAGGGCATTTTGCCACAGCAAAGCTCATGCCCAGAAGTTGGAGCAATTAAAACACAGAGAAGTGACCAAACACTCCTACATCACGGTCACGACAGCAACAGTACAGCAGGAAGCTTTCTGTCCAGAAAGCTTTAGTTATGGCAAACATTCCAAATTGCTCTAAACATCTAAAAACTTCACCATAATTTTAGAAGTGCAGATATGTAAACCTTTTTTTCCCAAAATCCTGGGTTTGGAAAAATACATCAATCGAGAAAACTACCAGATAAAAGCTTTCCAGGACCTACACTCCCTGCTTACTTTCAAGACTAAAAGACCCTTTTAGAAAACAGTTCCAGGACTTGGTGCTTTTCTGCCTTTCCCAGCCTCAATGCTCCTTGCTCAATGGTGCTTCTCATGGCCACGTGTTGCCCATCATAGAGAAAGGCACAGAGGCACCACATCAACAACTTGCTGCCTCCTCCAGCCTGCAAGAGGCTCTGCTGTAATTCAGTTTTGGATTCATGCCCCACTGGTTTGAGATCCCCTGTCTGCTGGAGTCACAACCCAGCTACAAAATCCTCAGACTAACTGCTTCGCTCTTCTGACAGTCAACGCTGCTTATTGGAGCCCAGATAAAATCTGGGTACAAAACAGCAGGAGCAGAACTGTAAATGCTTGATCACCCACATTTGTACGAGAAGCAGGAAAAGAAGGAATTTAAAATCACTCCTGCTGGCAGGCAAACCTTAAAGCCTAGTTAATGCAGAACAGCTGCTAACAAAATTCATATATTCAAAACATTTATACACATTCCTGTTCTTTGAATAATTGGCCTGGAACTAAGTGAAGACTTGCTACCCATTTCCAACAGCACATCGTTAATTAGCACATGGAGAGCACTAGTGCTATGGACCAGCAGAATTAGGGGGTCACAGTAACTATGAGTTGTTATTTTACACTATAGAGCAGTGCAATCACTCCCAAGGGCACTGAAACAGATAAGACTGGTGCCTAGAAAACAGACTTTCTTATCTCACACAGGATGTTGTGTTTCATAGTTTTCACAGATACACTGCAACTAACACTAAATGACCCCTGGCTATTACAATAAAACTTAATGCTGCAGGATATTTAAATTACAGCAATTTACAAAATCAGCATTCCATTAAGAGCCGATCAATGTTTGATAACTCAGCCACAATAAATTCACCAGTACAATAGTTTTATTGTGTTTCGATAATTTTTTCAAGTCATATGCTGTACAAACATTTGGTTTGAGTTATGGGTTGGGTTTGGGTGGGGCTTTTTTATTTCAAAGTGATTTGAATTATTAGTTTTTCAATTTATTTTGTAGTAGGACGAAAACAGCACCCCAAGTTCGATAGTTGATCAGCACACAGCATTCACTGATGAGCAGGGACTGTTACAAGAGCGTCCTCAGGAGGTCTGGAAATGTCTACATTCTGTATAATAATAAAAATACAGAGAATATTTATCATGCAGCAGTAAGAGCAAGAGAACACCAATCAGATTCCTTCACAAGTACAGAGCTGCAGTGATTTAGAAGCAGAGATTTTTTTTTAACACCCACCCCCCCCAGCCTGAGAATGCAACAGTCTGACAGTCCATCACTGCCCCCGAGACAGCAGGAAAATGGATTTACAGTAATCACTGATGCCACACTGACAGCATTACCAAAAAGCTCAAGTCATTCACATTTAGGAGGGAGTCTTTTACAGGCCCAAGCAGGAGTCCACTTAATCACGTGCTTCATCACACACACGAATCTATCCATTAAGCAACTTGCAGTGTTTTGCTGAACTATGCCACATACTTCTGTCCCAAGGGAAGACTTTTAACATTTATGTTATAGGCAATATACCTGATCTGAAAATAAAAAACATTCTCAAGCACCTTAATCTTTTCAAAGCTGATCACACCAGCTAGATCTCACCTCATTTTGCAGAGGTTGCAAAAAAACCAAGGACATTCAATTATTCAAAACTGAACAAAACCTTACCACTGTGTGAAACAAGTAAGACTCATGCAGCCTGTCAGTATGAAGTTTGGAGAACTACCAATTTCACATTTCACTATCTTCCCTTCCTTCCCCAAACTCAGAAAGGAGATCTGAGTTTCTTGCTGATAGCAATCTCCCTGTCAGACATGCATCAACTAAGCCAGAGACACAAAGCAGACATTTTACCCCAGTGCTTGTGTTCTGACCCAGAAACAGCTAAAGCAACTACCCTGAATCATTTTCAGACTATGGGCTCCTTCACTGGAAAAGGTCAGACCTTCAGACACTACAATGCTGACAAACACAAGACTTCAATCCGCTCCAGACAAAGTCACTGTGGTACAATGAAGTTCACACATACCACAAACAAACACTGCACAGCTTTGCCTGCATTTCTGCCATGTGAAAATAGATGCTTTCAGCTGAGCCCAAAAGGAGGGCACTGTTCTGGAGCACGGGCTACAAGTGACTCTGGTGGGGGCACAGAACAGCACACTGGGCAATTCTCAATGCAATACTTTCATTGTTTAACAACATTGTTATGTGACGCTGCATTTAATTAAACTCTAACTTCAACAGACTACTTGAATACTTTACAGAATTAATTGACATTTTTGTAGGTAATGAAAATGAAAGCTTTTGAAATTTTCAGTCCTCTCAGGAGCATTTAAATGCAGCCAGGACCAATTCAGTCCTTCATTCAAACCTCCTAAATGAACAGTGTATCACCATCCATAGTCAGCCTGGGGTGAGTTTCCTTCAGGACAGAGGGAGAAGAGAATTTGAGAGGACTTTGTCTCTGCTGCCTTTTTTCTTCTTATAAAAGTCATTAACCCAGTTTATTTCTGTCCAAACAAGTTTTGTGTTCACTGCAATGCAACTGTTGCCTCTCCCTCCACATGCACCTGCAATAAAGCCACCCCACACCAGCATGGCCACATCACTTACTAGACATGCTGAGAGTCACTTGGTGATTCAGGCAGGGCTTTGGCCCTTGCAATAAAACTCTTCAGTTAGAGGAGTGGTATTTTCAACAGTATTTTAGCAAGCTGTAAATTCAGCACCAGTATTTCAATCAGACAAACAAAAGATGTTCCATTCATTGTTTGAGATGGATACCCTACTGGTGTGAGACATCCTCATTTATTTTCACTGTGCTTCTCCAACTTCAGGCACCGTGAAAACAGAATGGATTTCTTAAATCTGACAAACCAAACTAAAAATACCGAAGTGATAAAACAGAATGACAGAGCAGACAGGGGAGGAGAGAGGAAACACACAAAGCAATTGTCCAACAGAAAATGCCTTGGCCATAGATGACCAAAAGTCAGCACTTTCAGAACTCAGAATGCCCACATCACTCTGCAGAGCCCTTCAGCATGATTTCTGCACAAAACTGAACCCTCAGGTAAAAAAGGCATTTTATGTCACATGCCCTATTGAATACACACAAAATCTCATTTCTCACTATCTTCCTTTTTGCCATAAACCATTGTCCTGAAAACCACCAAACACAAAGCCTTTCTATCAAACTGAATTTCAGTACACCAGTAGGCACTGCTCGTAACCTCAGCATGGAATCAGTGCCCTGCCTTGAGGATCTGCAAGGCACCCAGAGATTTTTAATCACGACACATGTAACAATTCATAATGCAGCAAAGAAAGAGCTTTGCACAAGCAGCAGAATCAACCTAAGCTCAGGTCAACACTGAGGAGCACAAAGAACCACGTGCCTGACACAGGGAGAGCACAAAGCTGCCATGGTCTGACATCTTATCTCCACTTACATTTTACAAATATGCTCAATTTCCTTTCCCCGGTTGTCCTGCTGTATCCTGAGATCTAGTCTTCCTCTCCAGCTTTGGCTTAAAACACAGTTGACATAATCAATTCCTCTTTTCATATAGCAATCATCGCAGTGATGAAAAAGCTGATGATCTCTCTCTTGAGATTAAGTGTGGCATTCATAATATACTTTTTCACTACACCCTACTTCTGCTGAATGACAAAGCCTGGCAGAACTTTATACACGTTTTAGATTGATACCACATCAGCAACTGCATGTCCACTTTTTGAAGATAAACTATTCCGGCTAGAACTCATATAAATGATAAATTTGCTCAATGTAAAGGATTTCCTCCCTCCTCAACAGTAAACCAGTAGTAAAGCTCGATATGGTAAATTAAACACACTTAGCTGAGTTATCAAATAATTTCTAACCACAAGGACAAAGGAAATCAGCTCAGACAGTACATTACATCAAGTTCTCCAATTTGAAAGATACTCTTACCTCAGGTTTATCTCTGTGTGTGTTTACAGCTTCAACATTCAGAAATATAGATTCTACTTTACATCCTGTTGATAGAAAACACATTTTTAGAGATGTCTACTTTAGAAGTGAAGTTATAGGAAAGACGCAATCTAGTTTTGAGTTGGTGAAGGTTAATGACTTTCCTCTTCTGATTTACACCAGAATTTCCTGAATACTGAAGAGCCAAAGCTACTGAAACAAATCTATTCAACCAGAATGGACATTATTCTCAATCAGCTAATCCATCTCCTCACCTTAGGTTTATATTATTTGAAACAAATTCTTATTTTTAAACATACATGAACATTCAATCCAAAAGTTCTTATTTGTAACTTTTTTGTTTGTTTTTAAACATCCCAGACTTCTTAGATTTCACTGTAATACAGAAGATAAATGCTGGTATTTTAAACATGAAAGTGATTACAAGAAGATACACTGTGTTTTAGCAACCTCCATGCCTCTACATGTGCAAAAACAGTTTTAACCCCCAGCCAACTGGAACTTCAAAGTTGGCTCCTGAAAAGAAGCTCTTGCTTTACATGCAAAAAATCTAAACTTCATTGAAGCAAGAAAAATTAAACAGGCAGAAGAAACAAATTTCCCAGGTAGTATAAAGTTAGGGAATTACATCATTACCATGGGACCAGCATTTTATGCAGTATCTGATTGCCAAGCACTGTTTGTTCTCACATGAACATGATTTTTATAAGCTACTGCCTCTCTACACAACATTCATTAAAAGTCACTTCCTCTAACATAACACAGACACCACCTTCTATCACAAATAGGCTTTCAGATTTTTCTCCTCACTTATTTCCTAAGTCATAACACAATCTATAGAATTGGAACATGACAGAAAAACATGAATTTCTTAGAAAGCCACTGCACTTTAAAAAAAGAAAATAAATTAGTAAGGCAAGTATTTACTTTTCCCTTAGGGAAGCCTGTTCCGAGAAAACCCACTTTTCAGGAACACTGTGAGCTAACTCTGCAGGAGGGCCAGCACTCAAAGAAACAGTCAACCATAAAACAGGTTTTAAGGACAAAAGGCACACATCTGCCACTGGAGCAGGACCCTTAGTAATGGTCAGCAGGAGGATCAGAGCTTGTTTTGGCCACAGTGGATCAGTGAATGGAAGGATCACTAAGGACTAGTTACCCCACAGGTACTTCCAGAGACCTCCCAGTCCTTACCCTAGCTGAGCTTAAGATCTGGAAAAAGCATCATATGGAAAGCTTTAAACAAACTACAGGGACATGAGTTACTCCACAGTAATTACCATATGTGTACTCTCAGCTCATTATTAATTACTAATGTGCACGTCCATCCCTACAGCAAGCTGCTTTTCTCTTTCCAGTGTGCTCCCACACAGACCACCACTACACTGGGTAAAGGTCTCATTTATCCTAATCCAACTGTCAGGCTCTAACAGATGTTCCCCTATTGCACATCAGATATTTAAGGTGGGAATGCTGTTTCTTCCAAGGCCAGGATGAGCAGAGCCCCCTGGGGGGGCATTTCCCCATAACAGGATTAGCCGGAAGGTATAAACACACCAGGTCTGATCCTGCATCCGGCTCACTGGAGCCAAAGGATGCATCAGCTTGAATCAGTGCCATGTTATCAGCACTGTAGAAATGATTTACAGTTGTGTTTTCAGATGACTGAACTCCAAAATGTAGGTTGGCTGAGATGTGCTAATCAGACACACACAGAGAACACTTAAGAAAAGGACAAAAGCATTTCTTTCACTGAAGTCAAAAGGGGAAGGAAAGTATTTCATACCACTTTGTTTCCTTCCTCCTTTAGTGTGTAAGCAAACACTGCAAACATCCAGACCCTCTTTAAAAATTATGAATGGTCACCGAACTTTCCAGGAAAACAACTCAAACAAATAAAAAAACAACAAACCAACCAAACAAAAAACCCCAAAACCAAACAAAAACAACCACACCAGAAACCCCCCAAAGATAGCTCCAAATAAAAACCTTGTGGACACAGGCAGAGACTAGCGACAATCCAATTTGGAATAAAACCAACACTTTTAACTGTTCTAAATCTGTATTTTCAAAACCCCAGCTTGTCATGCAAGGCTGGGAACAGCAGATGTCACCACAGCACAGGCAGTTGTTACTGTAGGACTACATGGCAATCAAACGACACAAATTGCTTCAGGCAGTTTCCCCAGTGTAAACAGCTACTTTTTTTCATAATGTACTTTGTTTCAACTTTATTTGAAACTTAAAAAAATACAAAGTACAGGTCTAGACTGCTATTTTTCGAAACTGATAATCCAAGCCAGTTCTGCACTTCAGATTAATGACTGGACTGGCATTTTCAGGCAATCCATTTCCTGGTAAAATGCTGGAGACAGTTCTGCGCTTATAGATGATTTTCTGAAGTGTGATGAGATATCAGAAGACACAACTCAGCCACCAGTTAATAAAAATTAACTGCAGGCACACATGAAACTGAGGTTAAATCACACACAAAACCTCAGGAGCAATCAGCCTAAAACCCAAGCAGAGCATGTTAAAACCCCCATTCCCACTGCTCGAGCTGGCAGAGGAGCCCAGTGAAAGCCTCTGAGCAAAGCACTGGCAACAGCTGCTGACAAACAAATGCCAACATAACAAATAAGGTGAGTTCATGTGGCACTATGGAAGTTCATGAAAAAGTACTTCAGGAAAAGAGAACAAAGTTACTTAAGGCAACACCCTTTTGTAAGATGACAAACTTATACAAATGCAGTTTTGACTGTCTTCTGAGAAGCAATATCCTTCAATACACCAATAAAAATCGAGATCTCGCTGTACCAGATGTGTAAATGCGGAGGGTTTCCAAAAGAATTAGCAAAATAGCATACAAACTGAGCAAAAAAATGTCCCCCAGCAGCCACTGGTGGTTTCAGGCCTTCACCCAAACATATATATCTCCTGGCACAAGGCAAAGCAAACGGAACCAGAAGGATTCATTGATTCTAACAAAGCTGTACAGGTTTGGATGCAATGTCAAACCTAACTGCTCAATTCCATTTTAAAGCAAAAAAAAATTTAAAATTAATTTTGATTTGAATGCTTCACAACCTTTCCTCATAACAGAGGCTGTACAGTTAGACTTATATATTATATATACTTAATACCACTTACCATAAGCCACCGGGGTGAGCTTTAAGACAGTATGCAACGGGCACTTCAGGTAAGGCAGTTGTTCTGAGGAATCAAACCACAAGTGACATATGAAATACAGGTCACAAGTAACTTTTATGTTACAGGTTAATCGCTCAAATGAGTTTTTATCTGAGGCTACATCTGTGTTCTTCCCTAGTATGCAAAAGAAATGCTAATCAAACATCACCATACCTCAGGTGAAGCCCAATAACATCAACTCCCAGGTTCCACGTGTGGGTCAAACGCAGTAAGTTACACGTGGGTACTTGCCTAGCAAAGCCACCCTCTGATGACACAGGAAATTGCTATAATTTACTGTTTGGAACCTTAATCAGTAATTTTTTTCAAAAACCAAACCATTTAAAATGTATCAAGGAAGACTTACCTGCGGGCTTGTCAAGAAAATACGCAAGCAAACAGCGCATGACAGCTTGGTGACATATGACAAGCACATTTTCCTGCCTTTCAAGTTCCATAATTACTGGCTCCAGTCTCTGAACAAGATCTTCATAGGACTGGGTGGGGAGGAGAGAAACACAACACATGAAAAAGGGAAAATTCTTTGGACATCATTATGTATACACAGGGGATCTCACTTTCGTATTAGTCACCTTCTATAAAGTAGTGCACAGACAAATACTGCAACAATAATTTTCCTTCAATTAGGAACACAATTTGGGTTTTCCAGACTATCAAAGAACAGACACAAAATCAATCTCCCTCATGGAAAAGCTTTATTAAATTAGGCACTTTGATCAAGAATTTCCACAAAATCCCTAAAACTTAATTCACAGCATCTGCAAACGTACACGTTAAGTCTTGCACATAATTTTTCATACCTCATCTTCAAAAGCACCTCTTTCAAGCAAGTTTTTGGGAAGCCCAGCCTTCAGTGAGCACACAAATACTTCACAAAGCCCAACTTGTTCGGGCTGCTCTTTGAAAACAAACCATGGGCTTGTTGGAAGTGGCCTGGTGACAGCAGCCACCATCCCACCAAAAGTAACAGAGCGGGGAGAACCGTTGCTCTTGCTCTCAATTAATGCACAGGGAACCCACTGCTCCAGGTAACCAGGAGAGTTTCTGTATGTGCATGGTTAAGGTAATTTTCATGTGCCCAGTAAAGGCAATATGCAGAGAACTCAGCACATCCCCCAGCAGGACAGGATGGACAACAGCAGAAAGTCTTCACCCAGGTCCCAGGACAGGGTGCAAAGCGGCTCTGCTGACTGAGCCCTGGGCAAGAGAAAGCCCCTGGTCTTCAGTGAGCTGTTCAAACCTCCTCAGACTGTTACCAGAGACACAAACCTGCCTTTGACAAACACACAAATCTACCTCTGAGCTCAACTAATCACCCCAAGGCATTGAGGGAGTTTGAAATGTTTGTCACCATCCCGCAGGACCGCATCAGTTCGAAAAACAAACACTCCTTGTTCAAACGGATTAGGAGAACTTCCCTGCTTAACAACTGCCTCATTAGTAAAACCGGGGTCACACTCCCAGGAACGGCTGCTCTTATCACAGTGATTGCTCTTGACTGCTGAGGAAGAAGACGACAGAGCTCGGGTTCCTCATGACACAAAACAGCGAGCAGCTGGTCCCATTACTCCTCCACCCTTGCTGCCCGGAATCCTAAGCCTTTCGCACTCACAGACAGGCCCTGTGACCATCTGGTAATTGCTGCAATGTAATGGGGTTGCTTTAGAAAAACTGTCAGCAACTGATTTTCCCAGAGGCAAGGAGTTCAATAAAGTGAAAGACCAACGTGCCTTGAGATTTCCCCAGCATTTCATCCAGAGCTGCCTCCAAAACAGCCATCACCAACAGCAAGGATGAATAGAAACAGCCCAACTTGGCAGCATGTTTGCCTATGCAACTCTTGAAGCCTTGCAATCATTCTTCCTTCTTTATCGCTGCAAGACCAGCACAGGAACAATGCCCACAAGATCAAAGCTCTCAATTTTTTTTTCTAAATTTATGGTTTTATTTTTCAAGCCCTAAATCAAATTAAAAGGTCTGAGCTCAATCATTGCAAGCTCCTAAGTGCTTTCCTGTGGAAAAAGGAACAACCTTTTCATTCATTTTTAAATTTACTTTTCCTTCCCAAGGCCAGCATGCATGTATGCAAGAAGACACAGAAGCACTTCACCTTAAAAAATTAAAACCAGCATACCTCCCCTTTAGGGTATCTGTATCTGTATTTGTCTTGGTCTCTCAGTGCAAACTCAAGCGGGTAATTTTCCTGTATTTCTTCATACGTCATTTCTTCACACACTCCCTGTGGGTTATGAAAATTATTAAAAACAGTGTATTTTCAGCAGTGCAAAAAGCAGATCTATCACTCATAAAAACATATATATAATAACCTTTAACAATGTCATTTTGTTACTCTGACACTTAAAATTGTCACACATAATGAACAGGACACTCAGCTGGACTCACGTGAAGTTACACATATGGGCAAGCAAGGCTAGATTTTATCTATTCAACTTGCTTACATATCTTAGAGGTGCAGTTGTAAAGTGCCAAGTAGCAAGACACACCAACCCTACATTTCTTTCCAAACCCCAACTACCCTAAGTGTCGTAGCTTCTAGAGGGGAATGTTTTACTGGGAAGGACACAACAAGAATAAATTAACTATGGAAAAATTCAATAAAATGTTCAGCCTTGTTAACAGGAATTACCTAATGACAAATTTTCCAGCCTCTTGAAGGAACTTCAATGACATTCTATATCCCGTAAAAGGCATATTATTAAAAAACTAAGTACTCCCTTCATCCCTAGCAATCAAAGCAACTTATTAGACATTTAAAAAAGAATAACTTACTGCATCTATCTCATTCAAAACCTTCCACTGCTCATAAGGCACTCCCAAGGCTTCAGCAGTCTGAATTGTCCTTTTCATCTGGCTGGTCCAAACTTTCAGATCTTTGATATTTTGCTCATTAATAAACTGTGCCAAGCTTTTGGCAAACTGAAAAGAAAAACCATGAGACACTGGATGAGGGCTCAGAACCAACACACTGTTTTCAATTTGGAATACACAGGCTCTAGCCTCTGTAAACTCATTATGATTTTTTCCAAAAGACTGTCAGTTTTTGCTAAGAAACAACACACTCCACTATCCGAGAGGGAGAGGAAAGAAAAGGAGTACACGGAAAATACAAGTTTTCTGCAGTTCCTAACTACTTCCAGAAATTTCCCTTCCAGCTTTAACTTGTGAATTTTTCCAATTACCCAGCAAGTCAGAATTTTACAAAAACATAGTTAAAAAAAGCGCCCTCTGGACAACTGCTTCGTGCTACATATAGGATAAAATGGAATTTCAGTCAACAGAAAGACAAAGAGATAAAAGAGTACATACCAGATTACAACACACAAAGTGTCCATCCTGTTTCTACTACCCAAATATGCAACTAAAAAGGTCCTTCTTAAACTTTAGGAGAAAAAGGCTGTACAGGAAGAAAGCTGTAATTACACAGCACAGACACACACAATAGCCAGTCATGCTTGTCCAGGAGGTACCTACTTCTTTCCCCCTGACAGACAGTCCAGGATCTCCTCCTATTCTCCCTTTCAGATTGAGTTCACTTTCTCCATGTCGACAGAGGTAGATTGACCGAGGAGTCACATGGATATTCATGAGGTAGTAGACAATCCGGCTCTGGATGTGATCCATCACTCTGTTCACAAGATAACTCCTTCCGACATCCATAATTTTAATGTAAGAAAGATCCCTTTCATGGGCAAGGAAAAAAAAAAGTAAGATTCCACATAGTTTCTAGTTTCTATTAGCATGTAGCACAATCTTTTCACCCTCTCTCTCATTATAAAACAAAGAGCCAACAAGCCAAAGAAATGAAAAAATCCTCAATTACCCATGGAATATGCAACAGTCTTAAGAAACAATGGAATACTCCAAAGGTCCAGGATGAACTCTCTCTATTCCCTTCACATGTGAGCTGCTCACATCACTTTCTTCTCTCTTTCTTTTATTTGCACTTTATCCAAATCCAGATCCTATTCTTGGAAAAATACAGCCCTCCCAGTGAAAGGAAGTCACTGAAGTTACCAGAGTTGAACAAGACATCCAGCTATTTTTCAATACCTGATACTTTTTTCCAGGTTACACTTTCCCTCGGCAAGTATTTGTCTGATTGCACCCACGGGCCCAAAGGCACAGTCACTATTTATCCACCCCAGTTAATCCCTCCAGAACAACCAGGGCATCAGAAGAGACAAGCCCGAAACAAGACATTTTCCCAACTGCTCTATCAACAGCTATTTATTAACATTGCTGTAATGTACCCCACCACTACCTCCTCTCAGCACCAGACAACTAATAATTTCAATTTTCACTGCTTATCCTTTCCCATCTGAGCTATAATTTTAGAGCAGCCTCTAGTTTACAGAAAGGACAAAGTCTAATACGCTGAAAATAACCACTATTGGTTTCTAGCGATGCATTTGAGATACACCACAATAAAACAAGAAAACTCCGAATAAAACCAAACAGAGGTGGTGAGGAACAAGCATCATCACCTCATTCCTGCTAGTGTTCTTTGGAGTTAATCATTACTATTCCGGCCAGGCACAGCCATTAGGTCCATCACAGAAATTACACGCATGAACTGAGCCGACTGAACCGGCTTCACGCTGCTTACACTCAATTACATTAAAATGCAGCTCAGCCTTCTCCGCAGCTCTGGTCCTGAAACAACCCAGGAGCACCTGGTACTCCTGGTGTTCCAAATCCCACTCCGAAATCCTGGACTGCAGCAAGAGAAACAAGGCTCCTCCTCACATGGTTCATCCCTACCTTACTTTCAAGAGTTCAAAGTTAATGAAAAACAGAAGAATGCTTTGGTACGAGGATAAATAATGTAGTTAGGGCAGCTCCTCACAGCTCTGAATCTGCAGGGTAATTCACAAGCACAAATAAATAAATCTAGAGGTCACACTTAAGACTGACAGCTTCATAATTCATCTTAACCATGTTTACAAATCACTCAGGTCTCCTCCACATACCAAAAAACCAATCACTGTAGCAAGTCCAGAATAATTCCTAAACACTAGCTCTATCCCAGAAGAATCACACCATTATCCAAGTGGGAAAATCAAAAAGAATATTGTCCCACAGTAGACCAAATAGCCAATTTTCCCCAAACAAGGAAGTTTCCAGGCTATACCCTTAGAGTCAACTCCCTCTAATTGCCAAAGGAAAGAAAGCTCAAGCCATTAAAAAAACATGCTTTTAAAGCCCTAATCCCAAATACAGGATGCTCCAAATCTTAAGAAAACCTTTTAACAATACTGTGATCACAGTATTGCTTCACCACTTACTTGTCCAGAGTTTCATCTAACGTCTCATACGAGTTCTTGTAGCACTCTATTCTCTTCATGAAGTCTTCTGTTGCTTCATCATTACTACAGTCAACATAGTCAGGACTACCCAGCTTCACTTGCTGTTTAAAATAAAACCAGGAGAGCAGTACATAAGCTTCTTTCCCTTTTTCATGAAAGTTTAAAGAAATAGGAAGGGGGAGAACATAACACAGTATTTCCTGCAAGTTAATTAAAATAAATGTAAAGCAAAAATAAATATTTTTCAGAGAAATTAAACTTCTGAGTTACTAACACTCACATGGACAGGAAAAAATAAATGAAAACTAAGCAATTAATGGGAGCTAATGGGGGTTCTTTGCTATTGGAAGTCTTTATAATGTACTTCTAAAAATACTGAGTATTTGCAGCAAACTTTCCTATACTCACCACAATGTTTGCAGCAATGACCTCTGGATCGACACATACTGATTCCACAAAAAAAGTCTTCAGCCCAAATGGAAGTCCCATGAACAGAAGGAAGGAAGAAGGAAGATGCATTAAAACACCTCTGGAAACTAACACACACAATCTGGTGCCCACTTCCACGCTAAAGTGTTTTTAACAGTGTCATGTGTTAAACTTCCCTCCATTTACTCAGAAAGTTTCTCCAGTCCCTCTCATCAGAAATTCCTGGCTTACCATTTCATGAGGCATCATGCTTAACACTCTTTTCCCCAACAATGTTCACAAATGGAAAAATGTTTCAGTGAGAAAAAGTGTAGGATAGAAGAAGAAATGAATGCCATAAAAACAGTAACTCATAGTTGAGAAATAATAATTTTGAAGCCTCTCAGCTAATGGAGTATCCTCACTTAAAGAGTGGTTTGTGTTTTGCTGTGTCAAAGGTTTATGGGGATGTAAGCTTAGAGGAAATGAAAGATTTCTGGGGAAGAGCTAAATGGAAAACAATCCTGGACAGAAGGCAGAAAACCACAAAAAGTTTTTGGTTTGTGGAGAACTAACACAGAATTCCCTTTGTGTTTCTGCAGCAAAAATGTGAATGGCACAAAGAAGTATATTTTAAGTAGCTCTTGCTGCCAGTACACTCAGAACTACAGGTCCAGAACGACAGAACTGAAGTCACAGCACAAAATAGCTTAAGTTCAAACAATACAAACATTAAAGATGAGAAAAATGAGGACTGGATGACTTTTAATCACAAATAATGTTTGGGAACACAGAATGCACTATTGACTAAAGATTTAAGAAAGAAGTGGCTTGTGCCAGTGCACTTCTTAAACTCAGAATACAGGTAAGTCCAAAACTATCACTGCCCTACTTGTCCAAGTATCAGCTCCAGAACTGCTTTGCTTCTGACTCACCTTATATCCATTTTCTTCACCGAATTTATAAATAGTTTCTCTACGTTCTCGAGTTGTGTTTGTAGCATCAAAGACCTAGGAATAATTACAGGGAGAGAGAAAAGTGGATTTAAAAAGCATCAGAACCCGTGAGTGACAATAAAAATAAGGGTTCAGAGTCCTTCAACATGAAGCAAACAATGAAAACACTTCCACTTCCCTCTACCCCACTACCTCAACATACCCAACAAAGAAACAAAAATTATTTTCTAAATACTAAAAAGGGCAATATTTTGAAAGTACTACAATCAGAACACTGGATTTGAAAGGAGCAACAAGAATTTAAGTCTAACACATAATACACACACACAGAGAATCTTCCTCTTGGCCCATTATCACCATTAAATACTACTGCATAGGATTTAACTTACACTACACAAAAGAAGATGCTGCAATCAATCTGCTATTCAAAATGAAAGTGTAAAACTTTCAAGGGAAGAAAAAGGATTTACAAGACTTGTAAATCCTACCCATGAATGACAAGATCATTGCAGCCATTTTTCTAAGAACTTACGTTTGCCTCTGAACACACCAGTGTTTTACCAAAGTATGAAGTTTGCCAAAGCAAAACGCAGACGAAAATTCTCCAGCAGAACTTACAGCTATAGTTAAGGGGTTTCCCTGATTAGTTAATGAAAACACCAGAATTAGTGTCAGTAGTCTTAAGAAAAAGATTATGCAAAATAATCTGAATAATCAATGTCAATAGTCAAACAACTGATGTTTTGCATCCCATTATTAAATACTCGGGTATCTCAGGTATGCATCAATTCATTATGCGTTTCTTCTTCTCTTTTCAGAGATTTCTCATGTCAGCTACACAACTGCCAAGCAATACAGAGGATACCTTTTTCCTCAGTAGGTCTTTACCTTCCTCTTGGACCATTAGACTTATCAAATAGAAACCGACACACAAGCAGAACAACTGATGTGTTTAACAGTACATTGTGGAGAAATGTAGGGGGAAGGTGGACTTTTCTCTTGCTGTTACCCTCTTCTCAGCTAACCCCACAAATCAAAGCTAGTTGCTTAATACGGCATCATCACCTTTGAATTAAACTCTCCTTTCACTGCAGCAACAAGGCAGATCTAGCACACAACTACCAAAGAAAAAGAAATCTGATATACTGGAGAGCTATTGGAATTAGCCCATGTATTATCCAGCAGACACATACTCTTTAGAACAGAAGCATCTCAAGAATGTCTCTTCAATAAGCAACTTACAGCCACGTGCCCGTTTTCCTCACTGAGGTACTGCCGGACGTCATTCAGCGCTGCTAAGGCACACTGTCTTAAAAAATGAAAGAATGGAAGTCAAATGCTGGTTAAAGTAATGTTATTAACGCATTTGTGCCCTGCAAATGTTAGATAATCTATCTCAAAGACACAATCATGGGGAAAACCAACCAAGGGCAACCAAGCCATCCTATCACCTTGCTCCTCAGTGTAACTGATACAACTACATCATCACAGGACAGTCACCAGCTTTGCTGATCAGGGTAAACTGTCACTAATCTAAAGTAACCTGCAAATGCATCATTTTCCCAATTAGCTATTCAGATATTTGCTTCTTAATTTGGTTCTCAAATTGGGGGAGGAAAAAAAAATAAGCCAACTTAAGGCTTTTATCTTGTGGCCGTAAGTTGAAGGGGAGAGAGAACAATTTTTCAGTAATCTATTTCCTTTCTTTTGAGCTGTTCTGTGAAAATTGCTTATGTAAAAAGGTCTGTTAGAGAGTAAAACAAAATTAGCATCAAGTATTAGGGACGGGGGTGGCAAAATTAACATCCTCTTGCAGTCACCAACCAGCATAATTAGTGCTGGAGGCAGCTGAGGACACAAATGCCAAAAGCCCCCACCCTTGCATGCTTTACAATTGTGTTAAATCTGAACAAGAACACATTCATTTTCAACTTGCCTATGTCCCCAGAATTAGTACTATCTTCAAAGTCCATTATGATTCCTAACACATCAATAATGCTGGAGGGCAACATGAACATTGTACGGCTTAATCCTTAGTAGAACAAAGCCCCATTTATTTCCAGTAAATACAGTCTCTTTGCAGTACCAACATAAAAGTCTGCCCATTTCAACACCCCTTCTATGCATTACTCCTCCATTTTGACTTCCAGACGAAAATTCATAACTCTTCTATTTACCACCTTCTGCAAGCACAGCTTTATCTTAAAAGAAAAATGAAGGCTCTGCAATCCCAACCGCATTTCCACATTAGCACAGTTAATAGATGTCAAGAGCCGAGACTCATCAGTCAGTTCTTCACTGAGTAAATATGAACCCTCTTTACTCATCACTAACCAGACAGATTAGCTCACACAGCCCATTTCATGCTACATCTCTCATCATTTAGTCTGAGGTGACACAGAGGCACGTTAAAAGCTTTGGCTCTACCTGTAAGCAAAAGGTAGTGGCTTGCAAGGCTAATGCTACTCTTTAGTCCCACAGGATTAGGAGGTTCTTATGTAAATTGTTCCATTTGACATCAGCAACGCTCAATGCTGCTGAGGGGGAAAGGGAAGGGAGAGAGAGGACAAGGGGTGGGACAGCCACAAAATAAAGTACATACACCAGAGAAGTCCAGGCATTTTGATGCTTGAGCTGAAGCCGAATTAAGAACAAAACAGACCATATTTTAAGTAGCCAAATAAAGAGTATTTCCATTCCTCTCAAATTTCAGTTCCTTCTCACTTCATACTCCATACTCTCAATGCTTTCCTGAACACACTGGAAAGTACAGTGAGTATGGAAGAAAATCAGAAGACTTTCTCGTTTGATGTTTTCTAAGAACGAATAAGCTCCCTCTTGCTCTGACCTCTCTTTTCATCCACTCTTTCTTCTCAAGGCCTGTCCCTACATTAAAGCACTGCCTCTTTTCCAGGCAAGAAGGGAGACTCCAGTGCTCATCTTGCTTTGCACAGCAATAGCAAAACATGGCAATTTTTAAGGCACTGCATTGGCAAACTTCATGAGGCACCTGTATGGTGGCCAAAGAGACAGAAAGAGTCACATCTATTAGCTGATAGCTTACAAAAAGGTAGGAAAACTAATAACTATTGTTAAAATTGCTTTGAGTGAAAATATCCTACAATATCTACAGAAATAACTAGTTGCAGCCTACTGAAAGCTGTAAAGGAATCAGATATTTACCTTCTCTCCACTTTTGATGCTTGAGATGAAACAATCAAGAAAAAATATCCCAAATTTTAATCAGCCTAAACAAATCACTTTTCATCTTTTCCAGAATTTCCTTCCCTTATCATTTCATGTTGCGGACTCCCTAAGGGTTTTCTTGAGCAGACAAAAATGCAAATTAAAGCCATCTCTAAAAGCAAATTACACAGGCTACCATTTTAATACAAATAGTGCTGTGCACCAAACACAATCAAAACTTACTTCCTGATTTTCAAGCCTTCCTCATTGTCAGGCAGGAAGAATTCAAACGATTTATACTTTTTCACCAAATCTCGACGATATTGACCAACATTAAACTCTGCCAAGAAGAAACCAGCATTAGTGGGAACTAACATCAGTCACATAAGGAGGACAGAAGTGATGACAGCTTTGAAACCAAACTAGCTGCAGGGACGAAATAACTTAGCATGTACAAAGCCAACATATACCTTTCTGTGTTTTGCAGGGGGTTAAATAAAAAGACAACAGCCAGCCATGGAAATGGTTGAAGAACATTTGTGCCTCAGTGGTAATGTAACTTGAATGGAGTGACTTGGCCATACTGCAGTGCCTCTGCCAGTGTGCCTGGGCAAAAAGAAACTCTTTTCCTCCTTTGCAGAGGTTACTCGAAGTCTATGAAGGACTACTAATGATTATTGGCATTGATAATTATGATTATTTGCTTGTTCTCCTGTGTATATCTGCAGTGAAACAGTATTCTGACAGTACCTCACAAAACCTACAGCTCTTATTTAAGCCAGGAAGAGTTCAAAATAGAACTAACCAATCTTGCTTTTGATAAAAAACCCCTTAAAATTCAAGTAGTGGAAATGGTTTTTTTCAGAAACCCGTCCAAATATTTCTATTCCTTAAGGATTAGTACATCCTATTTCACAATCCCTGTTGAGAAAGAACAAAAAAAACCGTATCCTGTAAAAACAATAAAACAAAAACATGAAAAAAAATCAATTCAATTATGGAATTGTGATCTCTTCACAGTGATTAAAGAAAACTATTTCTTGTCTGGGCAAAGGTCCATAATGTCCATGGTCATACACGTGTCACAATATTGAGTATGGGATTAAGGCAAGATAGTTCTGTTTCCCTCTGCAGCAGACAATGATACTGATCCCTAATTAATTTCATTCAATAGCTCTGAAAGTAGGTCACAGAAATGCAATTAATACTAAAGTTGTTTCTGCCTACAGCTTTTTTGCTGTTGAACTGTATAACTTTTTTTTTAACCAGTAGATCCCACCAAAGTATTCTGTTTGAGATGCTGCCAAGGTACAACTATTTGGCAGACCTCATTTCTAGAAAGAGGAAAAGAAGCAATAGACACAATTGTAGAGCTGCAATTAGGGGCTAAAAAAAACCCAAAAACGTAAAATAAAATAACTCAAGAACCAGGTGCTCTGTATAGATTGTTGTTGGAATTGGAGGCAGAGGATAAATATAAAAATACTGTTTATTTCCCCCAAAGGCAGTGTTGTTTGAATGCAGCAATGTTGATGGAATTTTTCGTGATCAGCTGTATGACACAGATGATAGAACAATCCAAATTATTCTGTGACGGTTTTAACAAGCACTGGCCACAGTGGCTACATGAAAAGGTGGGTCATTGTAAGAAAAACAGAAGGTACAAGGAGATCAGATGGCCAGTGACCTTTAAAAATAGAAAGTAATTAATTTCATAAGGAGGAACAGTTACTGCAAGAGGGTCCTGCACAGAAAAGGAAAGCGCTATGGAGTGGGAAAATCTTATTAGCATCCACCCTTATGGAAAACCTTTTGAAAGTTAACTGGTATCACAACTACCACACAGCCACAACTATTCAAAAAAGCTTCCAAGGTTCAGTATCTATAAACCACATGGCAACACAATTCTATTCAGGCATCTAATTGACCTCATTTCCTTCAAAAAGCCCAGACAAAAGCTCTCTGTATTTTTAACAATTTCACATTCTAAACAACAGAGGATTTTGGGGGGAAGAAAACACAGAACTGACGGCTGAAATGATTCAACCAACACCAACCCTGGGCTATTTACCTCCACCTTCTGCTCTTGAGCTCTCCAGCTGGCTTAATGTTACACAAAAAGATGGCATTTATCTTTTCCTCTGGTTTACATAACCTCCTAATTTGAACCATCTGTCTCAGAGAATAAGAACACTCACTAAATTAAGCACACGCTAATTTTAAGACATTAAGAACCAAAGGGTAACAGATGTTAGGGCTACTTGATACTGATCCTGCATCGATTCCCTCAACTGGAAGCATTAGGCACCGTGTGTCATCTATTCCCTCAGTTGGGCACCAAGGTGTTGTACATTGATTCCAACTTCAGTACAGTCGCATCATTGATGACACAAACAGGAAGGCTCTGTGGTTTTCCAAGAAAATCCCAAGTCTCCATTTCCAATAAAGGCAAACAATAATCAGCAATCTATGATGGATGCTCCTATGGTAGATTCAGGTGGTATGTTTTTGTAAAATCAGACAGCAATGCTCTAATTTTTATTAGGCACTAGTGCACACATTTTCGGATGTGCTGCTCACACTAACCCATGGAGCTTTTCCTGTAACAGTTTCCTGCTGCTGTAACTGAAGCAAACCAAAAATTTTACTGTATTTGGGATATTCAACCAAGCACCAGCCAGATGTGGACAGTATCTTGTTTATTGTCCAATAATGGACTTCTGCTTTTCAAAGTTCACACAACAAAGTGCTCAATGTTATATCTACACAAACTTAAGTTAAATATAACATACAAGCATCGTTATATCACATACATTTTATAGGCTTGGACGTAGTCTAAACTAGTTAGACTATTATTCCATTTCAGCCTAGTGGATAAATCTGAACTCTCCAGGTACCTGTTACTGCTCATCAGAAGAGTTCAACTGTGTGAAAACAGTCAAACTCCTGTGACAATTTACATCCTGTAAAGCACCAGTAAATTCCCCTACTTAAACAATATATCCTCCATAATGCCTCTTCTAAATAAATCACGTTGGAAAAGTTTCTAGAAGCTTAAGAAAATGCCAACTCAGAAAGTTATACCCTAGAATCAAAATGAAGCTCAAACACAGGCCAGAACTGTTCATCTTGACTTCTTACAACTACTAGGAAATACACACTTTAGCATGATTTCATATATTTAACATTATCTAAATGATTAACCAGGCCTAACTATAAAGCTACCATTACTAGACAGGATCACAGAACACTGAAAGTGTCCTTGTCTTCTACAGAGACAGAGAAGGCGGCAGGGGAGATGGCTGCTCAGAACTCCAAATGGACTCAGATCTCGTTTACTTTTCTTGCCAGTCTGGGCCTACAAGACACCACAGGAGCCCAGGAATGAGGCAGGACAACCAGGTCTTTGGCACAGCCAATTTGTTCCATCATTTCCTGCTCAAAACACATCTAAATCCTTAAGAGAGTGACAACAAGTGACAAGTGGTTGCCTCAGTCCCTTGGGCTCTTGATATTTAGACAAAGAGCTGCAAGTTATTCTACAAATGCAGTTAGACAAAAATAAGTTGACTGAGAACTACATGTGGCATAGAGTTCAGGGAGAAAAAAAAGATAGAAAAGTCAGAATTTTAACCCAGAAGTGCTGACTGCTCAACTATTCGTAAACAAGATTCCTTTTCACCCACATAAAGAATGAGGAATAGCAGGGAAAAAAAAATTTAAAAAAACCCCAAAACACAAAAAAGGGCAGTGGTAAGGGATAAAGGAATAAAAAAGTTGATTTAGGCACCTGGCCTAGAACAAGGAGGTAAATAAAGAGTCACCAGAATTTGCTTAATTAACACTTAAACAGGACAGAAAGCCTGTGTATGTTACTGCTTAAAAATACAACAGCAAGGGGATTTTAAGTAGTCAGAGTCAGCAACAAAATTACTGGAAATCAGGTTCATAAAACACCTAATGCCTGCCCTGTCCTTCTGATGTAAACAAGGGTAAACCCATCACCTTTTGTAGGCACTCCAATCCAATTTAAATAGCGTGTCAGCTTCTTGGAGATGTAGGTCTTTCCTCTTGCTGGGAGGCCCACCATGACAATCAGAGTAGGGCAATTGGTCATACATACTGCAAGGGAAACACAGAAAACCAGGATTTAACCATCAACATTCCCACAAAACCAAGGCTCATACTGCAGTGGAAATATTACTGCAGTTACTCTGGGTGCTCTCTGAGGAAGTGACCATCCAAGCAGCTCCTGCACCGTGCCCCTCTGTTTCAGGGGTTTCTACAGGAGGACAGTGGACCTAAACCAGGTTTCTTATGCTGTGTTGAATTTTGGAAAGGTGAGTCAGTGGTAGTGCAATGCTGGGACACATGTGTTGTGTGCAGGCAGAAAACAAGAAATCTATGTATTTGCATACAAAACCAAGAGCAAAACAAGGACACTGACATCTTATACCCCAGTGCACTTCAGTTCGGTGCTTGCTTTGAAAGGAAACAGCCAGGTGTGGGGAATTTCTAGAAAATGTTTACATCTCTAAGACAAGACCTCAACACTGCTCAACTTTTTCCTGCTTCCGAACAAAACAAGCATGACAGATGCACTTTAATACATTACACTTATACAAGGTATTCGCTATTTATTATTTCTACTCGAAATATTAACACTAAAAACTCTCTTGAGCAGAGCTCATTTTGGCCATTACTAGGAATACATCACAAGTACTCTACACAATTGAGTACAATAATCTGATCTATATATAAAAATACTCTTAATCAAAGGCAGTATTAAATTAAAAAACCCACAAAACTGTAGGAAGGTGAAGAAGTTACATGTATCATATGAAAACCTTAAGGCATTTCCTTTCAAATGACAAGTTTTTGAACATTTTAACAGCACAAAACTAAGGATACCTTGCATGAATCTATCACAGCTACAAGGAACTGCCTACAAAGAAAGAAGATATTAAAGTGATGCTAAGATACCACCAGTTCCCTGTTTTTAAGGGAATTAATTTCCACACAATCCATATGCACACCAATTTCCTCAGGGTCTTGATAGAGGAGTCATCAGTTCACTCCAACAGAATAAATCTCATTGTTATCTGTAAGGCATAACTGTGACTGCCCAAGATTCCCAAATCTTGGATTGACAAAGTCCAATCTCACCAAGTGACTTGCACAAATCTGGTGCAGCTCTCCACATAATAAACCAAAAAAAAAACCCAAATAGATGAGCAAAGGCAGATGTGCTTTCTTAAAATACACATTGAAAAGGAAAAAGCCCACACAACCAAAACCATTAAAAATACGGCACTTTTCATGAGAGAGGAAACAAAACAACACCCAACTCCAAATTCAAGAAATAGTCAATTAGTCCCTGAAATGAAAGTTACACGGAACTAAATGCAAAGTACATAAAGCAGATCCAATCAAACACGTCCAAGTCTCCGGAAGGACACTGATAAAAGCCCTGAGAGTAAGTTCCTCTGTGCAGAAGTCTATAAACAAGCAAGACAATGTTTTCTTGTCCCTTTTCCTCTTTGTCCTAAGTTCAGGCTGTGAACCCCCTCTCCAAGAGGAGGAAGAAACCTCTGAGGAAACAAAGTCTATTAACTGCTGAGAGTACAGTGCTGACTGAGCTTAACAGCTTCGCTTCCACTTTTAAGCACAGTAATACAAAATACATATAAAGAATGAGAGGAGTCCATGAGCCCCTAGAAATTTTAGGGGAAGATACCGTTCTTCAAAGCCAGTTTGAAAGTTTCTTCACCTGAAATACTTTGCTTGTGTTTTAAACAATTTTCCAGTACAAGCAGTCAAATAAGAGGTGTAAAAGAGAAACCAGTGTCTGCATGGAAAGGTTCCGTACACAACCTCAGGTCCTCCTGCTCTGCAAGGAACTGTGCTGAAACAGGGTTATACCCATTCCAGACAGAATTTACCACCTAACATTATACCTAGAGCATTTTTTTCCCCATCTGCTGGGGTCAGGCCTACAAATTTACCCTTCTCACAGAAGGACATCCTTCTCACAGAATTTATCCTTCTTGTCTTTGGTAATGTAACGACAAACCTGTATTGGAACAAACCTAAGGGCTGGGAAGCTGCCATGAGGAGACCTGCAACCGACTTAAATGGTTGTTTCACAGATTACACCAACAACAACTCTCTAAATTAATTTCTACAGCCTCCCTGGGTTTGTGATACATCCTCTCACTGAGCAGCAAACTAGATCAACACAACATCCACAAGGGACATCTCCTCCCACTGCTGAGCAGTCAGTGTGCCAGCCTGGCATAACTTGCATTTTTACACAAATTACCCCAAGGAAAGTACAAAAATAGCAAACTTGCTTTTATTAGAGCACTATGTGTTCAGGTTAACCTGCACACCTCACCTGTTATTCCAACCACTCTGTGCACCACTATCTAGTGGGTAACCATAAAGCAGAAAACAAGGGAATTATCCCAACCAAACACATGGCAATCCTATTCTGATCTGGTGCCAGGGTAACTGGGAGTGCTTTTCCTCTATAAAGATGACACCAGTAACACAGATATCCTGCACATCCAAAAGGAGGAACACCACTGATCCCAAATACTCTGCTTTTACATGATGCCATAGCCCTGTAAACACCACTGCACGGTACACGGTGCAACAGCACAGAGCGAGCACTAGCGCTTGTCTTTGACAAGAGAGTGGCAGTTCATAAGTCAAAATTCAGGGCACTAAAAAATATTTGATGTTCTGGTGGCCACCATGCAGCCTTGTATCACCTACACATGTAGCATTCAATGACAAACACACCCATGCATTTGGAAGTAGAAGTCAAAGGCACCTTTGCTGGCCAAAAAATATGTTCACAGCTAAATTACAGGACTAAAATAAAAGCAAAAAAGCAGATACTTGGTTCCTTCCGTACCTCAGCATAGTATCTTCAACAACACACATAAGACCCAACATAGCAGACACAGATTAATTTTCTTCTTTATGATCCTATGTAATTAACAAGGCTTAATTTTGTTCATTAGCTCAGTTTCAAAAAAAAAAAAAAGATCAGAACAAAAGACAGAGTTCTGAGGCTGTATCAAATACTCTAAAGTTTATAAAAAATTAATTACGTATCTTTCAATTTATTTGACTAAAATGCAGCTTTCTCAACAAAATGTTGCCAACACTCACTGCCAGTGGGGAGGAATATTCATTCCAGTTTTTCAATGTCTCATGACTCACATTTTCCCTGGAAAAAATGGAAGCAACTTTGACACGAGGAAGTGGACTGACAAAAACACCCAAATACACCACAGGTTACATCTATGTAACATATATGCTACGTATATTGGCTTCCCAAATGGCACAATGCTAATTTCCTCTTTTAACAGCCCCTCACCATCATTCAATTTACATGAAAAACAATTTACAGCACAGAAATATTTCTAGAGGTGCAGTGCCAAGGCAGACTCCTAAGGGCAGATTTCTCTCCATTCCTTATTGCTGGATGGTTGGTTTACCCCCAGAAATATCTCTACACAACCTACTCTTCAGAAAATAAACTCATTTTTAAATACTGCTTCGTATATGTAACTCCGAAGGGTTTCCAACAACCACAAACTGTGAATGTGCCATCAACACTGATTTTGCTAGAGGAACATATGCACTCAGACCAGCACAACAAAACTTTAGCAAATGATGGCATGCAACCTTTAAGATGGTCCAAGACCATAATATTTTTCTTTAAAATAGATGTTTGTAAAATACCTATTTAAGATTACATGCTTATAAAGAGCATAACCAAAAAGAAATGCACGTTCTACCCCCTTGCTCAGAGGAACACATAAAAAAGACACCCAAAATACCAGTCAGTGAGGGAAAATTGCCATGTGGTGCAGTGCATTAAAATAAAGTGTTGCAACTGAGGCAAAGTCATTATCCCAGTTAAAAAATTTCTTCTATGTATAATACTGAACAACACAGCAAGGTGCAGCTTGAGAATAAAATTATGACTGCCTACCCTTCTAAAGTTTAATGATGTCAAGGAAAAAAGAAATTACATGGTTATTTATTGCCTCTTAGAACTTTATTGCAAAATAATGCAAATGCTAAAGAAGGTTGAGAAACCAAACTGGGACATGGAACAATCTAGATCAGCTGTTGCAGCATTTCATCAGCCCTCAAAACTCCCATGATCTTGTGAAATCAGAGACAAGAGCTGGTATTTTCAAAGTTCACCTACTACCAAACATATTAGCAGCTGTTACTTCCCTTCTCCCAGGATTTTGCTTTTTCTTTATCTGTATCAATTTTTTTAAGCCAGCTTTTAAGGGCAGATGCTTTTTGAATCAAACCGTTACAATTAGTGATCTGAAGTTTACAAAGTATTCTTGCTGTTTCTACAGCCTTCAATTCAAGGCCCTTTCTCCAAAATCCTTGTACTATTTAGAGGCTTGTACACAAATATCTTTGACCAAAAGCCAACACAGCCATCCTTCCAAATAAGGCAAGGCCTACATGTTTTCCCCATCATTCATTTAATTTAACTGCTACTAAGCCATTGTATCCTTTTGATCTATGATGACAACCAGTCAACCCCCTTTGCAACTCACCAGGATGAGTTCCCAATCTTGCTGTTCTTTCTGAAGAGCATCTACTTCTATACCCGAACTCCTCCATTATCTTCCAGTTTGCCTGCCCTCTTTTTGTTGAAACCACTAGTTTCTAACATCACCTTGGTACAAGTGCTACAGAATTCATATTTGTCCTCTAACCAGCCCTGTGCCACCAGGTGCTCCCAGCAGCTCCATCATCCATTTCCTCAGGGTTAACATTTGCTTCCTCTAGCTTTGATGCCACCAGCGACAGTCCCATCACACATCCTGGGTGTTGTCCTTACCTCACTCCCTCTCTCTCTTCAGTTCCTAGGGTTGGGAGCACAAATACACACAAGCAGCACGTGCTCAAGGGTAAAGTTCCTCAGAACAGAGACAATTATTTGCTACTTTCTTTTGGACCTGATGCACGTTCCTACTGCAGTATAAACAGCAAATGACAATTATTAGAATGACCAAATTCCAGTAGCTGTAGGGAAACAAAGCCATTAACTCTAGGGGGGGGGAATGTTTAACCACAGGAAGTTCACTATTTATCTCTCACTATAAACATCCTCTGGTAGCCTCTTAAAACAACTTTCACTACAGCATACTTCGCTATTTATTTTTGATGTCCATATTGTAGCCAATTGCTTGATTCAGAGCTTGAAGCAGTCTCATATCTGATGCCAAGAGTAGCTTTAATGCAACCTATTTAAAGACAAAACTTACCACAAAAGCCAACAAAAGCCAAGTGGCAGTTATGAATAAAAATATACATTTCTACTGCCTGTAAGTCTGACTTTGGAAGGTCATTGGAACAGTTAACTTTGTCGGAGTGCTGTCACCAGCTACAAGAGCCTCTCTGCTCAGTAGGCTGCACACGGAAACAGCTCCTCCTCCAAGACCTTGCAATACACACACTAAAAGAACTGGCTCCTCAAAGCCCCATGACAGCTAAACCTTGGCACAGCTCACCAGATTTCTTCTTCCCAAGACAACTGTAGTTGCTACAACTTTTAGAAAATCACACTAAAACCAGCTAAAGCCGGTAGTCCATTCGAAGATGGACGTGCCAAGTCCAACTGGAAGCGTGTATAATTCTCCTCACTCACCCTCTAGAAAGATAAAGATTAAACGCAGTGCAGAAAGGCCATCAGCATGAAGGAAAAAACAAAAAAACAATCAAATAAGACTGAAAGAGTTCATCTTACTTAGCTGAGAAACTCAGAGGAGTGATTAACTTCACTTCCTCCACTGGAAAGCCACACTTGAGGACAAGAAAACCACTTTCACCTTGAGTTTGTATTTTTTGAATAGTGACATCTGACAGATACTTGTAGAAGCAGAAATCTGGAAGAGTCAACCCAACACTGCTCCACATCACCCAGTCTGGATAGTCCACCCTGAGCTGCCACAGCACAGCTACAGCACCCACAGGTCACGCTGCCTCACCAGAACAAGGGGCACGCAAGAGACGTGGACATCCCAGGATAAAGGACTCTGCAACATCCTTCCATGGGGAAAACTACAAAGTGTTCTCAGTTTCCTGAAACAAAATAGATGGTTTTATCTAGGAAGAGTAAGTTCTGCACCTCTCCAGGCCGTTTGCAATTCTTACATATCACAAGTGACTGCAGACACATTATGGTCAAAGCTGCAAGAGCAAATACGTACAGAAGGATGAAAAAGAAGAAATCTGTTTTTCTAGCAAAAGAGTTTTTAGCTTGTAATTGGTCTTGGGCATTAGAATTA